>JAOXNO010000078.1:2071210-2087237 GCA_028565335.1 Limnodromus scolopaceus
CAGGCGGCCAAGGAATGCCAGACGCTGGTCAGTGACATTGACTATCGCCAGTACCTCCACCAGTGGACCTGTCTGCCTGACCAGAATGACGTGATCCATGCAAGGAAGGCCTACGACCTACAGAGCGATGTGAGTGAGAGTAACTGTAGAAAAGCTTTATGGCAGGTGTATGAGGCTCTGGTTGTCAGTGACTGTGAAAATATCTGTTTCAAACGCACGTTCATGAGTCAGCAGTCAGTCCTGGTACGTTTATTTTAATTCATTTGGATGATCTCTTCCAAATCAGTAGTGTTCTCAGCTTGGGGACCAAAAGTATTCCAGGCAGTTCATAAGGAAGAGATGTTTTTTTGTTCTGCTGTAGAATGTTTGTTTGCAGTTTGCTTGCTGACTTCTTGCAGATTATCACAGAATTACAGAATCGGAATGATAGGGGTTGGCAGGGACCTCTGGAGATCATCTGCTCCAACCCCCTGCCAGAGCAGGGTCACCCAGAGCAGGTTGGACAGGAACGTGTCCAGGCAGGTTCTGAATGTCTCCAGAGAAGGAGACTCCTCCACCTCTCTGGGCAGCCTCTTCCAGGGCTCTGCCACCCTCACAGGAAAGAAGTTCCACCTCATGTTTCGATGGAACTTCCTGTGTTCGAGTTTATGCCGCTGGTTTGCATGTAGCAAGTGCCTTTAAAAGTATCTTTGTTGCCGTGTAAAATAGGGGTTTAGATGCGTGCGGGAAGGATGTGGAACAGGACAGTCTCATTGACTGCTTGTTGTGTGACTGTGTGAGAAGGAGCTTCGGGAAAGCCTTGGAAAGCCTCTCTACTTGTAGAGTCACTGCACTGTCGTCAATAATCCTTGATTTGTTTGTAGAACGTGTACAAGTCAGACCTGGAGTGGTTGCGAGGCATCGGCTGGTTGACAGAAGGTTCTGTGGATGTGGTCAAAGCAAAGAAAGCCCAGGAGCTCCTGAACGAGAGGCTGTACCGCACACGGCCAGACGAGATGAAGTTTACCAGCATTACTGATGCGCCAGACGTTGTCCAGGCCAAGATCAATGCTCTGCAGATGAGTGATGTAAGCTTATCTTTGCCTTACCTTTCGTTTGTGTGGTGACATTTCTTTTCTTTGTGGTGGAGAGTAGAATTTCCGCTGGGAATGACTAGTTGGAAACTACTTCAATCAGAATTAGCAAAGAATTCCCATTGGTGGGGGTTTTTTCCATGTTCAGACCATAGTAAAATGTCCTTGTGCTTCCTTTCTCCTTAGCGTCTGTACCGTGAAGCCTGGGATAAAGATAAGACGCAGATTTCCATACCTTCTGATACTCCTGTCATGCTGCAGTCCAAAGTCAATGCTCTCAACATCAGCAACGTAAGAGAATAACATCATTATGCTTGTGAAACACTACGAAATTAAGAGCATAACAACTGCTCTTCCAGAGTAGGTTTCAAAAAAAGACATTGGTGTCAGAGAGTCTTGACTGCATGTAACAAAGGTGATTGATTTTCTTCGCAGAAACATTATCAGAAGGCCTGGGATGAGGCGAAGGCAAAAAGCTATGACATAAGAGCTGATGCCATTCCCATCAAACATGCCAAGGCTTCCAGAGACATTGCTAGTGAGGTACAGTCTCCTCTTCATGTGGTTGCTTCATCTATCTCTTCCTGTGTCCAGCTCAGCAGAACTGAGAGAAGTTCAGTTCAAAGGGCTGACAACTTGAGAAGCTGAAAGGCTTTTGTTCGTTAGTCACGTTCAGGTGAGAAAGATGTGGCTACTTACATTATTTCTTCATTCTCTAGTACAAGTACAAAGAAACGCACGAGAAGCAGAAGGGCCACTACATCGGGTGCCGATCTGCCCAGGAGGACCCCAAGCTGTCGTGGGCCGCCCGTGCCATGGCGCTGCAGAATGACCGCATTTACCGGAAGGCATACCATGATTCGAAGGCCCAGGTCCACATCCCGGTGGACGCGTTGTCCGTGCAGGCGGCCAAGGAATGCCAGACGCTGGTCAGTGACATTGACTATCGCCAGTACCTCCACCAGTGGACCTGTCTGCCCGACCAGAATGATGTGATCCATGCAAGGAAGGCCTACGACCTACAGAGTGATGTGCGTATGAGTAGAGCTGGGGTAGTTAATACTGTTGTTATTTAATATGTTATAGCCTTATTCTGATGGTTTGGTATTATACAGTCACAAAAAAATTATCTTTAGACTGTTTTATTCAGTTTTTCATGTTACTGCTATTATCTGCCCTTTTTATCCTTTAAAAAGTATCGGTATTACCTCTAAATTTTATAAAATCTTTTGTTATTAACTGCTATGTTACACATGCTTTTGGAGTAGTGTCATTTGGAGAGGAGGAAGGATTTGTCTCTATTACTTTGATGGGACTTATGAAATGGCATCTGTTTACTACTTTGTTATCAGGTGGCTTTTATTATGTTTATCTGAGTCGAATTGGACTCAGATAACTGAAAGAAAACTATGTAAGATAGCAGATAAGATGTTTTAGTGGCTGATTTCAAAGCCGGAGGAGTCAGTGCAGCCAATTTTGGCTTTGCTGCTTATCAGTCATACACTCTTCCTCTGTTTCAGTTACGAGCTTTGGAAGTGACATTCGCACACCTTGCTGAAGGATTTGCTTGATTCAAACTTAAATAATGTTGCTTGATACCCCGTCAGGAGTTACACCAGTTTGCTCTACTCCCCATTACGTATATAAACCTCTTTTTTGGTCCTTTTTGTCGAATTCCCTAGTGGCTAGCTTGATTTTTTGTTTGGACTTGTAAATTGTTGAAGTGACTAGGGGAATAAGTATTTTGGAGAGGACAGGAAAGCTCTTTTAAGATCTTAATGCTCATCATCATTAACGGCAATTCTGTGCAGTTGTTCCCCTTCTATTTAACTGTGTAAGATTTAGAACATATTGTTTAAGAAATTAACTGCTTAAAACCTGGTTCCCAGATTGTATTTTAATTCTGACACAGATCGTCTCTTGTATATAAAAAGGATTAATCTAGTTGTAGCTGATTTGACTTTTTCTAAAACATAAACTGCTTTGTATACTTAACATGATTAAGACAAGCATTTTAAACACTGTGTTTTCCTTTTCTGACCGTGTCTGGTACAGGTTGTCTATAAGTCAGACCTGGAGTGGCTCCGTGGAATTGGCTGGTTGCCGAATGACTCTCCAGAAGTCAAGAGAGTGAAGCAAGCCCAGGACCTCCTGAGCAACAATGTGTATCGAACGCCCATTGATAGCCTGAAATACACCAGCATTGTTGATTCTCCAGATGTTGTTCTGGCTAAAGTGAATGCCGAGCAAGTCAGCATTGTACGTTATATTGTTCTTAATGTTGTTTTGAGGCTATAAACGGTTAAAGAGAAACCTCACTGCTAAAATATGAAATTGATCAGTGGTATTTTAAGTCAAATTTAATGCTTTTCAAGCCATTTTAATTTTTAGACATGATAATTCAAGGGAGATTTATGGGATTTTATGTTCTTGAGAAGTGAAATTCTGTAATTACAGTATCATCAAATGCACTATTTTAACAGCCAAAATACAAAGAAGCCTGGGAAAAGGACAAGACTATGGTCCATATTATGCCAGACACACCTGAAATCAACCTAGCCAAGACTAATGCTGCTAATTATAGCCAGGTATGCTTATCATCTTATTTTCTACATTTCTATAAAATAGTATGTGTATCCTGTGAATTTTAACATTCTAAGATGTTACCAATGAAGTTGAAGATTAAGTCACTTGAATCTCACTGCAGTTTGTCTTCATATGGGGTGTGCAACTTTCCCTTCCCTCTGCTGAGTGTTCTTAAAGTATTTAGACATTTTAAGATAAATGCTTGCATTTAGTTGTTTAAAAATTATTAATATTATGCCCCATTGAGATAATATTTTGTTGCAATCGACGAGAGCCCATGGCATATAAATATTTTCTAATCTTTACAAATTCCTTTCTATGCAGTAGAGGTTGCAAAACTGGTGTTGCAAGTACATGTTTGAGAGGTGGTAAAGGTTTGCAGCAGTATTTATGGCTAGGAGCTGGAGTAATGCACGAATAATTCTCATGGTATTTCAGCAAACAAATGGCAGTAAACTATGTGTGTCTTTAATGGCAAATGCCAGAGTATATAGCATGTGTGTGACATTTTGTTATCTTTTCAGAAACTGTATAAAGAAGCTTGGGATGAGCTGAAGATGAGTTATGATTTGAGAGCAGATGCAATCCCAATCAAGGCAGCCAAAGCTTCCAGAGAAATTGCTAGTGATGTAAGTGCCAAAAGAGGCATCGAGCTCTTCACGTGGTTTAAGAGCTATTTCATGATAACTGTTAGTAATGGTGATCTCTGCTCTTTACCCAGTATAAATACAAACTGGAACACGAGAAGCAGAAAGGGCATTATGTTGGAGTTCCAAATGCAAAAGAAGATACGAGAATGCAGTTTGCCCTTGGCATAGGCAAAGTTCAGAGCGAGCTAGAATACAAGAAACACTTTGCCAAGTGGAAGACGCAGTGCCACCTACCAGTAGACATGCTGTCTATCCAGTCAGCCAAACACGGTCAGTCTTTGGTCAGTGATGTTGATTACCGACAGTACCTGCATCAGTGGATCTGTCTTCCAGATCAGAATGATGTCATACATGCTAGGAAAGCCTACGATCTTCAGAGTGATGTAAGTTAACATGAAAACTTATCAATACTGTATTGTCTCTTCTTAGTCTACTTGAGCTCTAACTAGTGGGAATCTCTGCTGAATTCAGTTAATTGGCTTTGGTGTTTATTAGGAATGTATAAGTATATGCCACTTTTATACATTGGCAAGTTTGAAGTGTGATAAATTCAGATAAAATACTCGTGTTGGAACTACTGTTCCCCTTTTAACCAGTGGAAGTAAGTGCCACTATTTATGGATCTTGCTGGATTGTACAGGAAAGTGTAACTAACAGCACGGAACCTCTTTTGTTTTCCCAGGCTATTTACAAGTCTGATTTGGAATGGCTACGGGGCATTGGATGGTTGCCAAATGATTCTGTTGGAATCAACCATGTCAAATATGCTGGAGATCTCTTAAATGAGGTAACAAAATGTTTTTCCATACTAAAATTTTCTTAAGGGCATTCGTAAGTTAAAGTATTTTGTAATGGTTGGATACATCAGTATTTTTTAAAATAAAAAATCCACCTTGAGTATTTCAACAGCATTCATGGAGAGATTTTCTTCTCATGTAAACTTTCTTGTCTTGTCTGTGTATTCAGAATTGCTGCGTTAGCGATAAAATATCCGTGTATAATCTGACTGTTCATCTTTTTTCTTGTATAGAGAAAATACCGTACAAAAGCTGAAACTCTTCCATTTACTCCAGTGGATGACAGAGTTGATTATATCACAGCAAAGAAAAGCGGTGAAATTCTTAGTGATGTAAGTTTGCTAGCGTGTTTCCAGGCTGCTACCTTGGTCTGTATATTTACGTGGTAGGATTTTATCTTGAAAATGATATTTAGTTTCTCTTTAAAAAAAATGCAAACGAATTCTTGGTCAGTCTCTGTGAATGTATGAAATAAAGATGAACAGGTCTTCACTAGCTCATCTCCATCACTTAGGAGAGAAGAAACTCCTCAAGCAGAATAGCATCTTTCCTAGACACTTAAAAAACCAGTGCTAGTTGTGCAACCAGGCCCTTCTTTCAGTCTTGGCTGAAATAATTTGTGATCATTGACAGCATGAACATAAACAGCCACTTGGACTCTATTGTCTGGGTCTATCTATTGTCCTGGTTCACACACTTCTTGCTTGGTTGTTGGCCATACATCCCTGTAGGCCAAAGAAGTGTCATGACTTTGACTTCTGAATATTCTTCCCTATCCATCCAGCTGTCTTGGAACAAATTTTAAAAATTTTCTCTGAGAAACTTTGTAATTTCTTGGGTTTTTTTGTATAACTTCCTTTTTTAAAAAATACCCATTTGGAAGTATATTTAATGTGTCACGTCTGATAGCCTTGCAAATTCAGGGTTTTATATGCTATTTCGTGCATAAAATATGGGTCTTGCTTGCTATTATGTTTTCTCAATTTTGTGATGGTGCTGCAAAGCAGTAATTTCTTTCTCTGTTCTAGATTAAATACCACAAAGCATGGAATGAGGCCAAGTCAAATTACACTCTAACAGATACCCCACAGCTTGATATGGCCCGAGAGGCAGCCAGAATTCTTAACCAGGTACGAGATCTCTCCTTGGCAGCTTCCACTCACATTAATAACTCTTTTGAGGAATTTAAACAACTTACCTTATTAAGAACAATTTAAAGGAAAAATTCCTTATGTGTTAATGTAGGTTACATATATATGGTAATAATTTTCATTATAGTAGTGTTGAACTCCTCCGCACTTTCATTTTCCACAGAATTTATACAAGGAAGGTTGGGAGAAAGAAAAAGCCACTGGTTACCTCTTGCCTCCTGACACTGTGCAGATCTGTCATGCCAAACGCTCCAGTGATGTCCAAAGTGAGGTAATAATTTTTTCTTATGTCCTCCAGACAATTCAGCCATCTTTAATATTGTGGGATTTACAGATATCAGTGCATAATATATAAAAATATACATTTTTATCAAAACACTGATGTAAATACCTTGAATAAGCATCTACTCTTCAGACGGTCTCAAATAATTTGTTCCAAAGATTTGTTACAAAGCTGAGATTATTAACGTTTTCTAGCAAGGCTTCCTTTTATGTTGAAAATACTGTTTACTTGAAAATGGTAGCATATTTGTCTAGAAAACTATGTATTTTGAAGTGGAAGGACTATGGAAAGTAACATTACTGTTTGTACCATATTTTTATCTGGTCGTGTACTGAAAACCTAAGAGTGCAGTTGACAACTCCCTGTTTTATCTGTTCTTTGTGTTGACAAAACCATACATGTTCACAAGTTTAAAACAGAGCAGATAGAACCAGAGATGATTCTGTACGTATTTCTCCCCTCTTCCATCAGCTTAAATACAAAGCTGACTACATCAAACAGAGAGGCCACTACGTTGGAGTTTCCAGTATGAGAGATGATCCCAAGCTGGTGTGGTTTGAGCACGCCGGCGAGATCCAGAACGACAGATTGTACAAATCAGACTATCACAAAACAAAGTCCAAAATTCACATCCCTCCGGACATGGTGTCGGTTGTGGCGGCAAAGGAATGTCAGAACTTGGTCAGCGATATTGAATACCGCCAATACCTGCATGAATGGACCTGCCATCCCGACCAGAACGACTGTATTCAGGCAAGGAAGGCCTATGATCTGCAAAGCGATGTAAGTGATGTTACCTACATACTATGTCATTTCCACTTCGTTTGGTCTAAGTGTATTGTCTGTATTACGTAAGACTGAAAAATGTCACCCTGAATTAAATAATTTCTTCCCTTTTTTATCATATCTTATGATTTAGAATATTTATAAATCAGATTTGGAATGGCTTCGTGGCTGTGGTTGGATTCCTCTGGATTCGGTGGAGCATAAGAAAGTTAAGAATGCACAAGAACTGGTAAATAAGGTAAGAGAAAATATTTGAGCAATTACATAATCAGCCCTTCTTTCTCACGCGCAGTGTTTAACAAAATATTTCATCTCTTTGCAGAGAGCATATACGAAAGAAGCCCTCGATAACTTTTCCAATTATACCAGCGTGGTTGACACTCCCGACATTGTTTTGGCGAAAGTTAACTCTGTCAATCAGAGTGATGTATGTACCTTTTTATAAATAGAAACTTATTATATTACTAGAATTAGTGGATAACTTAATTGCTTTTGCTATACTGTGCCTAGCGTTAAAATATACTGTGTTTAGCCTTATGTAGGTGTGCAGGTGCACATGCAGGTTTCGTTAATTATAGATTTTTACTTGGGTAAATAAGTTTAGTAATAAGTGATATAAACGAACAACACAATATTTCAATCCAAAATAATCTGCATTTTTCTGTAGAATATAGCATGTCCCTTACTTTGAGGTTACATACATTTTGCTTATAGTAGTTTAACATTGAATCCTTGGTGAACAACAGCGAGGTTGTATAGTCCTAGAGGAGTTTTGGTGTTGCTACTATCCTGTATTTGCTGGTCAGTACGTCTGATTTCACTAGAATATTGTGTGGATTGTGTGGGGTGACACACTGATGCCTGTGTGTTATGCTGGCTGGAACATACTACACAATATTTCTGAAGACATGGTAACATAACAGAAAATTAATACTACTTCTAATTGTCTACTTCTAATGGATGGACTAGCTGGGATAATTTATTTCTGCTGTGGAATTAACATTGTCTTTGTTTTCTTTCATAGCTAAAATACAAAGAAACATTTAACCTTGAGAAAGGCCAGTATATCGGATCTGACGATACTCCAGAGCTGAACCATGCCAGAGACATGTCCTTACTATACAGCAATGTAAGATTCCATAAATATATAACTAAGCTTTACTTTGTTTATTTTGAAAGCAACAGAATGTGTACTGGACTTCAGAAAACTGTTCTCCTTCTGTTTCTGCCATTAGTCTACTGGGCAGCACTGGGAAAGTTATTTAATTTCTTTGTTCTTCAGTTTTTCCCAGTTTGGATCACTGGGATAAGGAACTGTTAAAGCACTGCAATGTGCTGTTTGGGACGAGTAATAGTGTAGTAGTAGATTTTCTATGACAAAACCACTTTATAATTTCACCCAATGATGTCTTCCTAGACTACTGATGAAATTTATTTGTGTGAGAGAGGAAAATTGTAGAGGATTTACATTATTAAGCAGTTGCTTTTGAGGAGCCTCACTAATTTTAGTGGGAAATCTCTATTTTTTGAAAACGTAACTACTCATTCATACAAGTAGGCACTTCATCATTTAGTCTGAAGATAAATATATTAAATATTTAACATTTAACAAAATATGATGTGTTAGAAAAGTGCCCCTGACACAGTTAACGCTCTCATTAATAACAATAATATTATTTGGAGATTTTTCACAATTTTGCACATGTATCTATAAAATGGTCAATGTCAATGCTATACTGCACTTTTAAACAAGAGTTCATATCTACATTTTGGATATTTTTCTTACTCTTCTGGATGGGAAATGTTGAATTCCAAGTATAGTAAAGTAAGAAGAGATGAGTCCAGATTTGTGCTCAGGTACCTTCCTGAATTGAACACTTATTCTGTTTGTCTTACTCACACTGAGTGAGTGTTCAAAATGAACATTCTTTGTTTACTTTATTGGGACAATTCATGGAGTGAGGAACTACTCTATAAATCCAGTCATATTTCATGTGTGTATAAACGGGCAGAGTTTTTTTGGAATGTACAATGGATTTTCTACCAAAACCTCTATGTGTTCTGTTTGTCTAGAAACTGTATAAAAACGCTTGGGAAATTAGCAAGCCCACTGGGTACAGTTTGGATGAGAAATACGTTCCACTGGTTGGAGCGAAGCATGCAAACTACATAAACAGTGAGGTTAGTATGAATTTTCCATTCTTTCTCTTTTTTTTTTCCACTGTATGTTGTTAGAATGGACTTTAAAATTTCCACATAAATATTTTGCAGCTTAAATATAAGGCAATATACGAGAAGCTGAAAGGTCATTACTTGGCTGGAAAGGAGATCGGTGATTTCCCCAGTGTTGTTCATTCCCTAGCATTCCAGAAAATAAGGAGCGCGGTAAGGAGAGAATCAGCCTTGCTGTGGTATTTTCCATTTTCTTTAGTGTGACATTTAAATATAAATAATGCAATGCTTAATAATACCAGTAAAAATATTTTCAACATGTTTGTGTTTCCTGAATGGTTATTTCGTCTGTAGGTTAAATAATTGAACTTGAAATGATTTAGGGGATTAGGAAGTGATTTGTTTAGCTATTAAACAGATTAGAATAGGGGGAAGAACCTTTTTTGTATTTCAGTTTAAAACCTGAGCAGTAAGAAATACTACGTGACTTGGGATTCTTTTGCTGTACAAATAAAAAAAGTGTTAACTTTGAATTGAAATAGGAATTGAGGAACTGGAAAAGTAAATGCACATTGGGTGTTTTGTTATTGTCACCACTGCACAGACAGCATGTCATGCAGGGCATAAAGTTAGTATAATCCCAGCTATTCTATCTTCATCTGGACAGGGGAAATTTAACTAGATTAAAAATATATTTGTAGCACATGACTTTTTTTTATCTTCATATTGTTAATTTTCTCACCAGCTGTTAAATCTGCAAATGAAGAAGGTCCTTCTTGTCCTTCTAGAACCTCATCAGAATAAATGTTGATTAATGTCAAAGCTAAGATTTCATCCTATTAAATCCCATGGGATTTTAGCCACTAAATCCAGAAAAGCAGACCTCAGATTATGCTTTAACCTGTAGCCTATTAGAATCAAAATTGTGCAGAAAACCACTATTATTTCTTCTCACGTTTTCCGCAATCTTCCCCTTTTAGTTGGCATACAGAAAGAACTATGAAGACACCAAAGCACATGTCCATATTCCAAGTGACATGATGAATCACGTGCTGGCCAAGAAGTGCCAGTATATCCTCAGTGATCTTGAATACCGGACTTACTTCCATCAGTGGAGTTGCTCACCTGAGGAAAATGACGTTATTCAAGCCAAAAGAGCCCAGGAAATCTTGAGTGATGTATGTGTTTCATTTATTTGTTTGACATTTTAGTAGCCTTTCATGTAATTTTTTCTAAGTTATTTAAATATTAAATATTTCAAATATCTTCCATAGTATTTATATATGAAATTAATAACCATGGTATTAGATTGCTTAGTAGCACGGTACCAAAAATTACATTTTTACGGTTTTCTTGGGACATTTTAATGATCTGGTTATTTATTACTCACAAATAAATTGGAAAAATTTTAAGTTAACATTTAGGAAACCTTCCCAAGGGACACTTCTATCAAGACAAAAATGTATTTTTGACTGGATGAGACTGTATGGAAAGCAGAGGATGTACCATGGTACAGTCAGAACGTTGCTGCAGCGCAGTGATGCTCATGTATTGCAATTAGGAATGCTCTGATATGCACAGGGGCCAGGACAGCATCCACAATCCTTCTGGATCCAGTTGGTCTGGAAAAGTCTTCTCTTTGTTCGTTTGGGGTTCTGTCAGCCCACAGGGTCTGAGCTGAGTGAATGGAACACTGAACCCTGACACTTCTTCATATTTCATAGGCAAAAATATCTCAACTTGGTCCGACCTTCCTAATAAAATTTGATGATGTGTTAATTGCATATTACTACGCTGTATTATTTGGTTTAGTTTCCTTTGCAAATCCTGTGGGTAAAAAATCATTCAGTCAAACCATGAGATGGGCTAATCTTCTAAACTTCCAAATAAATGGGAATTACTGAATGAGCCTGGTTCAGACTCAGTGGTAACCTCTGCATTGAGTTTGCACAAGCGGAAGATACTGAATATAGAGAAGAAACAAATTCTACTTTCTTCAAGCAGAAGGCAAATTTCTTCCTAACCTAATAGTCAGTGTTCTTCCATGTAGGTGGTGTATAAAGATGACTTAAATTGGCTGAAGGGACTTGGCTGTTATGTCTGGGATACTCCGCAAATCCTGCACGCTAAAAAATCGTATGACCTCCAGAGCCAAGTAAGCATGTTTTCCTCAAATAAGGAAATGTTTGTAAGATTTTTTTTCTTCCATTTCTGGTTCACTGGGACTCGCATCTGTCCTAATTCATTTTTCCTGAGTTCATACTGGCTATTTATTAAGTATTTCTTTTCTATGGCCTGTCACTTTTAAAGCTGGTCTTAACTGGGACAGAATCCTGGGCTTCAGTTGTCTAGAACTGATTTTAAAGGAAGCTGGCAGGGAATTTCCTGATCATTTTCAGCATTAATGTTTGCTTTGTTTTGTTTTGTTTCCTTAGATAAAATATACAGCTGCAGGAAAAGAGAACTTGCAGAATTTTGGTGTTGTTACTGACACACCTCTCTACGTGACTGCTTTGCAGAGTGGTATAAATGCTAGTGATGTAAGTCTTCCCGCTTTTTATACTTCTTTTTCTACTTCTAAGCTTTTCCATGCTTCTTCTGAGAATTGAAACAACATAACTAAATCTATCTTTCATCTTACAGGTGAAATACAAGGAAGATTATCACAAAACTAAAGATAAGTATACAACTGTGACCGAAACAGTGGATTCCGAAAGAGTTCAAAATTTGAAACATCTCTTTAGCAATGTAAGTGTTGCTATACAGTTATTTTTTTTTTCTCTTAAGGCGTTACTATATGGCATTTATTTTGTTTGTTCACTTTGAAGATAAACATCCAAACATGGAGCTTATCAAAGGCAGTGATTGAGTATGGGAAAGACATTGTATTTCAGGCAGAGGGCATATTTTCTAACTGTAATTACAGTCATCTCAAAATACATGCATTAATAAATGGATTCTCTGAAGAAAATTGCACCTGAACAAAATTAAGGCCTTGTACAAGAAGGGGCACGAATACTTAGAAAGCATTTTTGTCACCCTTTATGTGCACTGTCACATTTAAACTGGTGTAGCCTCTGGATATTAAGCAATAGTTACAGCATGTAAATAAAACCAGAAGGGCTTTGACTTCTATTGGTCATTGGTTATGACCCAGGAGAAGAATTTTTCCACTCACAGTGACTTTCTCTTTCCCCACAGAATCTCTACAAGGAAGCCTGGGAAAAAGTGAAAGCTACCAGCTATATATTGCCCTCTGATTCTGTGTCCCTCGCACGTGCAAAAGAACTGAAGCACAATGCTAGTATTGTAAGTGAATAAAATACTTTTTTTTCATCAGATAATCAGTTCTAGCAATGAAATCCTTCATGCCTTGCATATACTATCAGTATAAAAAGTTTGTTTTATTATCTTTGATATTTAATTTAGATTAAGTAGTAAGTAAGTTAGTAAGATAAGTAAGCAGATAGTAAGATAAGTAAGTTAGATAGTCCTTTGCTGCTGCATTTAATGGAAAATAAAAAAGTTACATTTTATAGTAATAGAAACTGTTTCATGAAAATGTCTGGTTCATTTTTTTTAAAGTCGAAATTGCAACAGCATCCAGATCAGAAAAATACCAAATGTCTTTAAATGATGCTTTACCGAGTATAGAAGAACACAATCTTACGCTTCAGTGAACTGAGGCTTATGAGAGATTGCTCTCTTCATGGATATCTTTAAGTGAAAGAACTGAAACAATAACTAAATACTTTATTCTACATCTATTTATTTTTAAAGTGTTCTAGTCAGCTATCATTATTTTTACAACACAATAGTTACAATGTGCTTTCTTTGCTTTTTAGAATAAAATAGAAAACAAAGGTCCTGCTTCAAAGACTTTCTATGATTGTTGGACTCAACTAAATACTTTGCTTTCTGATGAATTTTGTTCCAAACATACAATTGACTCATTGGAGTCACTTACTTGTTGCCTTTCTTTGCATCTGCTTAGGTAAAATACCGAGAAGAGTACGACAAGTTTAAAGCACTCTACACGCTGCCCAGAGGTGTTGAGGACGATCCCAACACAGCAAGGTGCCTCAGAGTTGGGAAGCTTAATATTGATGTAAGTGTTGTTTTCTGATGTGTGTTTTCCTGATAAAACATCTCAGAAGAGGCTAGTCAAAGAATCCACAAGCCTTCGTTCAGATATCACATTCTACATGCATTTGGCAGTGTTCAGGATTTGCTAAATTCTCTAATACATCTATGAATGTCTTTTCAAGCTTGTGACTCAACTGTTAAATGGCCTGCGTGGCTAAATCTGTAGTCTAATATGTTTATGTATAAAATGGAGCACTGCAAAGTCTACCACCTTTCACCACGTGAGTACAATGAAAATTTGACAAACCGTATTTTATTGCCCTTGATAAGATTCTGCAAATTATTTTTAGAGCAGGCAAGATGTAAATTTTAGGCATAACCAACGTAATTGCTCCCCTACTAACATTCCATGAAAATATCAACAATTTTCCTTCAAATTTATCAACAGTCAATGCTTCAGACTATTTGTGACTGTTATTAATGTACTGCTTTATCTCTTCAGCGTCTGTACAAGGAAGTCTATGAAAAGAATAAAGCCAAAGTCCACATTATTCCAGACATGGTAGATATAGTTTCCGCTAAGGATGCCCAGAAGAAAGTCAGTGAAATCGATTACCGCACCCATCTCCATGACTGGATCTGTCTGCCAGATCTTCAGATCAACACCCATGTTCGAAAAGTAACCGATCAACTCAGTGATGTAAGTCCACAAATCACGTGTTCATGGGTCACTTTTTAAAAAGATTCCTGCAATGAAGAAAAAATATTTAAATTCCAAAAAGGGATTGTTTTGATTTTCTTAAACCAAAAAAAATGTCAAAACACTGGAAACCTTACTTGCCATCATTTGACAGTTGTGTTTCAGATCTGAGTTAGCAGTAGGGGGTTAGATCCAGGTGGAAGTCTGACGGATTTCTTCTTTTCTCTGATACCTCAGGTGGTTTACAAGGATGACCTGAACTGGCTGAAAGGCATTGGCTGCTTTGTTTGGGACACTCCAGAAATCCTCCACGCCAAACATGCCTACAATCTTCGCAGTGATGTGAGCAGATACTGCTTTTGCTTCTTAATTTTTTCACTCCGTTGTATTAAAAAGATGGAGTAGCTTTATTCTACTCCAAATATAATCTGGAAAATTATAGATATATATATACACATATATATATATATGCTTCTCTAATGAAGTATTCATTAAATAACCATATATGCATATTTAAACTTTGCTGCTTTGGAAGTGGATATAATTTCAATACACTGTCTGTTTAAATGCTGGTTCACTAACAGAATAGTTCAGTAATAAAATAATAAAATAGTCACTATAGTGAACATAATAATATAATAAAATCAGTTAACAACGACTAGCCTTACTGATTAGAGCTCTTGAATTTCTCTCTGCAGATTAAGTACAAATCTAAGGCAGAAAAAATGAAGAATGACTACACTGTGGTCATAGACACCCCTGTCTATGTCCAGAATGTCCTCAGTGCCTTGAATTTAAGTGAAGTAAGTGTTTGTGTCACTTTTCAGCCCCAGTATCGCATATACCATCACCTCACAAGTTCTAGAAATGTGACTTTTAGTATTTTTTAAATAGTTTCCTCTTAATCATTTAATCATTGCTGGTTATCTCTAACTCATTGCCTATGCCTTTATTAAGATATGAGAACACAATCACTAAAGTCATTAATTGCCTGATTCCAAAAGACTTTCATCCAGATTTTTGAGAAGAGTTCCCTTATGTATGTGAGCAATACATACTGTGAGCGAACATCACCATTATGACTCTCCTCTAATTACTTCTTCTTTTTCTCAGGCTGTCTA
Source organism: Limnodromus scolopaceus (assembly GCA_028565335.1). Taxonomy (NCBI): domain Eukaryota; kingdom Metazoa; phylum Chordata; class Aves; order Charadriiformes; family Scolopacidae; genus Limnodromus; species Limnodromus scolopaceus. The sequence goes on from JAOXNO010000078.1 coordinate 2,086,616, forward strand.
TCGTGGTGAATATAAACAAAATGTTAAAGGCAAAATGATTCCTACGGATAAAACAGTAGATTTGGAGCGGGCATATCATGCGAACAAGATACAGAGTGAAGTAAGTGTAAAACTGGCTTCCACAGAGTTTCTGATATTCAAAAAAGCAATTTCTTTAAAAGTAAATATCTGTCTTTAGCTTTTCAGATAAAGAAGATAGATTTCACTGCTCTAAAGTGAAAGTGGGAAAATTTTAAGCTATGAGAATGCATTATAATGCAGATGTGGGGGAAATCTTTTGCCAGTTGTGATTAAGAGATTTCCTATGCAGCTAACGAATATTCTCAAATATTACACACAGTGGTCACAAACTCTTTCTCTCTTCTCTTGCAGAATTTGTATCGTTGGGCTGGTGTGAATGCTTTACCCACTGGCTACAGCCTTCCCACAGATACCCCCAGCTTTCAGCATGCTAAACAAGTCCAGTACATTGGCAGTGATGTAAGTAATGAATCATAGAATCATAGAATGGTTTGGGTTGGAAGGGACCTTAAAGACCATCCAGTCTCCCACCCCCTGCCCTGGGCAGGGACACCTCCCACCACACCAGGTTGCTCCAAGCCCCCTCCAACCTGGCCTTGAA
>JAOXNO010000078.1:2087337-2121281 GCA_028565335.1 Limnodromus scolopaceus
CCACCACACCAGGTTGCTCCAAGCCCCCTCCAACCTGGCCTTGAACCCCTCCAGGGATGGGGCAGCCACAGCTCCTCGGGGCAACCTGGGCCAGGCTCTCACCACCCTCACACCAAAGAATTTCTCCCTGACATCTCATGTCAATCTCCCTTCTATCAGTTGTGATGTGCTATGTCCTACAACATGAGTTGCAAGGGAATGTTTGATGCCCATCCTGTATGAACACACAACTGTTTGAGACCGTTATTTCTCAGATACGAGATCGTTTGTCAGAGAGCAGCAAGAGTGGGGTAGTTCCACTTGGATGCCCGAGCCAGGAACTGGGGGTGGCCATGACACAGGCAGTTGGTCCATCATCCAGGGTGAAGTCTCACCATACCTGAATGGGGTGGGCAGAGCTGGGTGCTGGTAACAGGTTGTATGAACAGTCCCAGACAAGGTGAGAAACCAGAGCCGAGGTCCAGCCAGGAGATCCAGCCAGGAGCTGTGGTAAACAGCAGAGACTGGAGACAAGCTGCCTACAACATAGGTCCAAGATAAATCCAGGAGACAGGGCTAGAGACTCGTTACCAATTATATAGGACCAACGTCCATTCAGGAAACGAGGACAGAGAGAGGGATGAAGAAAGATGGGCTTTCAACAAAGCTCAGGCAAGGCCTGACATGCCAGGCGTGGCTGGTCAGGGCAATTAAAACTTATTAGTGCACTGAAGCCCAAACATTGATAATGTTTGCCTTAACAGAATTTAAACATTAAATTATCCATAATTATCTGAAGCAATTACTATCAAGATAAATTTTCTCAGGCAGATGTGAATACCTTATTAGACGCAAGAGAAATTTAAAATGTTATTAATCTTGGGCCACATGAGAAAGGTAAAAATAATAATAGTGTGTAGTATATTTAACTCTGATATAACTACATCTCACTTGTTTATTTTAAAAATCTGTCTCTTTATAGTGCATAAATTACTGTCGGAACTGCTGTGTGAAGTAGAATCACAATCTAATTTAGTTTCTGTACGGTCTTGTTTCTTTTTGCACTTTGTAGCTGAAATATAAAGAAGCCTATGAACACATGAAAGCTAAAGGTTATACTCTGGGACCTAAAGACGTTGGGTTCGAAAATGTGAAGAAAGTTAATCAAGTCATTAACGAGGTACAGTAAATATATGTATTTGCTTTCACTTGTATTGTAGCGCCCAGAATATGAATGATGAGAGTACATTGACTGTGAAGGTTATAGGATCCCTGTTCTCTGAGGCTTTTAAGAGCAGTTTAGACAAATACCCGTCAAGAATGGCAAGGGATTAGAAAATAGTATGTTTGCTCCCTTTTCTCTGGTAGTTAAGTAATACCTAGCAAAAAAATTTGCCCCTAAAAGAGAAGTGCTACCACTCTGCCAAACTGCTTGCCGTTTTAAGTTTTTAACATGTAAAACTCTGTCTCCTTTGACACAGAGGTTGTATCGGGCAACGTACCACAAGTACAAGGACAAGATTCATACCACCCCAGACACACCAGAGATCCGACAAGTCAGAGCAACGCAGGAAGCTGTCAGTGATGTACGTGTCTTCCTAACATGAAAAACAGAAGAGATTTCGAATATTCAATGTGACCAAACATGTGAAATGCTGTTTTTTCTTTGTCTTTCAGCTGATCTACAAGTCAGATTTCTTTAAGATGCAGGGACACTTGATTTCCTTGCCATTCACTCCTCAGGTGTTGCACTGCCGCTATGTTGGGGACATCACAAGTGATGTAAGCGACTCCTGTTAAGATACTTGGTATTTGAATTGAACAGGCCTAATACTTTTATACTAAAAGTGGAATTTGGCTTCTATCACTTGCATTCTATTCAGTAATCGATAAATACTTTGTCACTGTGTTTAGGGACTGATTAATGAAATTATCCCAAAAGTTAACTTTTGAGTTTTCATTTTCTGATTGCCTCCTAGAATAAATACAAAGAGGATCTGAGGTGGTTGAAGGGCTTGGGCTGCTTCCTGTATGATACTCCTGACATGGTCCGTGCTCGTCAGCTGCGTAAGCTTTGGGTAAGATTTTTATTCTGAGAACTATGTAAAACAATGATTGATTTATGTGGCTTCCTGGAAGTGCAGGTAAATACATGAAAAGGAGTAAAGACCGATAGCAGAATTCCTTGCCATGCAGCTACTTAGTTGTTTCAAAGCACTGTTAGCTTACACTGTAAAATTTTCTTTAATACTAAGAATAATGAAACCTTCCTGAGTAAAACTGCCTTTCTTTTTACAGTCTAATTATATATACACCGATACCGCAAAGAAGATGTGGGCTAAATACAATGTGGTGTTGGATACTCCTGGGTACAGAGCGGTTCAGGAACTAAAAACCCATTTGAGTGAAGTAAGTTCCATATTATTTTTGCACATCTTTGTTGGCTATAATTAAGCTCAGACCCTCTCACTGTTTTTTGCTGAAATGCATGAGATGTTGTAATTGCAAAGCTGTTCAGCTGCTAAATGAACATATGTTACAGAAGAAATAATTCATGGACCTGTTTTTTTTCCAGCTGGTTTACAGAGCTGCAGGCAAGGAGCTGAAGACAAAATACACTTCTGTCCTTGACACACCTGACTTCTTAAGAGCCAAGGAAGGACAAAAAATACAGAGCCAGGTGAAAAGTTTGTACTGATTTAAAAAAAAAAAAAATCAGGGGATCCCTCTTAATATACTGTTCAAGTGCAGCAAAATCTTCCCAGGCCATTTCAAAACAATGTAGAATTCCTAGAGAGGATGTTTAAAATGACTCTTGCTCATTTTTATGTGGCTATGAATTTTCATGTTGACTCTCTCTGTAAGGGACGTTTGAGCCTTGTCCATCTGAAATAGAGTATTGGACTTCAGTACACTTCTGCTCAAATTCTCTGAAGCTCTGACTTCCTCAGAGGAATACATGTTTTTATCCATATACTTTTATTCATCATAATATCTCTATTCATGTCTGAGTTATTAGCTACAAATTCGGTGGAATTTTTAAATTTGTGGAACAAAATGAAGTTACTCAGCAGAGAAGAATAGACCTTCTGGATGCTTTTATCGAAGGCCAGGTCTGAATGTCGGGCAGAGAGGTCATTAGTGTCACGTGCTTTCGACTTCTTGGTTTGTCAGTGTGTTACTGGCAGTTACGGAGCATCAAGAGCACTGATAGAGAAAGATGAACTATTTTTTCTGGGGTAAATTGTGTGGCTGTGTATATAGTGTGAATTTACAGACGTTTGTCAGAGAGATAAAGTAGGACTTACTTGAAATGGGTATTTTTTTTCTTTTCTTCTTGCTGCAGTATTTGTATGTGGAACTTGCCACAAAAGAGAGACCCCATCATCATGCTGATGGACAGACTCCAGCCTTTACACATGCTCGGCAAGTAAAGGAGATGGTCAGTGAGGTAAGATATTTCAGGTTTTTTGTTTGGTACCACTATACTGAACTGTTTACATGTTTTATTTCTAATTTTAGTGATAGTTTCAGGGCTCAAATCTGTTTACCCGTTGTTTAGTTTTCTGTCCTTATGCTTAAGTTCCACATTTCCTTTACAATTTGTGATAAAAGAGCACCCTTTTAAAACCTGTTTTAGTATTTTATGAGATACTTGTTTCTAAGTGTCTGTGTGCAGACAGACTTGGTATTAGCACCCCTGGGTGCTAACATAATACCGGATTAGCAAATCCTTCTAAGAATAACAATATAACTCTTCCCTTTTGCTGTCTCTCATAGAAAAAGTATAAAACCCAGTATGAGAAGATGAAGGACAAATACACACCCATCCCGGACACACCAGTCTTGATCAGAGCCAAGAGAGCCTACCTGAATGCCAGTGATGTATGTAGTCCATGAACACTTTCACTGCTACTTTTTCTTGGTTTGTTTTCTTTTTTGTGAAAAGAACAGAAAAAGGATCAATGAAGAACAATCATGCAAAGCAGAGAGTATCTCAGCTCGGGTCATGTACTACGTAACCCCCTTTGCATGTACATTTCCATTTGATAGTACAGAGATTGTTGAGTTCTTACTTGATGTCACTGTAGTGCCTTTTTTCATTTATTATAACTAATTTCCATTTTCCATTGTGCTGGAGTATGGCTTTACAACAAAGGAAAAATAGATTTGAAATAATTTGCTTACATGTGAAAACTCCAAATAGTGCAGACTGGAGTGAAACGATTGATGCTGGAGCCAGGATAGGATACCTCTTCTCAGATATTTTCATCTTAGTTTTGTTTTAGAAGTAAACTTGCGTGTCACTGAGAGTGGGCTTGTTTCTTAATTTAGAAGTAGATTAGAGAGAAAAAATATCTAAGCTGCTGCTCATAAGGTTATTAAGGTGAAATTGAGTTTTTCCTTCAATCATGGAATAGTGATTTGTGATTTAAGGCAATGGCTAAGAGGACTCTACTCATTTGTGAGGTCTTTGCTCTGTATTTCAGATTCTCCTTGTATCCTGAAAGGATACATGCCAGGCTAGTGTTTTGTTCCAGTGATTAGTCTTACTGCTCTCTCAAGAATGATTTTTAAGTGTTGCAAAGGAGCATCCCAGTTCTTTTGCACGTCTGAATTTCTCCTCTGAGAAAGTCTTTTTGCAAAGACTGGAATGATCTCCCTACTTCCTTCTAGATGAGGACATGGAAGAAGGAATAAGTAGTTTTCTTCAGTCTGAAAGCGAATATGATGTAATGTTGCTTTAGATGTACCTACTCCTTTTCTCTCTAATTTTCAGCATTAGTCTCAGTCAAATTGCAACTGATTATAGGCAATTGCGGCTTCTTAATATTCCTCAGGGCTTACATTAGGATGTTGGACAGCAACATATCCCTGGATATCATTCCTAAGAGGTAGGAAATTTAACCAAAACAGTTCCTGACAGAAAAATATAATATATTCTTTTATATGTTCTTTTTCTTACCAGTTGCGCTACAAAGAAACCTTTGAGAATGCCAAGGGCAAATACCACACGGTGAAAGATGCTTTGGATATTGTCTATCATCGGAAAGTCACCGATGATATTAGCAGTGTATGTATAGAACATTTTCATTCCTAATTAGTGTTTGTCATTTGATACCTTAGAATAAGCCATTTATGCTATCGTTCCATTTAAGTGTGTCAAATAATTAGAAAAACATGATCAGTATTGTTAATATTCTTTGGAATATTATAGACTTGATTGCCTTTGATGTTACAAAGGTGAATGCAAGTTAATCTCATTTCCACTCTTTTAGTTTTGATGTTTCAGAAAAAAAAATGTCTTGAAACTGTATGGTCTGGAGCGTTCACTCCTCAAATTGTTTTACTTCATTCTTCAATTTTCTTTGTAGGTGAAATACAAGGAAAATTATATGAGTCAGTTGGGAATCTGGAGATCAATCCCGGACCGTCCGGAGCATTTCCATCATCGTGCAGTCACGGATGCTATTAGTGATGTGAGTTCAAATAGTTCCTGGATGTGAGAGGCTGAAAGTTGTAAGTAGGTTTCCAAAATGAAAACCAGGCCTTATTTCTTGAGAAAGAGGAGGAAGCTGAAATTTTTGAAGTGATTTAAACTTTCACCTGGCAGATCTGTGAAATGACACAGCAAATCAGATCGGTAAAATTGCAGCCCATGTCCTTCTGAAATTAACAGAACAGTCTTAATGCATTTCAGTTGCATTTGCTTGGATTTATTTTTTAGCCCTGTAACAACCTTTAATTGTACATACCTGTAGATATACAATAACCCCTTAATTGTACAAGAGAACAGGAACTCCAACAAATAATGAAAGATATTAGGTATGTGAATAATCGGAGTCCATCAGAAAAGCATGAATAACTGTAACTTACCACCTGGTACTGCTTAAAACAAAATCCTTTTACTTCTTTTCTGCAGGTTAAATACAAGGAGGACTTAGCCTGGCTCAGGGGCACTGGTTGTTACGCGTGGGATACTCCAAGTTTTGCTCTGGCAGAAAAGAATAAGGTGCTCTACAGTGGGGTAAGTAAAACAGTCTGAATTGTTGCTAAATGTCTTTTGGATACTTGATTATATTGCAGATAATTTTTTTCGCGGGAGAATCCAATTCTGACCTAGACATCAATATGAATGATTCATGCCAGAACTTAATATGTAGCATCTAAAATTTCAGTTCTTACTATAAAAGAAAACAGAGGAAAAATGATCTTTTACTTATCCCCTCTGTTCCTTGCAAAGATATCAGCTCCATAGTAATTTTTCTAGTGATTCTAAGTCTAGCTTTAACATTATGAAGATTTGAAATTTCCATTGCTTTCTCAATGTGATGCATCCATCCTGTAAACTACTACATTTACAACTATTTTCTCTTTGTAGATAAGTTAGACTCACATATGCAATAATTCTACCATTGTTTTGCTGCAGATTGTTTCTAAAAATCATATGTTTTCATTGTCTTACCCTTCTTTGGATTAACATTGGAATGTTTTGTGGTGTTTTTTTTTTTCTTAGTGTAAGTACAAGGAGATATTTGAGAAGACAAAGTCTAATTTTAAGTACGTAGCTGACTCTCCAATTAACCAGCATTTTAAATATGCGACTCAGCTGATAGATGGGGTAAGTGTTAAAGTTTTTTGTGGAGTCTCATACAGAAGTAGCAAATGTGTGTATATTAATACCAAGTCAAAGGCTGATCTTCCTTATGAAATCAAAATATATTCTGGCTTAAAGGTGTCTTAAGGCCAGACTAAAATCATGAAGGATGAGGTTGTTCTTATTGTCTGTCTTAATATTAGGACGGGGCAGGTTTACAGTCCCTAAAAAGGGAAATCCCGACCCCTGTTCCATTACTTTGTCATTGCAAAGAAATGTCTTTGCTGACTGGTAAATGAATGCTGACTTAATGCTCCTTGCTTAGAAACACTGATTGTAGATTGTCATGAGAAAAAGACATAGAAAGAGTAACAATTGCTTTCCTGAAACACTGAAAAATTCTTCATCAGGGTTAGAAAGATAGTGTTATGTCCGAAGTTACCATAGCTCTGTTTCATTTTAGATATTTTGCCTTGAATTCTCCCACTCTACTACTTAACTTTTTCTTATTTTCTCCTGCAGTGCAAAAGAAACAATAAACTCCACATAGTAGCAAAGGGGGTTAATGAATGCCCCTGGGTTTCAGATTAAAATCACCAGTGGAGTTTGGTGACTGGAGTTTGTCACAAGATAAAGCCCATTGAAAAGCACTGTGTTCTACATGAATCCTTAGAGTTGGCGAACCACACCAGACTCTGGTGCTTTTCATTATAGCAGTGTATATTTAGACTCTCACATCCTAGTATTTTATTCTTTTTCACCAGACGTTATGTTACATTGTTTACCTGTCAGTAAATGTGTTATGGTATTATCTGCTTTGGTGAGAAAAACTGTTTCACAACAGATACCATTCCAGTATCGTTGCTATCATTTCATACTCAATTTGATAAGGAGTGAACCAGAATTTGTTAGGGAAGATTGTTAGTGTTCAATCTTCTTATTGTTCAGTAGAACAAATAAGGAAAAATTTAATATGAGAAACATAAATGAGTAAAATTTTAGCAATGGGGGCTCCAGACATTGAAATGAACTTACCTAAATGTTTTCTGTTATATAAGTGGTGGTTTTTATGATGAGGGATTATAGTTTTGGCTTACAAAAAGTCTGATGATGATATAACCTTGGATTTTACCCTTGCATCTCATTGTGTTCTCCTTGTACTCAAGTCTCCTTGTACTCAAGTCAAGAACATACAGAGTTGCTTCTGTGGTTATTTTTCATGAAGAAAGGCAGTCATAAAATGGCTATTGAAGAGTGGCAGGGATAGAATCTAGATTCCTTAAGTTGTAGATTAGGCCTTCCAGAGGAAATTTAGAAATGTATATGCTATTTGGAAATATTTTCTCTCTGTGTTTTTTTTAATATATTTTTCTCTTTTGGGTCTGAACTTCAATCCCAGCCTTTAAATAATTCCGTGTAAAGAGGTTGCCATGTAAAATGGTTAGAACTATGATCTCTCTGTGTCCTCACTCTCTTTTGATTTGTTACACCCTATTATGCCATTCTGAGCAGAAGTTATATAAAGCTGCCTATGAGAAGCTCAAAGATAGGTACAGCGTTATTGTGGATGATCCCAGGAACCTCCTGGCCAAGTGGGGGACCACCCTGAGCAGTCAGGTACCGTAGGTGCTGCCAGAAAGTGCCTGGTTCACTGCCAGCTCCTCCGTCTGTGTGACACGTCTCCAACTGGCAGTATCACAACCGTCACCTGTGACGTTGTGATGTTTTAGTTCAGTTCATCAGACAGTCTCTGTTTTGCCACCCAAAAAGAATCGTTACTTTTTGAGTGAGCTCATCTCTACTGTATGTACTTTCATATATTGTGCATCAATTGACATCGGAGATCTAATGCCTCTTGAAGTCATTGGAGAGGTTTTAAAAAAATGCATGTTGTGTCATGCATTTCTTTTATAACCTCTCTTTTAATGATCTTTACAAACGTTATTTTCTTACTCATTGTGCAAGCAACAGTCACATATTTGGCTTTTGAGTGCCTCACCTTAGTCTATCGTTTACTCTTATCTCCCAAAAAAATATTTTTGCCATTTCCTTAATGGGGTTATATGCACATTTTTAATACATACCCTTGACATTCTTAATTATATAGATGTTAAGTTGTATGCACATCTGAATGAAAACATATGGTACCTTGCCTAAATCTCTCCACTCTCAAAGTGTCTGGGATCTAGAGCTGTGTTGTTTATGGTGTTCACAAGTCTCTTCTGTGCTTCGTTGCTGTTTGCATGAACAGAGACAATATAAAGCACTTGCCAAGATGCTCCTGGAACAAGGATGTAATGAAATTCTGAGGCCAGATATGCTGACAGCACTCTACAACACATACATGGGGAGCCAGGTAATGCGAAGAACTGCTGCTGTAGGAGACATTACATATACAAATATACAATTGGCTGCTTGGACTTCTAATATTTAATGCTTGGGAAGTCTCTAAATTTCTGCGGATATCAGACTACAGAGTTTTGTCAATGTGCTTAATGCTGGCTGTGATAAACAATTTTTTACAATATTTATTGTAACTTGGACTTCACTCGGTTTAAGCTGATTTTGCCTCTATTTTCTCCTTTTATTATAAATCTTCTATATAATATTTCTGTACTTCTAAATAACATTTCACACAATTACATTAAGAGCAATTTTCCATACATTTAAGATACTGTTCCTGATATTTTCCTAACCAAATTCTCATTCTGCCACCATTTCTTGGATTGACCACCTCTCATAACACAATTCCCTTAATTCAGTATGCACATGATTAAGTAATTTGGCAAGTAGATTCCAACATTTATCTACCACTCTGCCTGAGAATGGTGTCAGATTGTGCCTGGACACAACAGAACTAAGTCTCATGTCTGAGTGCTCTTAGAAAAGGTGTAAGTGCACAGGTCTGTAGTAAATCCTGTTATCATCAATTTTCAATTGGCCTTCTGCTTTTAAGCAAGACTAGCAAAGCAGTCCCCATGTAGTCACATAATACAATTTATTATATATTAAAAAAATATTTCCTTTTGCCAGTTTTAATAAGAATGAGAAGGCAGAAAGTATGATTCATCTATTTGTTCATAAAAAACAAGAAGCACATTTATAGCACGTTTATATTTCTGATGATGTAAAAGAAAGCCTGTAATGGCCCTGATATTATTGTGAAGAATTAATTTGCTATATTCTACCTTCATTTAATCTGGATTTTGGTTGTACCAGTTGGCTGAAAATGTGGCTTATTAAATAACTTATACATACTTATTTCTGCTCTGAAATCACAGCTGCCTGCAGTAACCTTACTCTTTTCAATGATAAAAATGGTTCCTGACTGTGCCAAGTGAAACCAGCATATAACATTTCAATTATAAACTGGAAATGCAACAGTAGAAAACAATTCCATGAGAGGGAGGGAGCTGTTCTTCTTTATAACTATTAGCACAGTTAATAAAATTCTTCAGTAATAAGGTACTGAAGATCCTTACTAGATATTTTTGTTCAATTTATCAATGGATTTCTATTATCTCATTAAAACCTCCTTGTAGGTAAGTTTGAAGAAAAAAAACCCAGCACTCTGCATGACCTGCATGTTCAATCTGAGTTGAATTCATGTTATGATTTGTTGTTTGTGTGTATTTTTTTATATTTTCTGTTGTAGTCCTGTTTCAAAAGCATGGCTTTATGTTCTGATGCAACATAGAGCATGAAAGTTGTTTTCTAACTTCTCCCACCTGCCCTCAAGCTGCTGACTGTGAATTATCACTCTTGGTGAACAGTCTGTTCTCACTGAATTCTGTACAAACAGGTTCAGTGTCCTGAGTAGGGCAGAATGATCTTTAAGAAAGAAAATATCAAGATACAGATCCTGCTCTCAAGGCCTTTACAATTGCCTGGCATTATGATATGTTCAGTGGATGTTTTTAATCTTCTACTGTGTAAGATGTTTTAAATTTCTTTTGACTTGGTGAATACTTAAAAATGAGCTATTGTCCAGTTACGACTTTTAAAAGTCACTGGTCCACTGAGATTGCTTTTTTAGCTCAGCCTTGGAGATTTAGGATAGAAGTGAAGCTTTTACAGCCAATGAAATAAATGTAAAATTATTCACACAGATGCCTCTTAGGCAAATAAGGACTGTGAAAAGTTTAGCTCCTTGTGCATGTCCATCTTTTGCTGGCTTTGGTGGAAGCATTTTGCAATTTTCTGTGTAACTATAACCACAACTCCTGAAGGTGTTTTGTCTTGGCTTGTGTGGTTAACACACACCCTTTCCCAACCACCAGGTTCAATACAAAAAGGACTATGAAAAGAAGAAAGACAAATATACTACGGTTGTGGATACTCCAGAACACTTAAGGACTACAAAAGTCAACAAACAGATCAGTGATGTAAGTGTGGTCCCTTTCGACCAGACCTCCCTCTCTGAAGTGTGATAATTAAGAATGTGACATTTTCAATAATCCATTATACTTTGTTTCTCATCTTGATTTTTTCAATTGACAAGAAATAATGTAATCTATAATTTTTATCTTCAGATTATCTACAAGTTGGAGTATAACAAAGCGAAGCCTAAAGGCTATACTACAATCCATGATACCCCTATGCTATTGCATGTGCGCAAGGTCAAGGACAGAATAAGCGATGTAAGTGGATTATCCTTGTCTGTGGTATCAAAAAGACACAGAATTACCCTTTTCCTTTGGTACTTCTAACTTGTATGTAACACTGTCATTGAAAAATAGCTTCTTATTAGACTGTATTGGTTTTGCTTGGATGGAAAACTCCATATGTACTTAATGCTTTTTCCAAAAACACAATAGGGTATGAAAATATTCAGGATGGTTTTTTCATGTAACATTCTTCTCTAGCTCTTGGAACGTTTTTGTTGGGGTAGAGCGGCCCTCACCAGTAATAAAAGCTGTGAGCTGGAGCTGGTGTCTAATTAAAACATGGATTTGGGGAGTTTATTTCTGGGTTTTCTTCTACTTCTGTAACTCAATATAGTACTGTGAGAATAAGTAGCGTGGAAGTCATTCAGATGTGACATGGATTGTCTATATAATGAGTACATCTAGGAGGAAAATCGACAATATTATCCATATTAATGTGGATCATTAAGAGACACAGATGTTCAGAAGAGATCTGTGAATTGAAGCACATTTTTAGGGTTCCAAACTGAGTGCTGAATTTGAGATTTTGTAAAGGAATTTTCAGAAAGCATGGAATGTGCTCATCATAAGTTTCTTTAAAGCACGTCTATTAGGTGCAAAACCCTAGAAACAGGCAGAATTACAGTTCACATGTAGATTTTTTTAAATCTTAGTCTGTGCTTCATGGTGAGTTATACCTGCTACATTTTCTGTTTAAAGAGAACTGCTGCTGAGGAGAACCCTTCTTTCAGGCAGGTGGTTGATACCAAGTTTTATTGATATCATTTCTTTTTCCTCTGTTAAGATTTCATCTTGACAGGAACAATTTTTAATATTATGCATTTTGTATTTTGATGCTTTTCTTGCTGGTGATGGTATTATCTTTGTAAACATTTTTATGTTTGTCTTCCTTTAGCTGAAATACAAAGAAGTGTACGAGAGGAATAAATCTAACTGCAATGTCGTAGCAGATTCAGTTCACATTAAGACTCCAAGACACGCTTACAAGCTAAACAGCAATGTGAGTTCAGGACTTTAATTTTATTATGGATAGTCTTTGGGACTGGCAATGGAGATAATGAGAAATCATTATGAGTTCCATTGAAAATCTTTGAGCTTGTAATTCTTCTGCTGCTTGAACAAAATATATGTTAATTTATTTCATACTAAAGTGCTCACTCTCGCCAGTTGTCCTGGAGGTAACTTGAGGTTCCTTATATGTCACACATATACTGTCCTTCTCATCCCCCTCTGTTTTCCTGATGGAGACGTATCTGTCCCAGAGATTCCTCATGATGATGTTCTTGTAGACAAAGCGCTTCGTGGGAAGCTCTTCTGCTGTTATTGGTGACTCAACATACGCTTTAATTGACGAGGAACTGAAAGCATTCACCTTCTTCAAAACCACGCCATCTTTTCAGTCACTTCTATTCCTTTCTCCACCCAGCAGTGGAAAAACTAGAGTAAATTGGTTCCCAGTGGATTGTACATGGTTGAGGAAAGCCCTAGTCTGATGTAGTTGCACTTTCTTACCTCTTGTCTCTAATTGGCACAGATTGAAAGAGAATTTGCATCTGCATGAATGTCGTATAAAGTACACAACATCCAATTAACTTAATTTTTTCTTGTTGTTTCACTGTTAACAGCTGGATTATAAGAAGAAATATGAAGCAGCCAAGGCTCGTTGGCACTGGATCGCTGATAGACCGGACTTTGTACAAGCAGCCAAGTCATCTCTGCAGCAGAGTGATGTAAGGAAATCACAACAAACCAAATACTCCCTTTCCCCTCATCTCTCATCTTCAGAATAGAAAAAAAAAATTGTAGAAGGTTTGACACTGTCTTCTTTTATTTTTTCTTCCTGCAGTATGAGTACAAACTGGACCGGGAATTCCTAAAGGGATGCAAACTCTCTGTCACAGATGATAAAAACACAGTGTTGGCCTTAAATAATGCCATCTTGGCAAGTGATGTAAGTACTTGGATGCTCACTGGTTTTGTTCTGCTAGAACGTCACTTACTACATAAACTACTTTATTGGAAATATAATTGGATTAAGAATGAAGCTTTGAAAAGTTGTTCTCAGTCTCACTTCATTATTTTATTTGACTTGTTTATTTAATGAACAACTTGGCAAAATCTGAATAAATTGTAAATGTCACTGGCCTAGTTCGTGGATTAAATAAATATTCAGAGTTAACATTGCCTGAACACCCCAGACCTTTGGTGTAGCTCTGCATTCCTGTTATTGAAATCAAAATATTATCTGGAGAAAGGAACAAAAAAAGCTGCAGGTATAACTTGTGCCTAACACAAAATATCTTTAAGAATTACTAATAATATATTAATATTCAATATTCAATATAAATAAAATTCCAAATGAGAGCTATAGGACTATATAAACTGGAATGAATTATCTTGGATTACATAAAAATATGGTATTTTCTGCAAACTTTTGCACTAAAAAGCAGGCACAACTATAGTAATTTCTTTTTAAATTGCCTCAAGGCAAGATACACATTCCTTAAAATGATACATTTTCTTCCTGCTAGGTAAAATACAAAGAGAAGCACAACAAAGCTCGAGGAACGTACCATGTTGTTCCAGACACACCTCAGATCCTCCTGGCAAAGAACGTCAGCTCTCTTGTATCTGAGGTAAAACATTGGACCATTACTTATTATTTTCAAGCACAAGCTTTTAATAATGGGGGGAATGGGGGACACAGACCTTGCCCTGCTGTTTTTCACCTATTTTTGTTCTGTGCTTTCAGAATAAATACAAAGAACACAGCAAGAAGCAGCTTCCACACGGGTCTTACACAACCCTGCCGGAGACACGAGACACTGCTCATGTGAAAGAGGTGACCAAGAATGTCAGTGAGGTAAGTAACCAGTGTGATAACGATTTATGGAGAGATTATTACCTGCTGCCTATGATTAATTAGGCTGTTGTATGTTTTAATACACATGCAACACATTTAGTGTCTCATCGTAAAATGCTCAAGCAATTGGAAAAGATTAATTCCTTCAAGAATGAGACTTTAACAAAGAGCTAAACGCATTTTATTGGGAATATGTTAAAATACTCTGGAGAAAAGTGAGCAGAAAAAAGACTGGTGCCCTTAATTCAGATTTTACTTTTCACAGAACACAGCTTAAACACAAATCATTATCTCCAAATAGCAAGCTCTTGTAATCTAAAATGCAAATGATGGCAAACAAGCTGGGGACCATACATGGTGAGACTGAATAGACTACATTTTGTCCATCTTAACTGTTTCAGTGATCTTATTTCCAGGTTTTGGTAGCATTTGCCTCTATGTGAAATTAAAAAATCACACATGGCCATTTTTCCTCTTAACAGACAAACTATAAAAAGAAGTTTGTGAAGGAGAAAGGCAAGTCTAATTATTCTGTCATGCTTGAGCCTCCTGAGGTGAAACACGCCATGGAAGTTGCTAAAAAACAGAGCACAGTAAGTTTGGCTTGTGTTTTCATGAATTAAGTAGCTTCTGTAAGCAAATTCAATCACAGTCAGCTGTCAAAAACACAAATTCAGATATCTCTGAATTTCCTCCCAGCCTCCATGGTCAGGTATAATTCTGAAAGATAAAGCTGCAAATATTTACAAATGTAACATTATACTGAAATTAAAGGATTTATTTGAAAATCATATTTCTATTTAACGACATGGTAGGATTTAAATTAATCTAGTGCACATCACACAATAATTATTTTCATTCCTTCAAATACAAACAGAATTGCACGTGAGCATTTCTTCATTTGTAGACAGCAAAACAGATTCCCAAATCCATTCCTTGTGAAATTATATTTTTAAAAAATCTCAGGCACGTTTCCAGCAGCATTTCTGTGACCTTATTAGGTATGTTCCTCATGAGCACACCTCAGCAATTTTCTTTCCTGTCATTACGGATTAGGTTGAATACAAGAAAGATGCCAAGTCAAAGCTCCACTACACACCTATAGCGGATCGGCCAGATATTAAGAAAGCAACTCAGGCTGCCAAGTTAATTAGTGATGTAAGTGGCTTTTAAATATTTTGTATAATTCTTTGTCAGTGATTTTACTATTAAAAGTAGTGTCAGTAAAATACTAAAAAGGAAATGCCATCACTACTAAACTACATTATTTTTTTCCTTTGTTAGATTGAATATAAAAAACGTGGAGAAGCTGGGATTGGCGTAAGCATGCTGGGACGTCCTGATATTGAACTGGCAAAGGAGGTGTCCAAGCTGACCAGCCAGGTAATAATGAAAAGCTTGTGAAACTTTGAAGCAGGGAGAGAAATCAGATACAGTATTAACTTATGGAGTAATACTAATATTATAACTGATACTATTTCTAGATTAGGGGAAAAGGGATATTTATTTAAAAGGGAACATTTTAAAGGGAATGTATTGAAGTAAAAATTAAATCCCAATGCAAAGCATTTCTTTATTAAATAGACATTGAATTGAGATTCTGATTGTGCTTACAGCGAAGTCAGATGTGATTCCCCACTTTCTTATAGTCATTTATACCCATGCAATGCATACAAGACCGGTCAAGCATTTTCTCACAGACTGGGATGGCAGACAATTGTGCCCAGTCGCTGGTTTCACTGGGAACAGAAGTGACGCCTCTGTACTGGCTGGAGAGGATTCCTGGAAGTGGGAAGATGGGACATTTAGTTCCTCTGTATTTTATTTGTGTTCCTTTCTAATACTCGCTGTCTTTTAATTCTTCTGTCATCTCCAAAATCTTTTTATGTTTCCATCTTCCTAAAAATGTAATTTATAATTCTACAATGTCCAGTTTCCAATTTTTATGGATTGTGGGAAGTTGAAACATAGAAGTATACAGGTACCTGAATATCTTTGTCACTTACAAATTTATATATTCTGTTAATATTGAAAATAATTTGCATGCAGAGAATTAAACTGGCCTTCTTACAAGGCGCTGTTGGTTCACAGTTGCTTGGTTGGGTAAATCTGTATGTCCTAAAGGTTCAATGTCAGGACAACCATTACCTCTGCAAGCAAGCTGATGGCTTTCAAAAAAGGGTTGCCTAAAAATTAAGGACTGTTGGAATTAGAAATAATTTTTTGCAAAAGCCTAGAAACTCTAGTACCTGGTCAACTGGACACACATATTCACCTGTGTGGTATATTTTGAAGAAATTAAATTAAAATAGGCACTTGCATGCAAATGTAATTCTCTTGCATTAAAGGCTTTTAATAACTTTTCTACTGACTTACTAAATGTCAGTAATGGATGTATAGAACCTCCTTAAAATGATGCCATGAATAGATCTTTTAAATACTAAGGCTGAAGTGTTCACCACGTTCTCTTTTTTATTATCTTTTCTGGGTATTGACTTTAAAAGAAGCAGCCTTTTACCTAGCTCTTATCACCCATCCCTTATGAGATGGACATTCAGCTTCTTTTAGCCACTTTCTCTGTACTTTGTGCCTTTAAAGGAATCTTCTATTTTGAAGTTAATATGCTATATTAATAGAAGCTTGCTTACTTTAATACAGTGGTCATGTTCTCTGGTCAGTCTGAACCATATGCTTGCTATTTTCTGTAATAATTTTTTTCCACCAGGACCTCAGTTCAACTTGATTCTTTCTCACCGATTTGTACTTTAATCCTGAATTAGTTTGAGTTTCTGATCTTGCTTTCTCGCTACGCATTATAGGCAGAATACCTCAAACGGCATATGAGGGGGCATGGAGCCGCATCTTATGATACACCTTGGATGAGAACCTTTAAGAAAGCTAATATGCTAAGTAGTCATGTAAGATAATTTTAAGTGACACATCTGGGAATGCCATTTTTGTGCATCTGTCTCTTGCTTGCGTATTATCTTGCAATTCCAAGTTGGTAAAGGTTTTATGAGACACTGGTCGCACTGGTGTTGAGTCAAAGGTCTTGAATGGAGCGAGATTTGTGAGAATGCTCGATTAGATGTGACCTCCTTTTTTTCCTCTGGAAAGACAGTGCATGGGAATACTGTGGGTGGGGAATTTGTTTCAGAAACACCACATGAAATGGTACTATGCCCTTCGTAATTTTTTGGAGCTTCCATTTTTTTTAATGGAAGTTTCTGATGCACTCGTGCACTGTGAAAACTCACCTTTTTCACCCCAAAACCTAAAAGCTCATATGAGCTTAAGCTCATATGAGATTTAGGAAAACTGTGCAAAAAATGGAAATATGTGTGTATGATAAACCCAATGGTGCTGATAATTTTCAGTGAACAGTCATACCATATGAGTTCCATTCACACTAGAACTTCATTTTAATTATTCAAACTTCGATTAGAACTTCTCTTTAAAAGTCATTTAAACTCTTCTCTTTACACTGTGTGAAATGGCAGAATGGAAGCATAGCTGAATCAGCCCTCGAGAAATGGACCCTGTAGTGATTTGAGGGCACTTATCTTTCTTGCCATCTCAAAACCTTTGGAAAATAAAAAAATGATGGCTGCAGAGCTATTTTGATTTGTGCCATTTCATTTTTTTACATGTATTTCCAATTGAAAAAAAGGGGGATTATGGTTTTTCCACACCTAGCCTTGATTGCTGCATGTAACTGTCGCATGTTTCAGTGTCAGCCATCGTGCTTGTCGGGGAAAAACAAGAATCTTTTCAGTAGAACCATGGATTCTTAAACTGAACAGTTGACCTACAAGGAAAAGAAGAATTGCATTCAGTGATGAGACCCTCCTTTTCCATGCTTTTTCTCCAACACTAGCCAGTTCTTTTGGTCTTATAAACATGCTTTAATGAGATTAATTTGGTCCTGAGAGAAAATTAACTATTGTAGAGGCAGTAAGGGCACAAAAAGTAATTGGCACAATCTTTAACTTTTTTTTTTTCTTTTGGACATTTCTTCACATAAACTTCTTCTTTATAAAGCATTATGTCCAGTTTATTTATCCACTTGCCTTTTTTTTAGTTGGATTTCATCTTCCTGTCTGATGTGCTTGCTTTTAATTTTGCATAGATCTTCCAGTAACATTTCCTCTGCCTAAAAGTGAACTCTTTGGCATGTGATGGTCTGATCTTCATCATATGTTGCGTAGCTTGTGAAGCGCAATAGACTCTAGTATACTTCTGCTTAACTTTTTACTTTAATCAGGAGTACTGATTCCTTTATGTCAAAACTGTTAATATTGTTTGTTTTCTTACAGAAGCTATATAATTGGTGAATTTGCCTGTTTCACTGTGTGTTTTAGCTGAATGTTGCCATATTTTGCAAAGCAAAAGAGCAGCCGTGGTATCCAGCATGAACCATATGGTGCTGTATGGATGAGCATATGACAATGAATTCAAAGTCTAAAATGTGATTGCAGAATGTGATTTAATTCTGCATTCAATCATCTTTCTTCTTTTACTAATACAAAATTATCTGTTTACATTTCTGTAATTGTCATTAAAACCCTTCTAGCCTGAGTCAGCTGCTCCTCACCTTTGTTACCAGCTCTTCAGTATTTTATTTCTTTCATTTGAATTTTCACATAAATATTTCTTGGGAGATTGGGGTTTTTTTCTGAAGAACCGTTAATCTTTTTACCTTACCAGCCAGAGTCTTATATTTTCTGCATGATTTTTGTAAGCATTATCTTGGTCCTGAACAGGATTAGATTCTTTCAGAAAGACTGATGAGGGTTGTTCAGTTCTTCTTCTTTAGAGCAGGGAAGGGCGTTGCTGGCTTATTTCCTATAAAGGGTCTCCAAGGAAATGTGGCTTGGTAAACAGAATGGAATGTTGCCTTACTTGTTTCTGGACCCGGCAGAATATTCCTATGGGGAAGACATGACAAATCCTCAGAATTTTTCTACTGAATTTACTCTCATGGTGATGAGCAAAGAGACTAACTATGGGATCCATTTAGATAAGCCGTAACTTAATCTTTAATACTTTGAGCTTTTCTTGCACTCTTCAGTAACTTCTGAAACAATCTTAGGCATCTTTGATAGCAAAAAAAAAAGAGGAATAAAACCAAAATATTCCAACTCGAACTGTCCCTTTTCTAGGTTTACAAGAAATAGTGAGGAATTAGCCTTTGGCTGCACCTACAGCCGTGGGATGGGGCAAGTCATGGTGGATGAAGGACTTGCCCTCATTTAACTCATTAGCAAAACTCTTATTCCAATCAACATTTCTGTGCCTTCAGCCTGGGTCTGCTGGAATATTATGGTTTACATCCCTATGGTTTACCTTGCTGATACTAATGTGGTTTGGAACTGTTACTAAGCCTCTTGCGTAATCTAACTCCTAGTAATTAATTGTGTCACCATTCTGTTTGTGATCATTAACATCCTTCTTCATCTCTGATTTGTACAGAACACAATATGCGCGTAACAGTATGCATAAAAGTATTTGATATATTGCCACCTTCGGTGCTCGTATGTCTTGAGGTAGTTTTTAAAGCTTGTATTTCTCCAAGAAGTATGTAAAAATTTTTTTTAAATACTCTTCGTTCTTGTGTCAGTTTTTGTCTCTTTGTGAAACAGGGTATCTTTTATCTATGCGCACTTCCTGTTAAGTGAACAATTCTTTATCTCTGAGAGTCAGAATTTAGCTGTATTTTGTCAACATACTTCTCTTGACCACCTCTGTTGTTTTTACAATGAAGAGATGCCACTCCTCATTGAAAATTTGCAAGTGGTATTTTGTAAATACAGATGTTTGTTTTCTTTCCATGTCAGGTCATCTTTAAAATTGCCTTTTTTCTAGTGGATGACTTGAAGTTACCACATTTTCCTCCTTCTGCTCACCATCAGCATTGAAGTAGGGTCTCTTTGCCTTCTGCAGCCAAACAGGTGAGGACTCCAGAACAGTTGTAACACCTGGATGTTTTTTAATTTAGGTGAAATACAAGGAGAATTTTTCCAAGGAGATGGGTAAAAAGCCAAAGTATGATTTAAAGGAGGCTAAAATCTACAAGACCATGAAAGATGCTCACAACATGGCCAGTGAGGTATGTGTACTTTCACTTCTCTTCAAAGGAATTTAAAAGTTTCAACATTCTTTAACAAAGACCTCATTTAAGTTATTAGTACATTCAACATCACAGATTTTATTAGCAGTCTCCTTTTTCTGATGTCGTTTGTCCTTCTTCACCTGCAGGTGAAATACAAGGCGGATTTGAAGAAACTTCATAAGCCTGTCACAGACATGTCCGAGTCGCTGATCATGAACCATGTCCTGAGCACGAGCCAGCTCGCCAGTGCTGTAAGCTCCTTAACTCCTCCCACCGACATTCCATTTCTCCATTACTCTTGAGCCCGTTCCAAATTGATCCCTGCTAACTATGGCTGTAACAATTACTCCCTCTGTAATTGTTCATGGGGCATCACCTGGTAGTGATCTCTTCCTCTACTTCCTAATGATTATTTCCAAGTTAACTAGCAACGTTGCCACATTTGTCCTCTGGGAAGTGAAGTCTTTATTAGCTGTAGAACTGCTAATATTTTAAATCCTCTAATAATTTTTGGTGGATTGATTCTTTATTACATTTTAACTGATTGCATTACACTAACAAATACCATTTTCTTCTTTTTTTTTTCTTACTTTTTTCTGCTTACTATATTTAAAATTTTTGGTTTTGCCTGTTTTTTTTTAATTTGTGTTTATGTTTAACATCCCCCTGCTGTAGATGTACAGAATTATGCCTAACAAAATAATTGATGATTTTTTCTGAGAAAAGAGAAAAATCAATATTGCCTGGTGCAGCCTTTTCATGTATCCACTGTGTTCCCTTTTTTCTTGTTCTTTTTTTTTAAATCTTGGTTTTGAAATAATCTTTGTTGCAATCAAAATGATCAAAAAGAATTTCTGTTTATCCACATCTTTAAAAGTCATATTACTTATCTTTTAAAGATACTGTGAGTTAAACTTCTTGCTTTTGTTTTGCTTTTTGTATTTCTAATTTCTCTTTGATGTTCCATTGAAGTGTTGCTTTGATTGGACCTAAGAAGTAAATTTGCTGAGGGATTTTTTTTTATTGAGATGATTTTTGACACCTTCCCTTCAGTACCAGTACAAGAAGCAATATGAGAAGAGTAAGGGTCACTACCATGTGGTGCCAGATAATCTTGAACAGGTTCATCTAAGGGAGGCATCAGAACTACAGAGCCACGTAAGTTGGTCGTGTGTTTCTCATTAACCCCACTCACCAAGTACCAGTTCCCGTCACTGAAGTCATCTTTTTACACAGTATAATACATTTATCAGGGTGGTTTTGTCTATAGAAAAAAGGACCTGGTGATCACAGAAACTGGAAGCGGAAAGAAGTAGGGTTGTTGCTGACAGTGTATTTTCAACTGCCTTGTCCATTCTAGCCTCAAGTGACACAAAGGAGAGCACTGCCATTCTTTTTCTGCATCTGAAATTGCCTTAACATAAACAATACCTACTGCTGCTATTAAATGTGTCTGACATTTTTTCCCTCTGGAATAGAGCAAATGGTGATCATTCCAGAGAAATCCAGACTCTGATTTAGTCTTTAATCCTTTCTATTCCTGGTATTTAATGACTGTAAAGCCAGAGAGAAGTTATGGCTAGAACACAAAGGGCCGTAGTTGTAGTTCTGCTGCATGGCATGGAAGAGCAGAAAGATTATGGAGCAGAGACTGTAAAAATGGTTGTTAATCAGTTTGTAGATAAAAGTTTAAGTCACTACTTTTGAGATCCGGGTCTCTCAGCCAAGGACATAGCATTACCTCATGCAGCCGTCTGAAAATTGATGCCCTAAAGGCTGGATACTATAACATGAAGCAAAAATATCTTCATCCTTGTGAAAATTTTAATTTCTGGACGTTTATGCCCAGAATTAATCAGCAAGTCACTAAACTACATCTTTTCAAGCCCTGCCGCTGACACTCCAGCAATCCATTAATATGTCATGAGCAGCCTGAGTGCCTTCAAGTTTGATTTTTACAGCTACATGTCTTCTTTCTTGTGATCAGTAAAATCTAGAAATCCAGGCTGACACTGCTTATTCTCTGCAGCAGGAAATAAATCAGTAGCCACACACATTTTGCTGCAAGCCTTACCTTTGGTTTTACATTTTATGGTGAATAATATGGATTTCAGTGAGGTAAAGAGTATTAGGCGTTCATTTTTTACCACAGATCTGTTGACCAAAGTAGGCACATACCAGTCAGTTAATTGCTTCCTTGATTATTTAGGAGGGTAACTTTTTCTCTTTTCTTCTCAGGTGAAATACAGAGAAAAGTATGAGAAGGAAAAAGGAAAACCTATGTTGGACTTTGAAACTCCAACATACCTGACTGCAAAGGAATCTCAGCTCATGCAGAGTGAGGTACGGTTAAAATCAATACTGGCAGTAAAAAACTTTAAAATTTATTTTTTATACTTAAACTTTCACAGTGATTTAGACAGGCAATTGTACTTGCATCTTGTGGATGCTGAGAGACTGAAAAATTATAGCTATATCACATTTCTTGATATTGGTTATGAAATACTGCATTTAAAATTCATGAAGCTTTGCTGTGTCACGACGAAGTGTATATTAGCTGTAATTTTTCATCAAGAAGCTATCAGTCAGTGAAGCTTAAAGCAAGTCCTCGAGTCTTTAGAAGTGGTGTATTGAGAAATACATCTCACTTAGACTTTTGCAGCTCGAGTACAGTATGTCTGTCGGTTACCATAGTCCATAGAGAGTACCCTGCTTATTCTTTTCACCTCAGGCCTCTATTTTTGAGAAACCCATTTATTTCCTGTTCGTCTCCGCTGTCATAGTGTTCTTCGCTGACCTCTCAATTCTTTTTCCTCAAGCAGTTCTTTTCTGTTTGTTTGAAGCATAATCTATTCTGTCACAGATGAAGGCTTATACATGCTGAAAAACAGTTGTATAAAGCCATTAATCATTATGTTTGAGTGATTCCATTGAATGTTTTTTCTGCATATACAAATAAGTAGAAAAAGAGGGGGAAAAAAGCAGGGTCAGGTCATATTTTCATGGAAGGTAATGAGCTGTTTCATAGAAACAGGATTTATTGCTTTAGGTGCCCACAGCATTGACTGTAGCAGGTCATCATTGTATCATCAATCTCAAACCTCTGCTCCATCCTCCCAGTAGTTTTTCACGTAATTAAAAATAATGTAATAAATATTTGCTTTTTTGCTTTTTTTTCTTCTTACCCTCATTAGAAAGAATATAAGAAGGACTTTGAAGAGTCCATTAAGGGCAGGAACCTTACTGGCTTGGAGACTACACCATCCTTATTACATGCCAAATATGCAACCAAAATAGCAAGCGAGGTAGCAGTTCTTCTGTGCTTATTTCCTCTGTCAAGTTAAATAATTCCACTAAGTATTCTCAGCAGCACTTCTTCTTCACCACTTTCTTTTCCCTAACCATTCACATTAAGCATGTCTACATCTATTTTGTGTTGTGACCTAATTTGTTGTGGACATTTATTTCGTTGTTCATTAGCTGTATTGATATTTAGTGTATCCCTTCCTGACATTCACCAGCCTAACTCTTCCACAGCAGGGTGTATATGTGTGAGCCTTTGCTATTTATCTTGAACAATAATTACTATATTCTGTTGCAGTAGTTTTTATATAACCCTATACAGCATTCTTTGGAGCTTTTGGAATTTTTTTCTTCTTCTTTTCCCTTTATTTAAATTTTTGCAATGAAGTTGCAGAGTGTAGAGCTCTCTTTAGTCTGGCTTTGCTTTGCAGTTTCCCTTTTCTTTCTTCTGCAGAAAGAGTACAGGAAGGATCTGGAGGAAGGTGTCAAAGGGAAAGGACTAACAGCTTTAGAGGAGACTCCAGACATGTTAAGAGCCAAGAATGCAACTCAAATCCTCAATGAGGTACGTCAGAAGCTATTTATAAAATACCTGAATGGATGTAACAGCCTCCAACTGATAAATGCTTATGGCTGTATGACACCAGTATGACCTTTGTCGTTGTGCCTCGGGAGGTGTTCTGAGCAGCAAAGAACTCTTTTTGAAGGCTTTAACATCATCAGGCTGAAAACTGAAGAGACTTTTTAGTGTTACTTATGATTTTGCTTCTTAACAAAATGCTCTTAAGATAAGCATCTTCACTGACAATCGCATTTTGTACTTATTAGTGCCGTTATTGAATTATTCAAGGAGCCTGTATTTTATAACCAGCATATTACAGACATATTCAGCTGTAAGTTCAGCAGAGTTGGCAGAGAAAGATATGAATTATACAAATTGATAGAAAATGAATCTTTTAGATTCAAGATTTAAGTCATAAAGTGCTCACTTTAATGACATCATTTGTGTGTTTAATTGTGAGTTTATATTAGGAGTATTCCTATTTTGTGGTGTGATCACGAAGCTCTCTGAAATTGCTAAAGGGTATTGCATTCACATTGACAAAGTATCTATTTACTCTCTTCATCTGCAGAAAGAGTACAAAAAAGCCTTGGACTTAGAAATCAGAGGAAAAGGTCTGACAGAACTGGCTTTGGAGACACCAGATTTTGTGAGAGCAAAGAATGCCACTGACATTGCCAGCCAGGTCTGTGGGAATAGCTCGTAAATCACATCAGATGTGTCTTCTTTAATGGAAAATTTACTAACAGGTTTTTTTCTGATTTAAATCAAATGAAAATTGTTGTCAATATATGATTCAGGCACTTAAACGTGAGCTTTGCCCAACAGATCAAATACAAACAACTGGCAGAAATGGAGAAAGCCAACTATACCAGTGTTGTCGATACTCCGGAGATTATTCATGCCCAGCAGGTCAAGAACCTTTCGAGCCAGGTATCTATTGTCAATTTAATCATTGTTCATGTGGGACCTCGAGTGGATAATAATTTGGAGCCCCTAAATAACTACCTGTCACAGCATTCAGGTGATACATCAGAAAAACAAATTTCTCTAGAGCTATGATGTGGCATCTCTTACTCTGAAATTCCATTTCAATATTGAAATTAATTTATTTTAATACTGCATAAAATGAAACAATAATTGCTTTTGCAAAACTAATTTTCTTCTAAGTAGATTTAGATTTAGCTTAATTTTCCTACTCCTTAATAGCCTAATGTTTAAAATAAATCTTACACAGGGGCAGAATTTATATCAGACAAAGAAGTACTCACATTGCCATAAATATGGGCATTATACAACAGTAAGTAATGCCAGATTGTTTATTACTGCTTCTGTATTAATGGAATATATGTTGTATTTTCTACCAGAAAAAGTATAAGGAAGATGCAGAAAGGACCATGCCATACTACGTGCCTGTAGCAGACACACCAGAGATGCAGAGAGTCCGTGAGAATCAAAAGAACTTTAGCACAGTACGTATATAAATAACAAACACTGTTAGTGTCAAATAATAAAAAATATTCAGCTTTTTTTTCATTTAGTGAGGTCCCGATATCACATTCTAATCCCAACTAGGCTGCCTTTTTATTCTCAGGGATCTTCAGCTAGAGGAGGTATGCAGCAGCCCACTTATTAATTACAAAGGGAACCAAAATGATTCTGTAATTTTCTTGAAAAAGCCTTTCTGCTGCAGTGCTTTGACAATTCCTCTGCAAGCAGTAGAGAATTATCCTTACAGATGTTGTTTGTTGCTGTCAGTGAGGCTACCTGCCAGGCTGCATGGTCAGTAACAGAACACAGTCTGCCTTGAAATCTTCACCTTTCATTGTTGAGACAATTGTTTTAGACACAAATTGGTAACTTTCAAAATCTTTCAATTAATCTAGTTCAGGATCTCCTATTGTAATTTAAATGGGATTACTTGTATCTGTGGTACATCTTTATAACACTAATGGTGGTGTTAAAATGGCCTCCTTATATGGTGTACTTGAATTATTATTTTTTTTCTCATTTTCAAAGAAAATTCGGTAAATTTTTATGGCATAGAATCAACATTTGTCATTTTACTTTAACTTTTTCCACAGCTTCAGTATCAGTGGGACCTACAGAACAGCAAAGGCAAAGTCACAGTTGTACAAGACACGCCAGAAATGCTGCGTGTGAAAGAAAACCAGAAGAATTTCAGCTCGGTACAGTATATTTCCTGTTTTCAGTTCTCGTTCATACAGTTTAGTATGTTTAATCAAATAGCTATTTTTGGCTCTTATCTTAGAGGTACTTATGTTCTTGATCTGCTTAAATGCATATAAGACCTTTTTCAAACAAAATTTTATTCTAAGCAGATTTATCTGGTTTTTTCTACCCCTTTTTATCACTTTTTTTTTTTCTACCATGTACATAGTGAATTCTTGTTGTGTTGCAACTGCCTTCTTTCAGTGAAAAGCGAGCTGTCTGCCTCATTTGTTTCACATTTCATGTGTTACCATGAAGTTCCCAGCCTGGTATTTCGTTTTGCCCCGGCACCATTAGCACAGTGAGTCACTAAGAGGAAGACATTTATGTAAAACATAATAAAACAGATTAGAACAAAAAAGAACGAATTGGAACGAATACTGGTCTTCAATCCTCAAATCAGCCTGTATTCACTCTCCAGAAGAAATAACGTTGTGTTTTGTATGCTTAACCTTGTTGTCTTCATTCTAAATATTAAGATTTTATATAAAGAAGATATTGGGACTGGAACTACTATTGAAAAGACACCAGAGATGGCGAGAGTTAAACGAACCCAGGATGCAATTAGCTCGGTACAAAAGAATTTCTTTTTCATACTCCACCAGTGCTAATTCAACTTGAAATAATATTTTTTTTTACCCCTCTTATTTCTTTAAATGTTGCTAACAGTGGATTGACAGTAATCCATCCAAGGGTTACTTTACAGAAGTTTTGGCCTATTCTTGTTACTTAAGCAGTAACCTTTCTAATGATTAACATTCAATTTGTTACTTACAGTCTGTTTCTAAAACATGAAAGCCCTTGCCATCATTTTTAATCTTATCCCAAAGATAGTTTATTTAACACAGAATCAAAGAATCATTTAGGTTGGAAGGATCCTCTTGAAATCATCTACTCCAGCCCCATCCCTCGAGCAGGGTCAGCCAGAGCAGGTTGCCCGGGACCACGTCCAGTCGAGTTTTGAATATCTCAAAGGATGAAGACTCCATAACCTCTCTGGGCAACCTGTTCCAGTGTCTGACCACCCTCATGGTAAAGAAGTTGTTTTCCTCTCTTCAGATTGAATTTTCTGGGGGTTTTTTACAATTTTTTAGTTACCTCTTTTCCTGTCACTGTGTCCTACTGAGAAAAGCAGCTCCTTCCTCTTTGTTCCTTCTCACTGGGTATTTATGGTTGATAAGTTCCTCCTGAGCCTCCTCTTCTCCAAGCTGAAGAGTCCCAGCTCTCTAACGCTCTTCTCATATCAAAGATGCTCGTCTTACTCATCTTTGTGGCCCCGCACTGGACTTGCACCCATAAGTCCATATCTTTCTTGTACTGGTGAGCCCAGAAGTGGACATAGAACTCCAGATGTGGCCTCGCCCAGTGCTGAGGGGAAGGACCACCTCTCCGGACCTGCTGGCAATGGCCTTCTTAATGCAGCCAAGGATGTTGTTGGCCACCTTTGCCATGAGGGTACATTGCTGGCTCATGGTCAGCTTATTGTCCACCAGATCTCCAAGGTTCTTCTCTGCAGAGCTCCTTCCCAGACAGTAGCCCCCAGCATGTACTGGTGCCTGGGGTTCTTTCTCCCCAGGTGCAGGACTGCATTTCCCCCTGTTGAACTTCAGGAGATACCTACCAGCCCATTTCTCCAGCCTGTTGAGGTCCCTCTGGGTGGCAGCACAACCCTTGGGTGTATCAGCCACTCCTACCAGTTTTGTGTCGGCTGCAAACCCTGCTGAGGGTGCACCGTGTCCCAGCATCCAGGTCACCAGCGAGGATGCTGAACAGTTCTGGCCCCAGTATTGACTCCCTGGGCTTCCACCACGGCTCACTGGCCTCCGACTGGCCCTTGTGCCACTGGTCAAAGTGCCGTGGGCCCGGCCATAGCCAGTGTTCAGTCCCTGTGCACTAATCTAACCCCTACTCCGTTCCCTTGTCTGTCGGGACACCAAGGCAAACGGTGCCAAAAGCTTTACTGAAGCATGTCTTGTAAAGCTTTTATATTATACAAAAAATTGTAACACTCTAAAATCGGAATAATTGTGTGTGTTACTTTCCTTTTGAAACATAAATTTTTTTTCACACTTTTTTGAATGCTGACATCATTTTAGTGTAAAAGTTACTAACACTTCAGCCAATTTGTTCCATGCATAGTATCTTAAATGCATTCTTGTGAAATGTTGTGCCTTTTTTTTTTGTTGTTACGCTGAAGTAGAGATGCAAATAGCACCATCATTGTTATAATGCTGTGTGATGAATCCCACCTTTGTTGAATGTCATAGATTTTTACAAATCCAAAATTCTTCTTCCATTGGTAGAAAGACCAAATGGGATCAAGTTCAAAGGTATCTACACTTGTTTTTAGAAAACCCTTTTAGTAAAGTGCTGTTCACAGAGACATCTCATCAACAGCTGAAGTTACCCCCTGACATTGCTCGTAAAGATGATGGGAAAGTTTTAACAGCAGCTCTCTGCTCATGTTAAAGCCAATTTTTAAATTTTCAGTCTCCTCGAGATGAGGATAATGCTCTTTCTGTATCCACATGCGAATCTAGGTGCCTATTTCACAATAGGCTAAGACTTTTAGAAACTATTTTCAATTTTTAATATCACAATTTTTTGGAACTCGGTGTAAGAAACCCTGAAATGGTTCAGTTGTTTGTAAATCAGGGGGGTTATTCTTGCTGAAATTCAGCTTCTGGGAGACGTTAGATACCCACATTTTCAGCTTCAATTGAAAAATTCTGGTTCACACAAGACTCTGTGTTTTGGTTTTTTCCCCCGGAGAAGTGCAGCAGAGTGAGCTATCAGATAACTCCAATAAAGGTTCCTTGATGATTTCCTTCTACCAGAATACATCTAGTACCTGAGATTTAAATGTAAAAGGCCTCTATTTCTTTATTCATATAACTTCTTACACATAACCTGCCTCAGCTGTGCTTTAAAGTAAGTCCTTTAACTTTTTTTCTGCCTCTTTGTAGATTAAGTACAAGGAGAGTATTGGGAAAGGAACCCCAATTCCTGATCTCCCGGAGGTGAAGCGTGTCAAGGAGACGCAGAAGCACATCAGTTCGGTAATGGCCCATATTTTCTCTTCACCTGTATATTCATGCAGAGCTCAAGCTCCAAACTTGGGCAGTGTTTGTGGGTATTTTTTGTTGAAAAGAGATCTCTTAAATCCCTGCATGCAGCAGCAGGAAGTGCAAATATCTGCGTTTTGCAGTGACTGTTAAAGTTAGCGCTTCCCTGTGTTACTTCTGTGATCTTTTCTAAACACAGAACTAGAAACAGAAAATACCCACATGATGTTTTACAATTAGTCTGGAAACAAATGCATCAGCTTGAGAGAGTTTTGTGGGGAAAAGGTAATTGGAACCTTTTCTGTAGTCACAAAACTTAGTGATGGTTTTAAGTGGAAACTGTACCCGACTCTTCCCATATCTAATTAAGTTCAGATTTTAATAACCATAATGGGATCTCCTGATTTTGAGCCACTAGTGCTTTTCTTTGATCTCTGCATACAGAATTGAGGCAGAATATGGTCTTCTCATGGTTGGTACCTCAAATGTTTGCTATTCAATGCTGAGGAGCAGGGACACCCACATAATGGGTACCTTACAATCTTCCATTCCTGTTTTTGTAAGTATTATATCCCTTTTGAGCTGTTTATGATACTAATATTTTTTAAAGCTCACTTTCGCACAATTGAGTTGTTTTTTCAAATGATTCATTTTTTCTTTTACATAATTCATTTTCCCTTGCTCTGAGAGCTTTATTTTTGTATTTTTTTTTGTAACAATGACATCAAGCAGTGAATTTATTTTTTTTGTTACCTTTTTTTGTTGCAAGTATTTCACTAGATGCAAGAAGAACCATTAGTGAATTCTACATAATTAGGAACCATCCCAGGCATCTTCTATGCAACACCTTTAATTAAAAATGCAGTTTTTCAAATCAAACAATTACAGGTTATGTTAAGTCTTATGATGGAGAGCTAAAACTCATTGCTTTTCTTACTAGAGACTTAAAGCAAAGTAAAATAGTGGTGTTCTGAACAATTAGTCACAGAGATCAAAATGGTATTGAGCCCACAATATTTTTCATATTAAACATGTCTATAGAAGGTTCAGTTGTTTGTGAGCACCATAAAAAAAACCACCAGAAATGTTGACTGCCTGAAAAATACTACTATTACATTTCCTAAACTAAGATGAAAAGTTGAATATACCTACTTTTCATGCCAGGTCAGCAGAAAATTTAAATTTGCGTCCTACTATAATGAAATATTCCATTGGCTTCCATGGGTTCAAGCACCTCAACATTAATTACTTTGCTGAGCTGGTGACTACTTAAAAAGATGCCCAATGAGTAAAAAAAATTGTGCCCATAATCTCAGATTATATTTCTCTATAAACCAGGTAAATTAATCACCCGAATGCAGTGTGTTTGTGGAGGGACTATGATGTTCTCACCTTGCTGGGTGCTTGTGTTCTGCAGGTGTTGTACAAAGAGGACGTAGGGACAGGTATCCCAACACCTGTCACGCCAGAAATAGAGAGAGTCAAACGCAATCAAGAACACATTAGCTCGGTATTTAAAAAAAAAAAATTATAACAATTTTTTTTTTGGCATAACATCCTAACAAATAAGCTGTTTTCTTCAGTGGTTTAGAATCTCACCCTGATCCCATCTTTTCCCTGGCAATATTTTTAACTCATTTATATTCTACCTTTTTGTGCTTTAATTTTTTTTTTTGGTGATTTACAACTTTACATGCATTTCTTTCAAGAACCCAAACTGGAAATAAGCTGTGACATTAACATGTTTTTTCTCTCCATGTTTGTTTTATCTTAACCCTTTATCTTCTAGTACCTGTAGTTATGTATTTACAGAATAATCCCCCATGAGCCCCTTCTTTAATATCTGCCTCTGGAACAAGTGTGAAATTAATTCAACAGTGACCCTAATGCTAAACAGAACTCACAAAACAGTCAGATTTGATGATTTTGCCTGTGTTGAGTGCTTTTTTTTTTTTTTTTTGTGGAAACTTTCTTGTACCTCACAGGTGTTATACAAAGAGGGCTTAGGGACTGGCACCCCAACACCGGTCACTCCGGAGATGGAGAGAGTCAAACGCAATCAAGAGAACATTAGCTCGGTATTGCTAAATAAAACAAACCCTACCAATTCCAATTGCAAATCAAATCCCTTTAACTGCTCCATATTAAATTGTTCTTTCAGTTCTTTGCTGAACTTTGAACAACGCTTTCTTAATCAAATCACTAAAACCCTGTCAGAATCCTTGTATTTTTTCACTCAGTCTAACTTAACTGTAATTGTTCCAGCTGTGAGATTTGTAACCTCATTTGCTTAAAGCAGTTAAGCAGTACCTTATTTTTTCTTCCCAATGCAATAGTAGTAGTCAGAGTGATGTCGCCCTCCTCCTCCTCCTCAATAACCAAGTCCATCCTTCTAACCGTCTCCACTTGCACTAATTGCAAGTGAACAATGAACTCCTAACCTTTCCCAACCAAAGCCGTCTAATGCCATAGCGTGTCTTGGCTCTTCTCCTGGTATTGCTGTGTTGGGTGCTTTCTTATACCCTATAGGTCTTTGTAAGAAACCCTGGTGGCATCCCCAGGTCACTGCAATCTGAAAAAAATGACGAAAATGGCATCTATATTATATATAATATATATATTATAATACATCTATTACTGTAGGAATTAAGTTCTATCTATATTATTTCTACTCCTGACACGTTCCAGTCAAATCACCATTATGTCATAATTTTGTCCTATATTTCTATTTCAATTAGAGCTGCTTAGGACTAATTTTGACTCACTCTGACCCAATTCAGACATGACCCATATGAAATTCAGTCCTGAATTGAGATTAATAGGAGAGTTCAGAGAAGCCACTGGGGTTAAACTTTTTGCTCCATTTAATTGTCTCTGAGGTCATCGGGCTCACTTTTCTGATGGGGAGGCCATCGAGGAATCTGAGGGCAAAGCTGCTCCTTCAAGATCATTTGTTTGAGTAAGGAAACTCCTTTGGGCAGACCTGGGTGAGGTGACCACAAACCTCATAGTAATATTGACTGATTATTTTCATTCATTTATTTTTTTCTTGCTAGCCATTGAACAAGGCTGACAAAACTCTATTTTTCCTACTTTGAAGTTTCACTATATTAAATTTCTTGTCTTCTCTCTCTCTCCTCCCTCTCTTCCTCTTTCCTTTCCTTTCCTTTCCTTTCCTTTCCTTTCCTTTTTTTCTTTTTTTTTTTTTTTTTTTTTTTGGAATACCTCCCTGTTGCCACGCAGGTGTTGTACAAAGAGGGGCTGGGGATTGGCACCCCAGTACCTGTCACTCCCGAGATGGAGAGGGTCAAACGCAATCAAGAGAACTTTAGCTCGGTATTTTTTTTGTGCTTTAAGCAAAAAAGTTCCCTATAACTATTTAAAACTTGTAAATTTTCTACTCTCTCTAATTAACTTACAAACATAGAAACATCCCCTTCCTGCTATTAAAATTCTTAGTCATTGTTAGTTATATTTTATGTTCTTTTGTGAAATTTTAACAACACTTGACACTTCATGTCCTTTAATTTTTAAAGCTTTTTTTTCTTGTGAAGCTTAAGGTATTTTGCATTTTTAAAAAACACTGTTGTTTTTATTTCCCTGATTTCATTCCTCTAATGCTTTATTATTCTAAGAATTAGGATGCAGTATTTCTAGCTACCAGAAGACTTCATCTGGATTTATCACAGTTAATAACTGTTTCACACTGCCTAATTTTTCCTGCTTTCTTGTATATCTAGTGGGCATAAAAATTACATGTGTTACCTCCATCAGATGCAGGGGCTTTTTTTGTTGTTAACATTTTTTGCACTCCCGTGTTACCCCGTAGGTGTTGTACAAAGAGGATGTGGGGACAGGGACCCCGACACCTGTCACTCCTGAGATTGAGAGAGTCAAACGCAATCAAGAGAACTTTAGCTCGGTATCTTTTTTCCATTTGAAAAGCAGAAATTTCCCCTTTAATCTATTTTAAAATAATTTTAACACAAAAAAAAATACTCTTGAGCTTCCCTGTAATCAATTTACACAAAAAAGAATATCCTGTTCCCCATGTTTTGACATTTTTTCCTCCATAATTGTTACTTACTTTTTTTGATTATATTTCTTTTTGATTATCTTACTAATGATAACTTTTAGATTCTGTGTTCCCATCTTTCTTTTGACTCTGAACTTATTTTTTTATTCTTTAATACCTGCTTTTCCTTTTGTTAATCACTTCAATCCTTGTTTTTGTTTTTGTTTTTCCCTGGTTTTACCACATATAAAAACTAAACTATTTATTGCCTGATCCAAATCCGTGGAAATGAGCCCAGAATAAGAGTGCTGTGATACCAGTGTGACCTGCTGTGATGTTTGTGGAACGGGTGACTGAAACAGAATTGATTTCTTTATTCCTCCTGCATTGTATTTGATGCTGACTTCCTTTCGGAAGTCTCTGATATTGTCGCCACAGAGTGGCCCAAGTCTCCAGCTGGTGTAAATGCCTCTAGAGATGTTGGAAACACAGGGTAAAAAAACTTGTAGCATTAGGATGTTTCTTGGGGTGAGGTAAGTATCAGATAG
>JAOXNO010000078.1:2132237-2162242 GCA_028565335.1 Limnodromus scolopaceus
TCTCCTTACGTGGCCTCTGTGTCCACAGCTCCCAGTATTTGTTCTGTCCTTGCCCAGACTCCCCTGCCTGGGCATGGGAAATCGTTGTAACAAAATCCTCCTTACTTTGAAATAATCAACTAATCGGAAGTGTCGCGGGGCGGGGATTTCCAGCGGGACTGCAGGTTCCTCATGATGCAGTTTGTCATCCCCACCAGCTTCTCCTGCATCTCGAAGAGCTGGCTTCCCGAGTAGCCGTGCAGGTCTTCTGCCGCCAGCCGAGCCGCCAGCGCCTCGATCCGCCTTGGGAGATCGGGGCCCGGCTGCTCCTTCGGGGCCGAGACAACCGGCTCCAGCAGGTCTGGAAGGGAAGGAAGGAAGGAAAGAAACCCCAGGAAAGGGCAGTTTGGGTTTAAATCTAACCGAGAGGTGTTGCAGCTTCTTTTGGACAAAATAACAGATTCAAACCGCCTGAGAAGTATTTTTTTGCCCAAATACATGAGTTTCTGACAAAGGCTGCACTCGGAACTCCACAGTACCCTTCTTTATGGTGACTTTTGTTACACTTGATCAACACAGTACAATAAAAAGCAGGACAGAAGTGAAAATATTCAATTCTATTCCAATACTGTCACTACTTCGAGATGTGTTATCCCAAAGTCCCAACTTTTAAGCCGAGGAGAAGTCACTCCTGGGTTCTTTGTTCTCCATATTAGAATAACAGAATTGTCCAGGTTGGAAGGGACCTTTAAGATCATCCAGTCCAACCATCAACATAACTCTGATAAAAAACCACCACTAAACCATGTCCCTCAGCACTATGTCAACCCGGCTTTTGAACACCTCCAGGGATGGTGCTTCAACCACTGCCCTGGGCAGCCCATTCCAAGGCTTGATAACCCTTTCCGTGTGAATATTTTTCCCAATCTCCATCCTAAACCTCCCCTGGTGCAACTTGAGGCCGTTTCCTCTTGTCCCATGGCCTGTTCCTTGGGAGAAGAGACCGACCCCCCCTGGCTACACCCTCCTTTCAGGGAGCTGTAGGGACCTATAAGGTCTCCCCTCAGCCTCCTTTCCTTTTCATTAACCAAATGCTTCACGAGTCTTACAGGCAGAACAAACGCGGATCCCTCTGAGCCATGGGGCCAAACTCCCCAAATGCACAGAATTCAAATGAAAAGAGGCGCCCAAACCCACAATGGGAACGCAGGGAATGGTCCCCCCCCAGTCCCAGCCCCCCCAAGGCTGAGGCACCGCGTCACTATCTCCGCTTCATCCTGCTCCTTTCTGTGGGTGCCCGGAACCACAGCGGTTACTGAACAGCTCCAGAGACAAACCCGGCTGAGATTCAGGGAATTAAGTACTTGGAGCCCAACTTAATTTGTATTTCACACGTTTACGGGAGCTCATTTAGGGAAAACCAGTGTTTTTTCCCCTCAAAATACGCAACAGGCGTTAAAAAGCTATTTCTACAGGGCTCCATAAAGCGGCTGATTCAATCACCCATCCACTGTGCCAATATTTGCTATTAATTTGCTCCCCAAAAAACCGACCACGAGCCCCCAGGAGGGGAGAAGGGGAGCAGAGAAGCAGGGAAAGGGCCGGCAGAGCCCAGCCCGCAGCAGGACGCAGGGAACTGGTACCTGTTGCGAGTTTTTCTTCATCTACACAAAGAGATTTCTCCTCTATGTTATTTACGGGCTTTTCTGCATCTTCAAGCGCTGATATTTCCTCAAATCCTCGGGATTTTACCTGAAGAGTTTTTGGGAGAAGAGGAGGGAAAAGGGATTACATGGTGGGACGTGTGTGTTTTAACCTTGTAATAAAGACAATCGTTATTATCCCTGTTAATAATATTGTAACTAAATCACCTCTGCCTTGAATTCCCACGTTACTTTGACAGGTAGAGATTATGTTTTAAAGTGCTATTTCAATCAGTGAAAAAAACTCCATTATTCCTCACGCTGGGTGTTAGGAGCTTGTTGGGCTAATACTGACTTTTGGGGTATTAAAGTTAAATTTTACCTGTTGCTCGTGATATCCTTTCAGAGCTTTTTTAACATTGGAAACTTTGGGAGAGCGGATGGGAAGCGTTTTGATCTCTGATGCCGACAGAGCGCTCAGGTCACCCACTGTCTTGATGTTCTTGGCCCGAATGAGCTGCCCCAAGCCTCTGGCGCTGCCGCAGGGGAGGAAAAAAAAGGGTTTACTTTGCTAGAATTCCTGTCCTTTCTGCCCTGCACGGCGTAGCAGACAGAAATCCTACTCGAAGGCTGAGTCACAAGCACGTAAGTGAAGGAAAAGCCAAAATGCAGGTGACGTTGTACCCACAGAAGCACTTTTGGCAGTTTGTCCTACAGCCAGCAGCGACGGGTGTTCTGTCACCCGCTCCTGGGTGACACCAGTGGAAGGAAAAGGAGTCGCCAATGCTAGAAAAGGCGGCTCCGAGCAGCTCCCACTGCCCTGATGAATTACCAAAAATTCAGATCAGAAAAACCAGCCGAGCACCCGGCCTTTGTACACCTGGAACACAGATTATTTTCAAACCCAAACCACCTTCCCTCCTTTCCCGGCATAAAACTGTCTCTAAATCGCGATATTTTGCATGAGAATATTTGGCTCTGCAGGCTCGGTTTCTATTAAAACCTCATTTTCAAGAGCAACAACCCACTCACCAGATGTTCGAGGTGATCTGAGGTAAAATCACGTCCACGGGGGCTTTGCAGCCAGCTAAGGCGGGATACACGCACTCCGCAGGGCAAAGCAGCGATTCCTTCGCCATTTCCGTGATCTTGAATAATACAGAATAATTATTAAATGAACCACCACGCAACCGAATACAAGGGGAAAAAAAAAAAATATAGAAGAGATACATGAACCAAAGCGCTTCTTACTAAACACTTCTTTGAGCTCTTAAATTTAGGGGTACGAGATCCTGGGGACAGAAATCCTTTGGTTGGAGTGGTAATAAGCTGGATAGAAAAAAAGAGGAAAAAGAAAAAAAGGTCTCTCAGGATCACAGGAATTCGGTAAATCGGCAGATTCTCGCTCCCTACGTCTCCGAGAGTAACAGAACGATACAAGCTCAACCCACCACATCTCCTTACACCGAGTGGGTCTTACGGCTGCGTGAGAGGGACTGAACACGGACTAACACGTTACCTACGACAAACGAGGACCGCGAGTGCGTGGGACACACGGAAGATAGGTAACGGAACCCACCTTAGCTTGGATATTGGATAAAATTTTAAGGCTTCGGGAAGACGGTGAAGAAGAATGGGACCTAACGACAGGGCTTCTCCTGTCGATGTCGTCGGCCAGTCCTTCTTGGTAGATGGGGTCTGCGAAAGAGACTCGGCGAATCTGGGTTTGGAGAGAAATAGTTTTTAGGGTACGAGCTCAAACCACCAGTGACTGATAAATACAGTAATTCAACATATTTGGAACTCATTACTCTACAGACCCCGTTAAACGCCCCGGTTATGAACTGAGTTAATTGTATCACATAACCATATCGCGATACCTTATTCGCAGGTGACAGGGAATCATCATCTTGATTTCTTTTAACACCTCTCTTTAAAATGCTGGTGGAGGGAGAGGCGGAAGGAGACCACATGCAGCGCGCCTGCATCCCGTTGGGGCTTTCATTCGCTAACGCAAACGAATTGTCACCTTCCAGCTTTTGAGGGGAGCCCACACCGTTATTTTCTGCGGCATCTTCTGTGTCCAAGGCCACGTTTTCAGGCACTGTGATTTCAGTTTCCGCTAATTCCTCCTTCACCTCTCCATCTGGAATAGTGCAAATTTCTCCTACACTATTCTCAGCTGCTTCTTCGTTGCCCCAGTTGCTTTCTGGCTCCTCCGTCTGTGTTGTCTCAGTTTTGCTAATAACAATCGGTGCCTCAGGTATCTCCTCCAGTTGTCCATTCTGACTCGTTTCTTCCTTTCCCGTAGCCGCTGGTTCTTCGCTGTCATTCCCTGCCACCACGGAGCTGTCACCAGGCCCTTCTGCACCACCCTCAGACAGATGCTGCTCAGTTCTGTCGCTCCTATCAGCGGGTTCTTCCATGTCCACCACCGCGCTGGTAATTTCTCCTGCTCTACGCTCTGCATCCTGCAGACCCTCCTCTTCTACAACGCTTCCTTGTAGATCATCTTCAGACCTTCCCTCTCCTCCCAAGTCAAAGGCAGCGGGCTCCTTTGGGGGGTGCACTGGAGTGCTCATGGCACAAGGTGCCAGGGACAAGCTCTCGTCCAAATTGGAATTACTGGACACCTCTGATGGATTTAGGGGCGTCTGAACTGTGCTGGTCTGGGACTCGTTCAGCTCAGGAGCGCTCTCAGTTTTTGACCCAGTGACTGACAGTATCTGCTGCTTCGGCTTTGTGCTACAGCAATCACAGCTCCTTACTCTTTTCACCCTTCTGCTTCTCTTGTGCTGACACTCAGGTACTGGCAAAGAGGAAAGGTCACCACCTGAAGCACTTCCTCCTGGTACGGGTTCAGGCAGAACAGTTGGACAACACTCTTCCTTGGTTGTTTGCTTCTCAACGTGTTTATCGTCCCCTGGTGCTTTCAAATCCTGATCAGACACACAGGCGTTGGAGAATGATTCCACCGACGTATTGCTCTTTTGGTCCACGTTGATGTTCTGTGCATCAGGCGAATCCTTGGAGCCGGCAGATGCCACCGCTTTGCTAACACCTGCAGGCACTTCTTGATGCTTTGGGTCACACGCTTCAGATGTCACCGCAGCATCTGTGCCCACTTCAGGGCTTAGTTCACCTTGACTTGCTTCCAAGAGATTCTTCATTTCGTTTCCTTGGGAAGACACCTCATGGCTCTGGCTTCCCGGCTGTAGATCTTTCGATTTACCTTCAAGGGAATCGCTTCTGTTCTTCAGTTTGGCTGATCTTTTCTTCCTGGTGCTTTCTTCCTTGGTCTCGTAGCCATCAGCCTCCGAGTTTTCTATGCTGGAAAGCAATCCCTGCGAGGCTCTTCTTGTGTGGTACCGTGGGCGTTCCACCTTCTTCTGACCTACCACACCAGAGTTACTGTCTTGACCCTCTGTCTCACTCTTTATGTTATCTTCTGGCCTTCTCCCACTTTTGTTCGCTTCCTCATCGAGGCCCCTTGAAGCAGGAGACTCTTTTGCGCTCACCTCCTCCGCAGCAGTGCTCTCCACCAGGTTGCTTTCTTTATTTGTATTTTCTGTAGTTTTCCCAGAAACCGCTTTCTGCTTTTGGGACGCGTCATCTCTAGTCTGTGACACCTTCTTTGGCCCAGATTTTTCGTCTTCTTTACGTCTGTCTCTCTTTTGGTGGCCGTCTTCCTTATCCTGACTACCCGCTGCACTTTCTACAGTTTCTGACCGTCGTCTCAAAGAACGTCTTGGTGTTTTCTGACTGGGGGACACGTGTGGAACCTGACTGTCGTCCCCCGTTACCTGGTCAGGCGACACAGTGACCTCTGGGGGTGTATTTTCTTTAGAATCCATATCCAGCCTTGGGACCTTTTCTATCTCTGCTATCGTATCTTCAACTTTCTTAATGTCTTCTTCTGCAGAATGGAGAATTTGGGACTGATTAATGAGAATGTGTTCCATGTCGTTCGCTACCACAGAAGACAGTTCGTGACTGTTTTCCATACTGCTGGAGGCAAAAGACTCTTGTTCTGACCCAATTAACAACTTGGACTGCTTGTTTCCTTGGTGCTCCAACTTGCTCTGCCTGCGCGTCAGCCTTCGTATGGCAGTGACTATTTGCTCAGACTCCGATTTTGAAGGCTTTTTATTTTCTTCACCAGATTTTTCTGGTTTAGCACCAGTCTTGCACATGCTTGTATTTTCCAGTTTCCCTGCCACAGAAGTGCTTCCAGCCGTCTCGGCGATACTATTTAACACCGAAAGGCTGAAGGGTCGGTTCTCTGAACTCCCAAATTTCTCCAGAGTAATAAAAGATTGCCGTCGGCTCGCAGGCTGCGGCGTTCCCGAGATGACGTCACTTGAAGAGCTGCTGCTGATGTTGGAAGTGGTTTCGTTCCCCACGGAGGGCTCCTTCGAAGCCATTTCCACAGCACTTGTTTCTAACCCCTCTCCAACCGATGTCTCCTCTGGAACGACAGCGGCCGCGTCCCTCTGTGTCCCCCTCTTGCTGGTGGAGGTCGAGCTCTCCTCCATGTGAGTCGCGGGTGGCTCTTCCCCACAGGCGGCGTTCTCTGGAGGATGGTCTGGTTTGCAGCCCCCTGCAACCTCATCCGATTCGCCCGTGCGTCCTTCGCCCCTTGCATTTTCTTCCTGTCCCAAAAATATCAACAGCAAAGGATTGTAGTTTTGATATGAATAGAACATAAAAAAACCAGCTCTGGTGGAACAGAAAACACCGCGCCCACATGGTTTTTCAAACCACCTTTCCTTCAAATTATTTTATTATCTGCCCCTCCCTAGTTATAAAAGGCAAAGATTATTAATATTTTTAAAAGCCATTTAATCTCAAAACATGAAGAACGGCAAAAATGTTTTACGTGAGTTTTGCAACATATTAACAAATCTGTTACTAAAACAGTTTTTATGAAGAATCTGCTGTATTTTCCCTACTGCGTGTTCAGCGCTGCAGCTGGTCAAGCAAGCTGTGCAGCCAACTCCTCTCCACATCTGAACAGATCTATGTTTAGGACTTTGAAATATCCACACACCCCTCCCAAAAAATCTACTATTTAAACCCCCTCAACTCTTTACAGCTTCATCCAGAAGCAGTTCAGAATATGGAAATTTCTAAGCTTCTGAAAAAAAAGATATTCTCAAGAGTCTTACAGCTTAAGCAGTACAGGGAAGAGAAATTATTCCTGTGAGCTGTTACATTTGAGGTACTTTTTTTTGCTTGAAGAGTTTCCAAATCGGGTTTAAAACCACATCACATACAGTAAGCACAGAGTTTCGCTGTTAATTACCAGAGCTCCTAGTATGAAGAAAACATGGTTATAATTCTGGTATCTTAATTACCATTAGACAAGGAGAAATTACCTGAGGCTTGGTTTTAGTATCTTCTTTTGCATTTTCTATTAAAGATGGTTTTCCCCTGAAACAGAAGTTACTTTAGATAGAAGTGTAGCGGAAAAGGGGAGATCTTTACTGTATACAGTGGCAGCCTTTACTTACAAAGAATCTTCCTGGCTTTGCGTGTACTGAGAAAACAAGGTAGTATCTTGT
This sequence comes from Limnodromus scolopaceus, assembly GCA_028565335.1. Taxonomy (NCBI): domain Eukaryota; kingdom Metazoa; phylum Chordata; class Aves; order Charadriiformes; family Scolopacidae; genus Limnodromus; species Limnodromus scolopaceus. The sequence goes on from JAOXNO010000078.1 coordinate 2,139,424, forward strand.
GATGCGTCCAAATTGTTGTACATGGCAGGAATATCAGCTCTGAAACAAAGCCAGAAACGGCAAGGCAGACTCTTTAAAAAGTAGTGTGAGACACAGGAACTGAAGTTATGTCAATCTGACATACTCAATGTGATGACATTTCATGTTACACTTAAAACAATAAGTTACAGACCTCTTTGTCCTAAGCACTTCTTTTTGATGCTCTGTCAATACTCTTTCTTTTGTTTCTGGAGGAATAAACACAAAATCAACAGATTTCTCCTCTTCCAAGAGTATCTCACTCTTAGTCTTCGAAGATGAAAATTCTAGTTTCAACTACAGAAAGGAAAAAGAAAACCCCACTGGATTACAAACGAGACAGAGGAACCGGAAGTGTCTTCATAGTTCAATGCAGCCGTCCTAAGTGGAACAGTTCCCAAACAACCAGTTTTCTCAACATATTAATCAGCACAAAACTCTCAGTAGGTGTTGATTTTCTTTCTGAGTGATTCCCCCCCGCCCAACAATCTCCTAGAAGATTCTGCAACCCCCACTCCCTGCCCTCCATCAAGCTCAATCCATAAATTTAGCAGGGGAATTAGTGTGTGCTATACAGCCTATGTTTGACAGAAAAATATTCCGCTGTCACAAAGCATGTTATTTTTTAACTGAGAATTTACAGAGCATTCTAGATGTTCTGCAGGGCAGAAGGGATTTGACTCCATCACACCCAACTGTAATCTTACCTTGGCAGATGTTACTTGCACGTTACAGGGCTTGTCTTTTCCTTCGTTTTTCAGTTCGCTCGTCTGTGCCAATATAGAGTCTCGTTTTTGACCCAACTTTACCTCCATTCCGCTTATCTTTGCGTCCAGCTGTGAATTTTCCATCTAGTCAAATAAAAACACACTGAATGCACTGTATGAAGAAACTCCAAGCTTACAAACTCATCCTGAGATGTATTAATTCCTACAACTGAACTGTCCCACACTCCCATTTTCTTCTAAATTACATAGAGGACAACTTAATACATTAATTATTTCAACCAAGCAAGTAAAACCCACCAATTTAAAATGCCCATGACGTTTAAGAACCAGCTTAGTCTTTTGATGGCGCTTTCCCAGCACAGTTTATATTCCAAACATGAAGCAGGTGGAGGCCAATCACAGCAAAAATCAAAATTGACCTTGCCACTCCCTGCTGAACAATTCCCATGAAGTTCTACACAACAAAGCACCCGCTGAGGGTCAGTAAAATCCTTACCGTGTCACAGAAGGGGCCACTGTACTCTTCGGCCATCTCCACACTTTCAAAAGCGGGCAGCAAGAGTGGAATATTCTTTTTGGCTTGGCTTAACACAGATCTGCTCAACAAAAAAAGGGAATTTAAATTTATGGAAGAAAGGGGAGAGGTACACAAAAAGACCAACAGATGCCCCAGCTTGCACAAAAAGCAGAATTTAAATGGTGACCAGAACAACACCAAGTCATTTGCACATAACCTGCGATCTCTTCCTTTAAAAACACGTAAATACAAAAAAACCCCATGTATCTTACTTTAACTCTTCAGGGTATGTTAACGATGTAGCCTTGGCGAACGTTGAGTTCCAGAAGTGGGCACACTGGTGGCGGATCTGTTTGTTCTTGTGCTGGAATATCACGCAGAGCAAGGGAGAAAGCTGTGCCAGCAAATCGCTGTCGTAAGAGCCAGTGCAGTGAGACTGCACGCACTGGATGATCTCAGCCAGGAGCTTTTCAAGCTGAGGGAGAGAAGAAACACTATGTTTTTTTATTTAATTCAAATATTGCACATATTCACTATTCAAAAGTTTAAAACACCACTTAAAACATTATTATCCCATTGAATAGTATGGCCTGAATAAACAAGTTTAAACACCACACAGAAAGTCTAATAGCTAACTTCAACTACCTTTTCAGTAAAAAATAAATCGTTTAAAAATAAATCTCTACCTTCAATACTTTTTTTAATTATTTTTTTTTTATAATACAGGATGAACAGCAAAACTCATGTCACACATTCTCCCAAACCCCAGGAAATTTACCTTGTTGTTGAGATCACTGTATACTTTAGTTACATCAGCAAGCCTACCAAAATAAACAAATAAAAAGTTATATTTTGCTGTCTCATTTATCCCAAGTGTGAGAATTAAACATGTAATGCACTCAAGCACTGCACACCAGTTTTAATATTTCTTAGTAAGTAACTTAACTGCCATCTTTGTGTTGTTCTTAACCCTTTCCCCAAACAGATTTCCCCGGTTCCATAAATACTTGCATTAAAAAGCTAAAGTACCATCTAAACTAAGTAATTTCATGTCTATAAATCCCTAGGTACACACACCATCCTCCAAAATGTGAGAAAACTGCATTTAGTCATTTATTTTATAAGCCCGTGACCTCCAACCCGAAGAGGTTCCCAAACTTGTATTTGCTTGCATATGCCTTCCTTTAAAAATATACATCCAACACTCACTTCTCCCTTTAATGAGCAATTCTAAGAAAGACAACGCTCAAAGGCAGGTGAGATGGGAGATGGAAAGAGGGGGCTTCAACTCGACCTTACACAGGAACAAGGGGATTCTTGCCTTTGAGACGGGGAATCCCAACGAATTTTACATTAGTGGTAGCAGCCCTGCTTTGAGTTTCAGTAAAAGCTTCAAGGCTGACTGGCAGCATCCCATCCCATCTTCTCCTCCTCCCAAAGCACCCAAAGCCATACGCAATTTCTTTTCCTTTTCCTGAGCCCAGGGTAAATTTCCTGCACCACCAACAAACCAGAGACAAGCCTCTGCCGGCCTCCTCCCACCAAGCCCCTGATAATTCCATCGTGTCCTGGGAGGAGAAGGCTACAACAATTTAAAAATAAAAAAGCAAAGCCATATAAAAGCAATGCATAGCAACAAACAAGTATTTCTCAGTACTTCCTCTGCTTAAAGTCTTAGAGGGTTTTAGTGTACCTCCAATAACTATGATTCCTCTTTTTCCTACAAAAATTTATGCAGTTCTCACCCACTAGAAAACAAATTACTGTTAGTAACTCCACTGCAGTGAAAACAAACAGCACAACACTTCAGTCTTTTGGAGATGACAATACATTCACTCTAAAGAGACACCAATTTTAAATACCAAGGTTCCGGGGTCCTACAGGTTTCCCTTCTTGTACAACTAGGTCGGTTTGGGTTTATTTCTATTCCTCCCCCCACCAAGTTTTTTATGCAGGAATTGTAGAAAACAGCAAGTTCTCAGCAGTGCTTTACAGAGCCATTCCTTCTGCAGTGTTTGTGCACGCTACAAAACCAGTACCTACTAACTAGGCTGAATCTAGTAAAATACAAGCTGTTCTTAAGGCAAGAATCACGGAATGATATGTGGTTGGAAGGGACCTCTGGAGATCATCTAGTCCAACCACCTGCCAGAGTAGGTCCACCCAGAGCAGGTCCCACAGGAACATGTCCAGGGGGGTTTGGAATGTCTCCGGAGAAGGAGACTCCACCACCTCTCTGGGCAGCCTCTGCCTGGGCTCTGTCACCCTCACGGCAAAGAAGTTCCTCCTCATGTTTAGATGGAACTTCTTACATTCAAGTTTGTGCCTGCTTCCTCTTGTCCCGTCACTGGGCATCACTGAAAAAAGACTGGCCCCATCCTCCTGACACCCACCCTCGAAGTATATACGCGTTCATCAGATCCCCCCTCAGCCTTCTCCAGACTAAAAAGACCCAAATCCCTCAGCCTTTCCTCATCAGATAGATTTTCTAATCCCCTCATCCCCTCATCTTTGTAGCCCTCTGCTGCACCCTCTCCAGCAGTTCCACGTCCTTCTTGAACTGGGGAGCCCAGAACTGGACACAGTGCTCCAGACGGGGTCTCACCAGCTCAGAGCAGAGGGGGACAATGACCTCCCTCGACCTGGTGGTCACACTCTTTCTGATGTACCCCAGGATGCCACTGGCCTTCTTGGCCACAAGGACAAGAAGCTTGAAGCAAGAAGAAGCAAGAAGCTTGGATAGAGCTGAAAATTCTTAGCATACTAGTGCCAAAGCTCTGAAAATCCTTGAGCTGCATTCAAATACACAACTTGTTACAGAATTTCACCAATACGCAGCAAATACAACGAATCGAGTTTTCCAACCATTCTGCAAATACTCACTTTGTTTTTTCATAAAACACTGCCAGGGGTTTTGAAAAAATTGCAAACATAGTCCCGATGACTGAAGGCAATGAAACGCGGCTGATGATGTTGTGGAGAACAGCAATAATTGAAGGACCAACAGAGAGCAACGTTTCTGAACAGGTTTCTTTGGAACTGAACACATGGAAAGAGTTGAGTAACATCACCAGGAGTTTAAATAGAGAGGAAAGCTTCCCAAGGGGTTCCTTCTTCTTCTTAGACCAATCTGTAGGTGTCTGTGGAGCTAAGATTAAAAAAAAAAATAAATAAGTTTTCTTCCTATCTAACCAACACACGTTACAACAAAAGACCTATGAACTTCCCACACTGTACCTACACACAAATAGTTTAAAAACTAAATGTCTTATTACTTGAACAAATTCACATGGGGCACAGAAACAGTTCAAGAGTTATACTGAATTACATTATTTTGAAAATTATTACTTTATTTTATTACTGTAAATTAAAACTTTAGTAGTCGTAAGTGGGTGGAGGAAACAAAACAAAGAACGTTTTACATACAATGACTTTTTGTCTTCTTTTAAAACTATTCTCAACTATTTTATGCAAAATTAGCTCCAGAAGCAGCAGCCTTTCTAACATTATGTTCATATCTTACCATCAGTTTTAGGTAGCTATTTTATCATTAGACTGTGGATTATGATCAAGCTTTACTGCTTCAGATTACGTCTGCACAAAGCAAAAGCAGATTTTACATGCAAAGTTTAAATCATAGCAAAAATATCACATACAACTTCAGAAACCAGTCGTGTTTTACAGTGAGCTGAACAGTAAAGCAGCCTCAAGGTTTACATCTGTCTTTTGTCAGGCTGTGCAGTAGCTGCTCCACGAGTAGAAAAGATCCAATACTCAAATATGTGTACTGGATGATACTTTCAGTTCTTTTTGATGATTATTTTGTCAATCCCTTCATTGCCTAGATGGTATGTGTTGCCTATAGAGACCACTGACAGCCCACAGTCATCACTTCTCCATCTACAAAAACTCTCATTTTCAACCAGCTCTGGGAGAAAGAGACAGAAACCCCCAATATTCAAGTATTTTCTTACATCTATTTTTGGGCTGATATTTAGTACCATATGGTGCAAAGTTGATGCAGTCAACCATAACTGATATAATATGGGTGAGACCATCCATCATTGCAAACATCTGAGGAGGAAACACAAGTCATCAGCAAAGCCCAAAAGAGCAACAGTGACAGAAAAAAAACCCACGTTGACCATTCAGGACAAGAATGCAAACAGGTTTTAAACTTAAGAGTGGATGAAATTTGTCTACATTAGCAGGTAAGATTCAGAAAAGTTTACATTTTAAAATACACACATTTACAAGAGTCTTCCATTCTGTACAAATAAGGTATAAGCATCTATACTATCTAAAGAAACAAAAGAGTAACAGGCAGCTGTAAGAAGGCGTTAGGTTTAAGAAGATGCACCAAAAGTATTACGGTTTGAGGCACTACCTGTCTAGCAAAACGTGTTACCAAATGTCAGTGTGTGCCTAAGTTCAGTTACTGTACAAAGCCTGATTTTCAGAAAAGCCACTGTAGGCATAACAATAAGGTTATCATTAACACTCAGGAAGCACCATCCATTTGTAGGACACAGAAAAAGATGGGTCAAGGGTTTTCACACTCCCCCCCCCACCAAATCCATCACAAATTCCTCTAAATAAAACAAAAACTTGCTTTTATATGGAATATTGATATCATGGGCAATAAAAGTTTAGTTTCAATATAACTTACATGCCGAAGCTCTAAAGGTACTTGTTTAAGTTTTGCTTGCTTAAGTATTATTGATTTTTGAAAATTTAAGTTTAGTATCAGGGTACAGCAGCATCCAAACTAAGTTATAATGACGAAGTCCTCCAGACTCTACGTTTCTCTCTCGTCTGTTTCTTATTTGTTCCTTTCACAGTTTTGGCTTTGTTTGTTTTTTTTTCAAAAGACAGTCAATAAAGGATTTTATATTCCAAAACTGATGTTCACCAACACCTACAGAAACTCCATCTGCCTATATGAAGTGGGCTTGCAAACAGGCAAGACAGATAATGTAAAGGCTTCCTCTTTCAAAAGCTTATTTCTAAAGGCTTAAAGTCTTTAAATTTTAGTGTACAGGTTTGACAGTACCAGGAATGTAGCAAGTTACGCCCTCTGAATGCTACAGTGCTAACCTATCCTCTTTCCTAACTAAAATGCCTGGTTTTGCATTATTTGTTAATTCAACCTGAAGTAATTTTATATATACACACACATTTCAACCCGACAGATCATATTTATCATGATGATGACATTCACTATACCACTATTAATTAAATAGTTCGAAGACAAATTCAAAGATTGCTTAACTACTATTTTAATATTTAAGCTTTATAATTCTTTTTACTCTCAATCCATTTCTAGATCAACTCCAACTCCTGTTAATAAAAAGAATTTTGTTATGGCTTTATCTAAGTCTCACCCCAAACACTTTAAGTTATAGAAAGCACTACATTAGACTTAACAATAGATTCTTATATCTAATTTTAAAATATATCTTCTAAAGTACTTATATAGTTCAATATCACTGGTTTATACTCACTACTGGAGTTTCACCTTCTAGCCCAGATATTATTTTGGCACAAAGTTCTTCACAGCATAGGTTTTCTTCTGCTGTTGCAACTAAAGCAGCACAGCGAGCAAATGCTCTATACAGCTCTGACCAAGTGCGCAACAAGGATTTCATAGTTGGCTTTAACAACAGAAAGAAAAAGTTTATAAATATCAATGTCTGTGCACAAAGGATAAAAACTTGCTTTAAGTTTTCTTCTTCTGTCAAAACCTACATAACTCAAGAATTCCAACCCTGGAGCAGTGGGTCAATGTATAAACATACTGATCATAAACTCTGCTCTGAGATATCAGAGAGCACTTCATAGTTTGTTTTTTTAATAAACCCCACATTGTTTTTAATGAACATTATGCATTCACTTTTACCTGTGGAAATTCCTGAACAGGGAAGATATGTGATACAGGTAGCAGCAGTGCACCATAAACAGCATTGAAGTTGTGTTCCAGGGCATCACCCTGATTTACTTCATTAGTCTGTAATGAGAAAACAATTTTCTGAGTAACAAAGCTGCAGAATTTAGATGACAAGTAAGATTTTCTAACTACATATTGCCAGTGACATTTTGAAATTAGCTATTCTCAATTCTTTCAAGAGTTTGAGCTGACCCTACTATTTAAAGAGATAAAAGGCACTGTTTCTAAATTCTGAAATAGCTTAATTCCAAGAATAAAAACAATCGGTTAAAAAATGTCACGCATTTCTTACTTATTTCAGTTGCAATAAGTGATGACAGCAACCTACTTAAAGCACCTACAACGTTCTTCATTAATTCTAAAATTTTTAGGGCTAATGACTACATGAGAATTACACATTACAGTCAATGTACTTCATTAGTGAAAAATACTGTTCTAATTACATTCTAAACATCACAACCTGGTATTTATTATATTATCAAATAAAGCAAACAAGTCTCTTGGTATTTAAAAGTTAACAGGTCCTGGAGGGCAGGTTTCTATCCTCTGTAGCAGCAAGACTATGCCAAGGATCAAGGGCTTAAAGCACATCTAGAAATGTAACTATAATCTTTAAAAAAGGAGAAAAGCATTCCCGACACTGTATTTACGAGCGATCACTCTTTACTGACTGGAATCACTTCAAGCCATGCTCTGGATCACTCCTCCACTACTGGCCTTCATCACACCTTACTGCAGACCTTCAACTCAACTTAGGGACTCTAACAAAATGCTGCACACATTCCAGTTTCATGAATACGACCAAGGCTTGTTTAATTTTACTACCAATTCACGACATGTAATTCTTAAAAATACATTAAGATCATTAAGATAAAAGATCAGCACAAAGTTTTCCTGTGGTTTTCGCAGGAGGACGGGGAAAGAGAACAAAAAGCCACTCTACCCGATTAATCCATTCGGTCAGTGGATTAACAACAATACTCCACATCCTCCAAAGATGCTCCTTGTTCTCCACTTGCTTTGCGCTCTGATTAAGAATTCCGATCACGGATTCACTGAAAGCCAGCGGAGACGTAGGCCCAGACAAAACAAAACCCACCAGCGTTGTTAGAATTGTGAAGAATCTAAGGAAGAAAGGGAAATAGGTAAGAGACTTTTTCCAGCTGAAGTCAGGAAAAACTTCATGAAGTCTTCTACAGGAAGCTCGTTGTAAACAAACACCACCACGTACCTCTCCTCTGCTACACAGGACTCCAAGAGGTTATTATGGAAAGGCAGCTGAGTTAAGAACAGCGCTGGTGTTCCCTTGTAAGAGAAATTTAAGAGGTCAAAACAACATATACACTGATCAAATGAAACAGCTGCCTCACCTACACGTGTATTTATCTATATACTATATTTAACTCTAAGCCAGAAGTTCGCAACTATTAAAAGTTGTCAAAGACTGTCAATTCTAACACTTCAAAATAAAAATGAGAGGGAAAGCTGGAAACCTAAGTTTCTGCTGGATCCCGGTGTTTCAGCAGAATACCAATTACACTCTAGTTGAAGCAAAAAACTTCCCTGTTTCAAAGGCTGTGGGTTTTACTGTACTTAGTCATTACTGCCTTAAATTCCATGCAACACAGAAAGATAGGTGCAGATAACACAACCAGCGCACGGTGTGAGACCTGGAACAAAATGGGGCAACCTGAGATTTACTTATTTCAAGGTTTCAACAAGGTCTCTTTTGGATAATCTCTGTTAAAAAAAAAAAAAAATCTCTATCACAAGCATTTCAGGTTTGCTAGCATTAAAGTATTTAACAAAACGCATTTAATAAGCTTCAACCACCTTCATAAAGTTTTGATTCTTGTACTTAAGTCAGAAAAAGTCTCCAAATATAAGTAACACAATCAGAAGGGAAAAAAGGCTGGGAAGAATTTTGAGAGCTGAGCTCTTAAGCCAGCTCTGATACACAAAATTTTATACCACTCACTTGAGCTGAAGCATTCGCTTACTTTATTTCACTTAGGTCTCCTCTCACAGGTATTTGTCTGCTTTTAAAAGCCTCCAAATGAATTCCATGCACTCCCTGGCTAACAGTGTAAATGTTTAGCTACTTTCACAGGCTTTATCTTCACTTTCTTTCTATAGAAAGCTGTCTCCACTGCTGCAAAATAAACAAGTTGCCCTCTATCTACTGGTGCATGCAGGAGAATTTTAAGTCCCTAAAAAAACCTTTTAATAAATCTAACTGCTAGCACACTCCTACTCGGTCTGCAACCTGTATTCCTAATCATGACCTGAACGTGAGAAATCCTCTGTCATTAGTATGGTACTTTCTGCATATCCCTTTTTAGCTACAGTTAAAGTACTCATCGGAAGTGAGTGCTGGAAACAAAGTCTGCACTCTGGAACACAGAATAATACGGTTTCCTGAAAGGTCTGGATCTAACGACTTATGAAATCCTCTGTACGTTTGTGCAAACATGACATCCTACGACATTTCAGCGTGAAAAAACAAAGTTCTGGAACCAAGTCACACTTACATTTAAAAGATCCATATCAGCAACCTGATAAGCTGGTGATCCCAATACTTTTGAAGGCAATTCCTTAACAGTGATATCAATGAGAGACTAAGTAGGGGAAAAAATGAAAACATACATAAACATTTTTTTTAATATTTTAAATAACCCCACATATAAAAGCAAAATTTAACAATTGCTTCCCTTCAGTAAAAAAATCCACTGCAAAAGTAACTGTCCTTAGAAGCAGAAAGTTCTGGTAGGAGAAGCATATATCCAATTATGAGAATATTTCTGATAAATATGAAAAATATTTAAAGAAAGAAACCCTTAAGCAAGACTCTGCCATCTGATGAGAATTGTGTAACTTAGTTTACACCAAAGAAGTTGTCTCTTTAAGAGGCAACTGTTAAGTTAGATTTAAGAGCCTGCTACCAATCAGAATCTACACCATCAAAAAGAAATGGGTTTTAAAAACCAAGACAAACCCACCCAACTTACCAGTATTTTCTGCACAGGAAGAGAATTAGATCTAACAGTGTTTTTTAAGGCCTGGAGCAACATAGTCAGTATTTCCGACCCTTGCTTTTCTTTCTTATTTCCTAGAACAAAGAATATTTGCAGTTAGAGCAGAAGAAGGTAATGGTGACTCTGACCATCATTCAAAACTTCTGTGCCTTCCCCAGTAAGCCTCAGTGGATCAGAGCAGTATGGTTTTATATTTGTCACACAAAGGTGCAGGCATCACAAAAAAATGTAAGTCGTTGCCTCAAAAACAACTATTAATGATGCCTAAAACCAAGCTTTACCAGCAATGAAGCAAATAACACTTAAGGTCTAGTTTTACAAAAAAAAAAAAACACCACACCTCTAACTGGTCAGCAATGTCAAATTAAAAAAAAAAAAATGTGTTTTTTACCTGATTCAATAGCAGCTTTTACATATCCATTTATGTCCTTCCATATAACATTCAGCATACAATCTACAAGACATCAAAACATTTTTATTCAGTTTGCAATAAAAACATTAAACAAAATTGCAGTTAAAATACAAACTGTTAAACAACAGACTTCAACATAAGCGGAAACTGACATAAGCTTTCAAACCAAGTCAGAGTAGTTCTATTTAACGCTAGCCCTGGAATATTACAGAAAGTGGTTATTTTTAATTCGGTTTCCCTCCCCCACTTTGTTTTCCAGAAAACAAACCAAATTTCACCACTAAATTCTTACCTGGAACTTCTTTTCCAATTGCAGTAAAGCCGTCCTGAACGGCATTTATGAATGTGCTGGCGTGCTTACAAAAAAAAGAAGGACTACTGATCAGTGGGTACTGAAGAGGCTCTAGGAGAACAAAAAAACACGCTCTGTAAATCTGTTAGTTTGCAGTCGACTGGTAAGATAAGCCTTAAAAAAAAATAATCAAGTGTATTTATGTGTACTTACAGCATTTAAGATAAAAACAACTTCTGATACCAAAGATGACAACTAACAGGTTTAAATGTTTAAAGCATTTCATGCTAATAGACATCTTTAAATCCAACAACGTTGGTAATCTCAAATTATGTGAAAGTACTTAAAAAAATAATATAACTCACATACCTAAACTAAGTGCAATTTTGTTTTGCTTAGCAAAATCTACAACTTCTGGTCCCATCAAGAAGTGAAGCAGCATTTCAATCCCCAAAAGCTGAATGGAGGGAATCACCACCATTCCTGCTGGACTAGAAGTCAAGTTCAACCTCGGCGTGACTGCATTTGCAAATGGGTAAGGACCTACAGCCAGGGGAGAAAAATTACCAGTTGTCTTATATTTTACCTGTATTCAAGTGAAAGGGAAGAGCCAATGGACTAAAATCCCAAAGTCAACATGAAAAGCATGAATCACAGAATAGAGTTGGCTAAAAGAGACCTCTACCAGCCAGACAGGTATCTAGCACACACTCCTTTTAAGCAGGAGGGTTCAACATCACAGTCGAAAACACATGTTTTGGAAGCATAAATTTCTTCCAAAGATTGCAAAGTCTCAAGCGTCAAACTTTATTTTTTGGCAAAAAAAGCCTCCACAAAGGCTGTGGTTACAGAACAAGTTACACAGTAGGCTATACACTAGTTATATAGTAACTGCTGCTGTGCAAGAGTTTCTATTAGAAACTTCTACACTCAACACAAGTTTAAGTCTGGTGCAAACCTCTGTTATGATCTCACAGAACTAAAATGAACTTTTTTTTTTTTAAAAAAAAAAAAGGGAACAAAGGAAGATCTACACGCCTAGGACACCTCCACAATGTACCCAAGGCTTCTATTACAGCAGCCTAGAATGACACAAGCTGTGAGTTGCTGGGTTTTCCACACAGAGAAGAAAAAGAAGCCGTGCCTTATCTCAGGCTCTTAGATGTTAAGCTCAAATAGGTGTGATTTCACATGTAGCTAAAGTATCAGAATTAATGATGTATTACGATCACCGGGTTACTACTCAGGCAGAAATTAAAAATGCTACAGAAATGAGAATGACATATATATGAATATATGAAAAACAATTTATACATGCTAAGTTTCCAACCAATGCTCCCTTGCAAAAGAGAACACAATTCACTAAAACCTGTCCTCACCACAATTTGACCAGAACAATTTTGTAAACTTGAAATACTGACTACAACAGCCTAATTTTATCCAATGTCAATCACCACCTCTGAGCTCTCCAATGAACATGCAGAAAAATTACTGTTTTCGATAATAATAAATGACAAAAGAAAAAGCATAAACACGTTAAATAGAACAGCTTGTACTCCAGTACCTGATTTCGATGCAGGGGTTGCCAAGGCCAAGCTTTGGTTGGCTGGTGCCCGCGAGGGAGTTCCTTGCAACGGAGCGGAAGAATCTAAACTTAAAGTACTTTGGATTAACGGTACACAAACCTGCAGAGATACCAAACCACAGGGAAAATAGGTATGAGGTACAAGCCATAAGCCACAAAGAACCACAAGTTTCAAATATCACATAGACTGTACTGCTGTTCACAGCATCAATTGACAAAACTCAGCTTCAGAGTTTACAAGTACTTCATTTTAAAATAACAATATTTTAAAGATGCTATTTAAAATATGCACACCAATACACAAATCAGAAATGGCTGGACTGAACAAAAACTCATGTCAGAATGATCCAACTGCACTATATCTAAAAGGGTAATTGTTTGGATTTTTTCCTTTACTCCTATCCAGAAACTTAATTAAATGAAATTCGCAAGCCCAATAGAAACATCATGTTCATTCCAGTCACAACGCACACAGTAATGAAACACTTGGTTAAGAGTCTGATTTTAATAATAAACCAGAGAAGGACAAAGCAGGTACAGAATGAGTTACAGTAACAGAGAGGGGACTTGGCTTCACACACTCAACACAAGCTAATGATGCCATGGCTATTTTCGGTCAAGTTACCTGTTCAAAGTTGGCAGGCAGCTGAGGTCCCAGCCTCATGAGCAAATACCACCAGACCTCCAGTTTGGTCAGTGCCAAAGCCTCTGTTCTCACATGGATCGAGCTCAGTGGCTGCATTAGCAATTTCAGCCTTTTAGCACTGCACAATATATCTTGAAGACCAAGAAAAGTTTATTTTTAATCAGCACAATTAAATAATTAAATCACAACAATATAAGAAAACATATATAATGTTATAGATTTGTTATATATGTATATATATTTGTTATATAACAAATATAAGGAACAACAAAATAAGGAAAAAATTTAAACCATTAGGTTTTTTCCTAATATATTTTAGCTTAAAATTTAATTAACAATTTGCAAAACTAAAATACATTGTAAATGCAGCAACCTTTCAGCCTATTTTACTGCTCTAATTGTTGTCTAGAATGATCCTGGAAATAGTATTTCTTTCCAATACTAAGACTGAAATGAAATCTACTGAATATCAACACAAACAGAAGGAAACTCCCTCTTCCTTGCTATGTTAGGGAGTCCTATCTGCCACAGTAAGAGAAAAACCAAACACGTCACATATGCATGCATTACCACTGCAAGAGAATAAATGATCTTAAACAGAGCCTTAAACTCTGAGGTCACAAACCATCATTTCCCACTGAAGCAGCAATAGCTCAGCGTGTCTGGACACAAGTTTGCCCAAGCTTATGCAAGTGTTGAAAGAAAAGAACAACTTTTTGCCAGCTCAGCAGCACCAGAACCTGCCCACCTGCAATTCCTAAGAAACTGCTGACAGAGACTGCTCTCCCCACACTGCAACGCGTACAACCAGCGCTGACTGTGCTAGGGACTTAGTTTTCTGATAGAATTAAACTCCTTGCTAATTAATTGATGGGAAATAAAGATCAGAACAAATGACCAGATAGGAAACAAATTGAAATGATAATTTAAGTTAAATTCAGCTCAACTAAGAAATGTCCGTATTTAGCTTTCTCTTCGGGACACACACTAAGGAGAAGCACAACCAAAGTTAAAAAGCCCAAAACTGTGTGTCTTGACACAGGCTACACTTAAAAGACTTGCTCAGGTCTCAGTTATACCTTTAAAGCAACCTTTTAAACACCTCTAAAATCCTGAAGCTTTACTTTTCTCCAATTAATCCACACAGTCCAAGATAAGAGCTACAGAATGTTTTATTCTCTACTTCATCACTGTTTGGATCAATTAAAGGTTTGTTAATTTTATTCTATTAATTTCTCCTAGCAGAAAAAAAAAGAAAAAGACAACTATTGATCACACTGTCACTTTTCCTTAAAGAAAAAGAAAACAAACCAACACACAAAACTTGAGTTTTACTCATGTATACACACAGTAGGTACATACCACAGATATACTGTGTGTATATCCAATGGTATGTACCATAGCATTGACCGCTATCAGACACACTAGTCTCTTCCACTTCTATAAAGTGACAGTAGTCAGAACAATTCACGTTAACTTTTTTAAATCTACCTGGATTTAGAGCAAAATTATCTATTAGACTCTTCCATGCAATGAAGGCTATTTTCTTTACCACTGGTGAGCCACTACGAAATCCCAGTTCCTCCAGTTGCAGCAACGAGTTGATAAAACTGCCACTACGGTGCAGGGTCTGAGGATAAAGAAGTTCCCAATTAAGGTATTTATGTTGTTAAAAAACTCCTTCCCTGAAGATTCATGACTGTAAAACTTACTGCTTATCTGCTTACCTTTCCCAGTAATTTGACAAACAGCGGCCATAATTTTAACACATAAGTCTCATTTTTTGTAGAAAACAATTTCTGGAGTTCTGAAATTAATTTCTGCAGACAGAAGGAAACATAATTTCTGTAAGAAATATATTCAAAGTATTCTAAATACTACATACCCGTATCAATCACAGAATCACATGGGGTTGGAAGGGACCTCTGGAGATCATCTAGTCCAAACCGCCTGCCAGAGCAGGTCCACCCAGAGCAGGTTGCACAGGAACGTGTCCAGGTGGGTTTGGAATGTCTCCAGAGAAGGAGACTCCACCACCTCTCTGGGCAGCCTATTCTAGGGTTCTGCCACCCTCAAAGTCAAGAAGTTCCTCCTCATGTTTAGATGGAGCTTTTTACGTTCCAGTTTGTGCCTGTTTCCTCTTCAAAGCAATGTCTGGAGACACAACCAATGTGGAACTATGCTATTTCTAGATTAGAAGGATTTAATTCTGTACCACACAGCATTTGCTGGCAAATCAGTCAAATGTTGCTACCATCTCATTACCTTCTTAGTTGAGTTTATGGTTGTTTTCAATTACTGTGATAGTGGCAACTAACAAATAGAAATCCATTTCCTTAAATACTCTTAGTCTCTCTAACTCTGAAGGCAAAACACACTGTGACCCTAAAAAACACCTTGTTTTGGGGTGGTTTTTTTTTTGTAAACTTACTTCACTCCAGCAGTGAATAAGGCAAAATAAATTAGCCTATGGTTCTGGAAGCGAAGGGGAACATGAAAAGTTGCATCAAAAAGACCAAGGGGGCTGTTGGTGAATAGGGTGAGGAATCTATTAACAGAGATAGAAAACACTCAGGTCCTCAGTGCCTTTCTTGCCTCCACCTTTACCCTCCGGCCTCCAATGTCTGTCTCCCATTACCTTTGTTGCTGGACACACAGGTACCACCCATGGTAGAGAAAAACTGAGTTGAGGACTACAAAAGTAAACTCGATAGACACAAATCCATCAAACTCTACAGGGTGTATCCAAAAATGCTGAAGGAGAAGGCTCATGACACAACAAGGCTACACTATTATTTTTTGAGAGGTCACTATAGAGATTCCCCATGACGGGGTAGGGCAAGACAAATTTTATGCCAGCTTCCAAAACTCCAACCACTGCCAAAAAAAACCCCCAAAACCGCAAAAGAGAGGATCCAGAGAATTACAAGGTAGCCAATATCACTCCCATGCCTGGAAAAATTATAGAGCAAATTCCCTCAGAAGCCATTGCTAGGCACACGGAAGAACAAGGTGGTCCTTACAAACAGCCAGCATAGTTTTACCATGGGCAAAACCTGCTTTTCTGACTTTACTGGCTTCTGTGAGGAAATATCTGGTTTTGGAGATACAGGTAGGGCAGATGTTCTCCACCCCAACTTGGGCAAGGCTTCGGACAGTCTCCTCCATGCAGCCCACCTGGGGAGATCCAAACTAGTGAGATGACAAGGTGTGTGGCTGGACTGGTAGGCTCAAAGGCTAGTGGCCAGCAGTTCAGAACCCAGTTTATGTGTGTGATTTACGAAGGGTCAACAAGAGCTGAGATGATTTAACACCATCAATGATTCAGGGGCACAGAGCTCATGACACAAGAGCTAGGATTGTTTAGTTTGGGGTGGGAGGATTATAATTGCAGTCCTCCACTACTTATAGCTGGATTTAAGGAAGAAGCCAGATGCTTCACTGAAGTACTGAAAGGACTGGAGGCAACAGACACAAGTTTCAACAAGGCAAATCCTATTTTTACCACCAGGGTGATTAAACACTGGACCAAGCTGCCCAGACAGGTTGTAGAGTTTCCATCCCTTAACATATTCAAACCTCAACTGGACACGGCCCTGAGCAACCTGGCCTTAACTTTGAAGCCAACCTTGTTCTGACTAGGAAGCTGAGCTAGATGATGCGAGTTAACTGCCACACCAGGTTTTGCTGATTCTAGTTCAGTAAACAAATTCTCTATGAGACAATAAAAGTTTAATGATATTTATGACAAGTGTCTTGTTTTAAAAATTTAAAAACCATAAGCTATTTTCCTGATCAATGATTCTTGTCAGAAACATATTTTTATACAGTTTTCGTACATTTACATTGCTGTTACACTGATTTTTTTGCTGAAACTGCAGCCATCAAGAAGCTGTTGTCAATGCACAGTAGTTTTTTGCTGCCACTATCTAGACTGTAAATAAAATTAAAGCCCCCCGACCAACCAACAACCCTGATTACTACTCCTGTTGCCTCTACAGAGCTTTTCCACTTACTGTGGTCATTAGGTGCTCAGTGATGGCCGCTACCTCCTGCTGTTTCTGGAGGAGCAGTGGCATGCCCATCTCCAGAGCAGTGGCACCTCGTAACTGCACCTTGTGAGCCGAATGGACGACCAGAGGAATGATCAGCTTTGCCCACCTCACAGCCTCCTCTCCCATCTGGGCTGGAGTTTGCTCCATTAAGCTAGATCCAGAAAAGAAATATAGGTATTACAAGTCTCCAACAGACATACTGCTCAGACATTCAAGGTATCAGCAATAAATGCTCTAATCCAACATATGATTTAGAGGAAACCATTTGAAATTTTTTTTATTTTTCTACACAATTGCATTTTGACAGTTCATTTAAAACCACAATTCTGAAGCATTATTTCAGAAAAACCTCTCCCAAAGCAGAATAGACTGACATTTAGTTGTCCTTTCCATTCTGTCACAACTTTTTGGACAAATGAGCTGAACTCAGAGCCTGAAGGAAACACACCATCACTCCCTTATCAGTGACCAAGTACAAAGTTTGCTTATTAACCATCCCCTGTGTGTTCGTAGTGGTCCAGACCAGCTCCAACAGGCCTCGTGTGCCGAAAACAATCTACGCCTGCTTTTGAAAAACAACCCAAACCCTGAAACAGCACAGGTTTGCACAGACTCAGTGGACACCAGCCTAGTCGAGCGTTCTTATCTTATCCCTCTGTTCCTGAGCGGTTACAGCACAGTATGACAAACAATTCCATTTCTTTACACCATCACACAGGGAAGCTAACGAGCTTAGAGAATGCTTAAAAAAGAGTAAAGACAGAAGCTCAGCCCATCTACTAATAAAGAAATTAAATTAATAATAAGTATTAATACTAGGTAAAGATAAAATGTGACTATTCAGCACTGCTGACAAAAACAACACATTCTTGGTATTGGTCCTAAAAGGTACCCTCTGCAGTGTTCTAAGAAACATTACAGTAAAATTTGTAAAGCACCCCATGGACATTTTGAAATAAAACACCATACAATGGCTGAGAATTTCTCAACCAGGTAGGGTTCTGAAAACAAAAACTAGAATGTAAGAACATGACTTGTGAAGCACATATGACACTTCAGAAATAATTCCCAAAAAGCCATTAAAAATGAAAGCGATGAAAGTTTATTTGAATACTGATTACTTTCTGTGTCAAAATCAATTGTGGTATTAACATTAATGGAATATTTTGCAAATGAAGTGGTTCAGGAGAGCCACTGGCCAAGCGACAGAAACAGAGATGGTAGTTCACACCACTTCACTCTGCTCTACTGACTGTAACACCACACACTGTGGGGAAAACAGTCTTGAATGTATTGAACCATTCAAAGAGCGTTGAAAAAAATTTTCTTTAGAATTCTTAGTGCCACTAACATTTTGTTTCAATAGTCTCCCCCAAAAACTAAGCATCTATTTTAACACAATAGCAGTGCACGTACCGTATAATAACATTTAGTGCTTCATATTCAACCACCATAGACTGTACATCTCCTTTAGTAAGTATTGTTTCCAGCGTAGAAATGATATTGGACACCTGAGGAAATAAGGACAACATTAGAGCTAAGCACCTAAATACAACTATTTCCATGAGGAGCTGGAATTATGAAATTTGGGTTCCCAGGACTGTGCCCTGTGTTTGGATTATGCTTGATCTAGTTTTAAGGTTAGAGCAAACTGAGCAAGTGTGACCAAACTGGAGAATTCACAGCATTTCTCCCCCATGGTGCTTCACTCGTGTCTAATTGCTCACACTGCAGCTTCTCCCTCAGGAGAAGCAACAATTTGTTGGCTCTTTTCCCTTTGTAGCTCCATCAGAATTTTTCCAAGAGCTTAGGCCCTATACTTTCCTGTCAAATTTGATGGAAAACGATCTTCAGATTTAAAACCTACTCAGTGGAGAGTGACAAAAAGATTGCACAAGCCTCATCTCCCTAGGAAATCAGGCCGCAGAAAGGAAAAAAAAAAAAGAGGCAAAGAAACTTACCTCTTTTTTTACAATTTCTGAAGGAAACGCCTGCTTAGAGATCACCCAAAGTGCCCGAGTGCGAGTGTTTTTGTCAGAAGTTTTTACAGCAACACTGTTCACCGTTGAAAGCAAGTCTTGTATTTCAGTTGCTGAAAACAGAATGCACAGCGCTCAAATTCTGTTCATGCAATTCTAATCACCAAGTTTTGGGTCATTTTGGGACCTACATACTCATCGTGAGACTTACATGCAATTAGGAAGACAGATGGAGAAGTCATGTATTCATTTAAAATTCAAAACTAATGAAGCTTGATTTCTTACAAATTTGGGCTTTGTAGATAAATAATCTCACTAGCAGAGAAATGTAAGCTCACATACGCTCCTTTCCTCGATCAAGAGTACACGTGCTTTTTGTCCTCTCTCCCTAACTCTTCACTGTTTTCAGGACTTTATTTCTGAAAACTTGACATTCTCTAACAAAACTGATTGCAATTTATCACCTGGTTAAAAAAAAAAGTTATGGGGGAAAAGAAAGGGACAACACAGACATTACTATAGATGCCTCACTCTCACAGGAAATCGGGCTAAATTTTGCCTAACAGGAAAGTAAGACACACCGAAAAATTGAGTAGAAGAACTGAAAGAACCAATTTCAATAAACAGAATGGCAGGCACGTGAGAAAATGCTCTCTGCTCGTCCACGTATATGATTTTGCTCTGTCTTGCCCGAGATTAAATTCCCCTCCAATAGAGGTCTTTCCACAACATTTGTCCAAGCGTATTTAACATTTCTCAGAAGAAAGAGTAATTGACAGTATGCTATTTGTTATTACCATTTGAAGAGTCACTATAGACTCCAGCAGGATCAGGGCACCACACAACAGCCAATTCACAATACATTTCCTTCTGTGCCCACAAAAGACAATCACACAACCTGTCTCACACACACAAACACACAGAGTAGCAGCTTCTGGTTGTGTTACTTCCACTGGATGTGCCTGACCCCTAAAACAAGTAACAGGTACCTCCGAGGACCTGGACATAAGCACTCCCCTATTAACAAAATCCATTGGTTTTAACCTTCATACACAGCCTCAAGTTCTCAGCAGCAAAAACTTTTGTTAGAGGTATTAAGCACTTTCTAGGAATGTAGGCCATATGATTTTGGATAACTTTAAATTATTTTAATAGGAAATATTTACCAGCACAATATTTGGGGTTGGACTAGATGACCTTTAAAGGTCCCTTCCAAACCAAACCATTCTATGATTTAATGTAACAACAAGGAATCACCATGTAAAAGCTGGAAAACACTGAATAGCACTACACTAACCATACACAAATTCTACAAACAAAAAAGTGCTCTTCAGTCTTTTTCCATCTGGACATATTTTTTGATTAGTTATTCCACAAAACTAATTACAGTACCTAACTGCTAAAAAAGCCTTTAGTGAAACTAGAAATTAGTAAAACTGTATAACAGCATGAAAAAAAAAATTACAATTTTTTGTACAAGATGGAATTAATCAACTGATCACAGTGCTCATACTAGAGACAAAACCACTGCACCGCTTGGGAACTGTAAACTTGGTCAAAATTAAAGTATATGCTAACAAAGACATAAAGATACATATATATACACACACACACTATGAGCATCCACACTGAAGTTTGTTTGCTTACCAGATAATGCAGACGTAACACTTGAATTAAAAACGCAGAATCCTAATGCCTGTAAAGCTGCATTATTTAGCTCTGAGTTTTGACTAGAAATGTGTGCCTGAAAAAAGAACCATACACATAAAGTCTTAGTTTACAGAAGTAGCTGTGAAGTATTGTCTTAAAACCAACATTTCTGCTCAATGGACGGAGAGCTGTCAAAAGTAAACGCTTGAAGAAAAACGTATCCCTGTAGGAAACCCTTCCTGATTATACACACTCCAGATCAGTAAAACAGATTGAGGTTCTGAAGACATTTTTGCTCTCTGTAATTTAGACATCTTTACTGAATTAAGTTCTAAACATCCAAAGTTCTTTACTTCTTCACTTGCCATGTACTACCACTTCACTCTCCACTTGTTTTTAAACATCCAAAACAGAGGGGAAAAAAGATGGCTAAGAACAGTCTTTACATTCATCTTCAAAAAATTTTGACATTTACTGCATATTCCAATTTCCAGAAGTGTTTCTATAGGCAGAACATACTGTATCTTTTCTGGCTGGAAGATCAGATTCGACTGCGTAACACGGCCTGAACATATCCAAGACCTTGCATTCTATTTTTCTGTAGTAATTTCTAATAATACGGAAAATATATTTTGCCAACAAACCCTACTGTATGTCACTAGCTTGAAGTCTTATTAAATGAACTCAAATTCAAGTCTTACAATGGGCAACTGACCTCGAGCACTTAAACATATCTTTGTTCACTGAAGAAAACTGAATGGAAAAGACATACCTTAAACACTTTGCAAAGTTTAGGGAAGTGTTTTTTGACATCTGCAATGAATTCTTTGCCTTCCTCACCTGTCAAGCGGCTTTAAGGAACAGAAGGAAAAAAAAGCAATATTCACAGGTTAAACATGTTACAATTGACATAACTTTAAACTTCTACACAATTCATTGTCTACTAAAGAACTGTTTCTTTCCTTACAAAGCTAAGACACAACACTGAAGAAGTGAAAGAGCAAAAATGCCAGTCACTGCAGTTAGTCTGATATATCAGTAAAATACTGTCTTACAAAGTACACACATCCTAATATATCGGAAAAAGTTACGTGACTAATGATCCATTCTCTATGTTTGTAAGAAACATATGGGCTTTCACTTTTTATCAACTTTTATAAAAACATTGAGTTAATATGCAAACTCTAAACGACTGCTGAAAATTTGAGAGACTTTCCACAGAAATATATGAGCTTAAAAAGCACATTCCTCAAAAGCAGTTCTAGAGTGGAAGCTCCCCAACTCCAGGAAAATTCTGGTTTGACAACCAGCAGCAATGACTTTGCATATACCTGAAGAACATCCACAGAGAAAAGCTATACTTATCCTTTAAAATGTTAACTTACCAGTTTCGCACAGCAAAAAATCAACCATACTAAGTGCAATCATCCAGGAGACAACCTGAGAAATTTATTGTTGCTTAATACTATCTTTAAGTTAGGCTGGGGCTTTTTGTCAGTTACTACTGGAAGCCTGTGAAACGTTCTAGAGATTACTATCACTGACATCTAAGCAGCTAGAGCTTTAAAAATTACCACAAAACTGAAAGGCAGGAACTCAAGGGAGATACTGATGGAAAGATACATCTATATATATGTCTTTGCATATATATGCTAGCAAATTCGAAAGATCTAGGCAATAGCAGAACCTCATGGTTATGAAGTACCTTCCAGAAAGAAATACTAAGACACGATCATTCCAAAACCCCGAAACACTACAGCAAGCCTAACCTTTCCAATCATATAGGTGACATGCAAGCCTTCTTTCAGTAGGAAAAAAGTTATTATTTCCCCACCTCCAGAGTTTCCCCAGGAAACGTAAGAGGAGGCTCTCGGATGAGCAGAGGCCCTCCCCCTTCACTCCTCCATGCCGGCACATTTCTCGCTATCTCCAGCCAGCGGCCACGCAGACCCCAG
>JAOXNO010000078.1:2197123-2215761 GCA_028565335.1 Limnodromus scolopaceus
GACTCTTGATGAGGGAGGGGAGCCATAGGAGGAGGGGGAAGGGTTTGACCCTGAAAGAGGGGAGATTGAGATGAGATCTCAGGAGTAAATTCTTTGCTGTGAGGGTGGTGAGAGCCTGGCTCAGGTTGCCCTGAGAAGCTGTGGCTGCCCCATCCCTTGAGGGGTTCAAGGCCAGGTTGGAGGGGGCTTGGAGCAACCTGGTCTGGTGGGAGGTGTCCCTGCCCAAGGCAAGGCATGAGACACTGGATGGCCTTTATGGTCCCTTTCAACCCAAACCATTCTATGATTCTCTAAGTCCAGTCTGTCCTAGCAACATAATCTGTACCACAAAGTGACTCATACTAGCACTCTCAGGGTCCATAAGAGACTCTTTCCTTTAGTTACCCACATGGATGAAGAAGGATCATTCAGTCCACAAAGCCTTTTACTCTCCCCTTCAAGGAGGAGCCAGTGCTTTCCCTTCCACAAACTGTTCATCATGGAAATCTAAGCTTGTCTTTCCTGGAAGAAGCTCTTCCATGAAATCTCTTTAGCAAATGAGTGCCTGCTGGCTAACACAGCGGATGTTTGCAGCCATAAGTCACCTCACTCCAGTCCACATTTCATGCCTTCTCTGAGCTGACTGGCATGTGTGCTAAAGCTCTCCTCCCCTTCCTTTCCCTGTGCTGGCATTAGAAGTTGTCATCACAGATCTGGGAACTGATCTGACCAAAGATGGGGCGTTTTTGTGAGGGGGAAATTGGAGGTAGCTCTCAGATCAGTGCTCCAATCCAACTCACCAAGCACACACTATGGCCAGCCAAAGGACTTGGAAAAAACCTCTTTTTTCAAGACCTTGAAGACTTACCACAGAACAAAGTTGGCATTGCCTATAGACTGCCCATCAATGACTTTGCTGCCCAATTCTAGGTGTGTCTGCCATGGAACTTTTTTATGAATCTATATACTGAAGGGTTTATAAATAAAAAACGTGCCTTTAGGACAGAGGATGAAGCTCTCTGCTTGATGAGAGGTGGCCGTCACCCCCTGCCCTGGGGCCCCACCTCATCCCCCTGACCCAAGATGACGGGCTCCCTCAGAGATGGGAGGCTGCCTCCAAGATGAGGGACTCCTTCAGAGGTGGAGGGCTCCCTCCGAGATGGGCAGGCTCTCTCCAAGATGGGGGGGCTCCCTGAGAGATGGCAGCTCCCTGAGAGATGGGTGGCTCCCTCAGAGATGGGGTCTCCCTCAGAGATGGCAGGCTCCCTCCAGGATGGTGGGCTCCCTCAGAGATGGAGGTTCCCTCTGAGATGGGGGGTTCTCTCTGAGACGGTGGGGTCCCTGTGAGATGGGGGAGCTCCCTCCAAGATGGGGGGGGCTCCCTCCAGGATGGTGATCTTCTTCAGAGGTGGAGGGCTCCCTCCAAGATGAGGGGCTGTGTCCAAGATGAGGGGCCCCCTCCAAGATGAGGGGCTCCCTACAGGATGGCGGGCTCCCTCAGAGCTGATGGGCTGCTGCCATCCCAGGGAATGAGCAGTGTGGCCACCGCCTGATGCTTGGTTTTCCAGAGTTTTTTCCAGAAATTTTTATTTTGAATGCGGAATCTCCATCAGCAAAGGGTCTTCCTGTCACTGTATACTTCATGCCTGGCAAAGAAAGAAGACCTATTCCTTGGAATACAAATGCATAATCCCAGAGAGTGTGGTTGAAAACAAACAAGCAAACAAATAAATAAATAAGCAAACACGAATCACCAGAATTAGCTTAAGGACGCCAAGTCTTAAGTCACTTTACTTCACAGAAAAATCCAGAGGCCGAACGAGAAGCTTCCAGCCAAGTTAAGAGATGGGTGAAAAAGAGGTAAAAGGGAAGGGAAGCGATGGCTGCCTAGACGCCTTGTGCCCTCCCTGCACCTTCCCCAGCCCTCCTGCTCCCCACCTTTCCCGGGATTTCCCCATTTCCCGCAGGTCACTACATGTAAGTGCTGCCCAGGGGCCGTTCATGGGGGTGCCCCAGGACCCCACCGCCCAGCCCCGGTTACCGGAACGGGGGCGGCGGGAGGCCCCTCAGGCCGCCCCGGGGGTGAATGGCGGGCGGGAGGCCGCGGGGCGGTGGGGGGTCCGGCCGGGCTGCCCCCCGCTGGGGCGGCGGCCAGCGCCACCTTCCCCACGTCACTTTGAGGAAGAGGAGCCGATGTCGCCTGCGGGGAACCGGGGCAGCGGTTGCCCTTCAGCCGCTCCTCCGCCAGGGGGAAAGCGAAAGTGAAATCCCCGGTGCCGGCGGGGAGCTTGTCTCGGCGGGGGCCGGGGGAGGCTGTGCGGAACGCGGCTGCCAGTGCTGCGCAGGACCGTGCCGGGGAAGCGCTTGTGGCGGGGCGGCCGGCTGCCTCGGCGGGGACCCACCGCCGCTGTAAGTTGTGTGAGGCCCGGCTCGCCCCCTCAGCCCGGGGAGCCGGGCCTGGTGCGGCCTTCCCCGCGGCGGGAGCGGCCTCTGGGGCTGGGACGGGCCCCCTGGGCTCGCCGGGGCAGGCGGGGGGTTGGCACCGGCAGTTGGGCTGCGGGAGAGCCGGGGTTTGGGTCCACGAGAGAAGGGGACCACAGGGGAGAGCTGAGGTGTGCCTCAGCTGGCGGCTGGGGAGAAGCCAAGTGAAGGTGTTTTCCACTTACAAACTTTTCCAAGTCAGGAGCGGGTACATAAGTGAGTAAATTTTAGTTACTTAACAAAAGGGATTCCTGTGTCGTTGGCCAAAGACAGCCTGAATGGCGAATCACGTTGTTGGACGCAGCAGGGAAGGTGGTGTTGGGTAAGAAGCGAGCTTGGGATTTTCCAGGTGGGAGCGTGTGAGGTGTCCGGATGGGTTGGGACACTGATGTCCAGACGGGTCAAGACACTGATGTCAAGGTCCTGGCAGTCGTCACAGGCACTTAGAGACTCTCACACGCCGTGCCTAGCCCTTGCCCTTGCCCTTGTCCTTGTCCTGGCATCCACAGTCTTAGGAGCCTTCACCCCTCAGCATATGTTTGCGGATGAGTGGCCCACCAGCTTCTCTAAATTCCTTTTTATCTGCCTCTGCTAAGTGTGGTGACAACAGATGCCAGAGTTTACACTATCTGCTGTGTAAAGGAAGTGTTTTTCATTTGTGTTAAGTGGGTTTAAGGGTTGTATCTGTTAAGTGCAGAGCACAGTACACACAATGTTCTAATTTCTTTTCTTGTTCCCTCAGGTTTCAATGGATTTCACAAGTCCCACACTATCTTTAAAAGATAACGGTTTTGTAAGTATTTCCTGATGTGCTGCCTGGAAAAGAATATCCATATTTGACAGTAGTGTCTCTGAGTGAAGGTTTGTGCTGGGACAGTGCTGCTGAAACTTCTTGTCTCCCCTTCCATCCTTTCATACTCGGGACATTCCCCATTCCCGCCTCCTCCTTCCATCGGGAGAGTCCCATTCCGAAGTGTCTGCATTACAGATCCTCTTGGAATTTTCCTGTCCTACCTCGTCTGTTTCTCCTGAAGTTTCTTGGGGGAATTCCCTTTTTCCTGGTGTCTCCCAGGATCAGTCCCTGCAGTGTGGCAAGTAGTTTGGATGGGACTTTCCCTGGAATTTCTTCTGTTTTCCTTCTTATTTTTTTCTTTCTTTCTTTCAGGTTAGAAACTGGTGTCTTAGATAATTTTTCAGTAAAAAGCAGGCAATCTTCCTTACCAGCTTCCAGCTTTGGCACGTGCATCCTTCTGCTTTCCTGCACTCAGTCCCTTGAGCGGAGGGATTTTATTCAGGTTTTAAGTTATACACAGCTGGGGATTTCCCTGTTGCTCAATAGGAATTTGAAACTGGACAAAGGAGTGGAAAAAATTATTTTAAATTTTATTGGTTTTAGGAAATACCCAGCATTACCAAGAGAATTGACAAGATTATCTAATTTAGACCTTTGCCATGCCTGAATTTCATGGTTCACATTCAAGTTTTATGTAATCTTCAGTAAAAGGGAGGGATTGTTGCTGCAGGTCTCTTTGGATATTTTTTTTTCTTTTCTGCAGAATATTGCAGCCATAGAAACCAAACAGAACAGAGAAAATTTTCTCTCTGCTGGGGCTTTACCCAGTTGTAGTTTTCCCGTGCTTGCCTGCCCTGAAGAACTTCAATTCTGAAATGCTTCTTTTATCGCCTTCCTCCTGCTTGGTGTTACCTTTTCTTGTCCAATCTCCCTGAGTTTGGAAGCATCCTATTTTGAATCTTTTTTCTCACTAGGACTGTATATTCTTTATACGTTCTCCAAGAGGAACTGCTGAGAAAGCACGTAGATAAACACTTGTGGATTTGAAGGGCTCAGTTCCCTGTGGAAGAACATAGAGACAAACTGTTTTTATTATTTATCAAAATATTAGCCTGTGAATATTTTCAGTTGGGTGGTTAGCAAATAACGATTACTCATGAGGAGCCATTTTTCTTAGATTTTTGTCTTATCCAGACGTTAAAATAGTTCAATGGTTTGGCCTAAGTGCCTGAATAAATTTTTAAAAAATTATGCGGTATATGCTATCCTCTGGCATGCACATTCTAGGGAGATTTAATTATGAAATACAATCGGTCTCTTGCAATGTTTGACTCACCATGTATTTTGCCTGTATAATTGGAGAAAAACAGCAAACGTGCACAAAGGCAAAATACATTGGACTTTCATTAATGGTCATACATTGAAACCTACACTGGCCAAATGCTTCATCCAGCTGCAGAGGGTTTATTTCTTTTTTTATTTTAAAGCCTCATTTGAACTGTTCAGTGTGTCTCAGTTTTTGCCTGATGGAGGGGAAAACCTGTGTGTGCCTCTTTTCTCTCCAGAAAATGACAAGCCCTGACCCTCTTGGCTCATCAGCAGATGAGATGGAAAGACTAGAAGAACTGAAGAAATGGAAGGCAAGTTCTATAAAGCACATAGAATCATGGAAATTAGCTGAATTATGCTTGGAGACCTTTAGTCCATCCTTCTGAAATCAAATCAGCTCTCCTACAATTATAATGTGTTTGTCTAACTTGTTCTTTATTCTGCAATATTGATCTCAGTGGTAACTACACTTGCAAGTCTAAGAAAAATACCTATCCAAAGTGTTAAAAAGAAATAAATATAAAGGGCTTACCTATGGTTTTGTTTGTTCCCGTGAAAGAAAAAAAAATATCTTTTTTTTCTTTTTACTGTCCAGGAAAGAGTTGAAAAAGCTGAAAAAGTAAAAGCTGATCTTCTTCAGTGTAAATCAAGTGCTGATGAAGAACGTGTTAAAGCAGAGAAGGAGCTGATAGAGCTCAAGGACTTTCAAGAGAAACACCAAAAGGACGTTATTATGTCTAGGGACACCCGTCAGGTATGGAGAAGGCTTTCTCATCGCTGTTAGTATTTGGGGAGTTGTAAAGGAGGTGTTGCTCCGAGAAAATAAAGAGTAATACTTCCTTTTTAGTTATAATGGCTTTACTGGTTTGCAGACTGAATGAGTAGAATGTTCTACACAGAGTTTTATAGTGGCAGAGTAAGAGCCAGCGCAATAAAATCTTCTGGCAATGCTGGAAGAGTGAAGGCAAAACTGCGACCTGTTTTGTACAGGAGATGAAGACTGACAGAACCAGTCTTCCTCTGCCAAGAGTCTCCACTAACAGATGAGTTTCAGTTTTGTGTGATGCAGGTAAAACCAAATGGGTTGATTCCACTGCTTTGCCAACTCCCGGCCCATCTTACAAGACATTACAACACCCAAGGGATTTCTTAAGTGACTCTGAGCTGGGCCAGAGCCAGAACAGGGCTCTTCTCTCTAGAAGTACTTGATTCTAGAAATAATTGGTTCATTACCTCCGTGTGCCATGTGCCCCTGTTGGTACAGGAATAGAGGTTTCTGTAGGCTGTCAAGGAGGTGGTTTCAGTCAAGTTTGGCTTGGCCTGTAAATCAGTGTTGAGAAATCATGGTTTCAATATTACAAGCTGTTAAAATATAATTAATAGGTTAAGTACCTTCAGGTTGGTGTGAGATTTTCTGAAGGTTGGTTTTGGTTCTCCAATCATAAATGTTTGGATTTTATAGTCAGAAGAGGTCATTAACATCATCTGGCTTTTGTTTTATGTTATCTTCAGCTGATGGGAACTCGTTTAAATGTCTCGGGTGGTACAGTTTATGCCCTGTGCAATTTCTGGTACACTGGATGTACCTGGAAACACAAACGCCTTGTATCAAAAACCCTCTGACTGTAATTAACTGAAACGGCTCCTTGGTGGGTGAATTTGCCTTGCGGCTAGTTAAAGCTATGCAAAAAAATGTATTGTGCATGGCTGTCACGTAGAATAATTCAAAGTTAAAACCATTTCTCATGACTACAGATTTTGCTGAAATGTCTTTTTTGTCTTCTGTGTGTTTAATTTTACATTTAATACTTTTGGGGCTGTAGAGAGAACTCCATCTACTAAACCAAGAAAACGCTGAGCTGAAGAGAGAGATTGAAAAGCTCAAAGAAGACCTTGCAGAATGTAGTTCAGCGCTTTTGCGGGATGGGCAGGTAGAGTTTGAAATACTTTGCAATTTGTCTTTTGGGAGTGCACATTTTTGTTTTGTCATTTCTAGACCATTGGGGCCAGTTATTCAGCATCTGAACCTCTACTGATTTCAATATAAAATATAGCTTGAAGTTTTAATTTCTTATTTTACCTGGCAAGATGAAGTGAAGTGGGCTAAGGATATGGAAACAACTTTGTGAGATACTGAAAACATGAGAGGAATGAAGAAAAGCAGAAAAAAACTACATGGAAGACACTGGAATAAAAAACCACACAAAGCATTAGTAATTTTCAAGCGCTCATACTTCTTGGACAAGAAGAAAGGGAGTATGTCCATTTTATGGCAAAGGTAGCATTTATGTTAGCCTGTATTGAGCTTGACTTGATTATAGTTTTCCTCATGTTAGTCCAAATCAGAAGTAACCCAATTTGCAGCCAGATAAATATTAGTGATACTAAATAGATTTGATCTCTATGTCCAAAGTGTCTTCTGGTGAAACTGTTGCAGATTGGGAAGTGTTCAGAAATTGGAACTTCCCTTGGGGAAATTTCAGCTTTTAAACCACATTTTCTTTCTGAATTGGAACAAGCCCAAATATTTGGGGGAATTTACAGTAAAATGAAAACAACTGTGATCGTTTTTTGTTTATACAGAGATTGAAACTCTATCCAAGTGTCACCTTGTTTAATGTTAACAGTATTATGATATTAGCTTTAGCTTTCTAAATCACATTTCTATGTTTAGGAGATGTCTCTTACACATTTATTGGACCGGGCAAGGCTCCTCTAGAAGGAGATTCAGTGTGAATTCAGACACCCAGTCTCTGAATTACTGTTTGGAAGAATGTCTCTTTCCCTTGGCAGGAGAGGGACTGGAAAGAAGGCGGGCTCACAGATAAGCTGGTAGTTTTGAAGATAGGTAGCAGGAATGCTTTCATTGCTCTGGTTAGTTTATCTTGACCAAACAGTATTTTTCTTCTACACAGGGTTTTATTTTGAAATAGTTACGTAAAGGGGAAAAAAGAATTATCTAAAACTCCCTCAAGTTTATCAAAGCAGCCTGTCCTAACCAACATTTTCATGAAGAGTTTTAATCTATCCTAGTTATAAAATAAATATATATTTGTATCACTAGTTATAAAATAACTATATATATGCACAGAAAAATATTATCTATTTTTACTAAGATGGCAACATACAAGGGTTTTTATTAGCAGACTTCCCACTGCTGTAGAGCAGTGATGCAATTAAGCAAAAATAAATGGCAGCACAAATGACTCTGATACTTGCATTTGGCAAAATTTACATGCCAAAAGTATTCTGTTTCTGCAGGTGGAACTGTGGACTTCAGTTGAATTTTTGCTGTGTAAGGTTAAGTTTGAAGATAGTCAAAGAGAAAAAAAAAACCCACTCACTGACGAAAATCCCAGGAATACACAAGTAAAACTACTCAGTTTAGTTAAAAGAGTTATACCTGTTTTACCCACCATGACTTCAATCTGCTTGACTGTTAAACTTTAAAAGTACAAGTTACATGTAGCACTTCAAGGAAAGACTACTGTTCATTTTTCTGTTCTGCAACAAATTACAAATATGTTTCTCTCTCTTTCCCGCCCCCTCTCCCCCATCTTGATTCTAAACCATTAGATTAAAAAAAAGGTGGCAGAAACGAAAATGAAGTTCACTCACTTGGAAGACATGAGGGATGATTATCCAGATACGGATACTTACTGCGTTTTTGGTGCAACTACAAAAATCCCATTCGGACTGAATCAAAACCATGCACTGCTTACTTTCGAAGATGAAGATGGTATGATGCATATTTGAAGTATAAAATTAATGTCTCTGAGGTATTTCATTGCCAAAGGGAAAAGATTTATATAAATATTTGGGAAAAAAAAATCCAACAGCCAAAGAAAAAATACACAGAGAACCTTCCACTATTATGGTACCAATCAGTAGAAAAAAATTCTTGCAAGCCCTCTGCATGTCTTTGTTGGGTTACCAGATACTTGATATAATGAGAGCATCTTCTGACAGCATAAAGATTCTACTATTCTATACTACTCTAAAGATAATACAGTATTTTACCTGTTGCCTATAACCAGTGAGACGTTATGGAAACAGACCTGCCTTGAAGGCATGGATAGTGGGATCTGGTTGTCTGACTGTTATTTATTTCTCCTTTATTGATGCAAAAGGAAGTTTTGCTTGAGAGACTGGGGAGTAGTTTGGGTTTTGTAATGATTAAACAAAGCTTTTCATATCTGAAAACCTGTGATTTTCCTTAGTTGCCCAGAGACTGATAAAAATGGGTAAGCATACTGTGAACCTGGACAGCAAAATAGCAGATGTGAGTGTGAAGCCTTTTACACTTGAAATGGGACTCAAATTTGAGGTAATCAACAAACATGAAACTATAAAGATAATAAACTTGCAGTACTTAAAAAGCTTTAAGCTTAAGGTTTTTTGGGTGTTTTCAGTCACAAAGTGCACAAAATTATATTTTTCTTAGCTCCATGTCACTATTTCTGGAACGAAGATCAATGTTTCGGAAGTACCTGAACTATCCATTCCGGAGGAGTGGATGAGAGACAAATTAGAGCTGAACTTCTACAAATCCAAGCAGGGCGGTGGCGGTGAAGTAGAAGATGTGAGCTATGACAAACAGTCTGAAACAGCCATTATTACGTTCCTCAGACCTGGAGGTACAGTATTTAATAGTTTGTTAGCTGGATGTACAGGCCATAGTGTCCATTCTGCGTTACATTCCATTCCATAGCACAATTCTGTGTTAGCTTAACCACTAATTGTAGCAAATTCTTCCCATGGAGAGTGAAGTAGATCAGGAAAAGATGTGGGTTCACCCACACATCTGTAAATAAAGCAGTATTTCATCATACTCCTTTTTGATCAAACATGACCTGATACACAGCTTGTGAGCTTGCTTTCTTTCTTAACTTTGTCAAAAAAACCTATTTTTTCTTTGCATTGCAAAAAGAAAATTAGGAAAATGTGTTTGATTTTAGCTCGTTTCCTAACAATGAAGTTAGACAGGCATTCAGATTGCCCAACTGTATGAAATTCTATGAAGATCAGTGGAGCCACATCCATTTAGAGCAGCTGCTTTAGATTTATTTCAGAAGCTTTTGTGGGTATTTAATGATTTTGCTTTTTTGGGAATGCCAGATAAATTTTTTTTCAAAATGCTTATGAAGAATCTACTAGTGTGTTACCATATTTTAGTTCCTAAATACATGTAAGAAAGATGAGTCTGCTCTTTGATATGCTTGCAAAATGCGTTTTAGATTATATTACTCTTACTCCTCTTTTTCTTGTTCCCCATTGCAGCAGCCAATGGCTTTGTGAGCTGTACTAAATACCCTTTCTTTGTAAATGGAAGGTGCTATAGGCTTCCTGTGTCCCCGAACACCAACGTACACTTGGAAAAGTTTCAGGTAAAAGAATCTAGTCCAGGCTAACCCCTAAGTAGAACAGATACGTGGGAAATAGGAGATATAGGCAGAATTTTCAGTTTGCACTTTGTGAAACTTAATAGCAAGTGTGAGTTTGCAATATGCTGCTCTGCTGATAAACTTATGTTTTGCAGTGTGAAAGCTATAATTTATTTTTAAAGGGTGCACACGGCTTTCCTTGATCAAATTATATCCTTACTTACCATAACGTCTGTGCTAGACAGGAGGCAGATACTGAATTGTTTGTGAAGTAGGTTAGTAGCAGACACAACAACGTTTTTCGCAGTCACAAAGCACTGTCATGTTCGTCCCTAACGAGGGGCCTTGTTGATAGTCTCAGCAGAGCCTCTTGTTGTTCTATGAAACATTTGCTCATTCATTTTTTTCAATTCATTCATTCAACCCAAATAAAGACTTCTTTTCCTGTAGCGCGAGGCTGCTTGCTCATCATATTCTCACTGAAATTGTCTTTTACTTTGTATGAATAGCTTGTAATCAAGTCAGTATTGTGTATATAATCAGGCCTTTATAATTAAAGCATTGACGAGAGTGTGTGTGCGTTTCTGAGATACAACAGCATTCTTTGCAGGTGCGTATCATGTCTTGGCATGGGGTTTTTATGGAGTGATGCTGTCTGGAGTCATAAGAAATCCCCAAATCTGGGGGGTCTGTGCATTCAGGAGCACAGGACACACCGGTTCAGGTGTCTTAAAATGTCATCAAAGATTTTAGCCATATCTGATCAAGGATATGTTTATTTCCTTTAGCTGTACATACAGCAGCTGAAGTGTAACACAAGTTTGTTTTTCTTTCCTCCGTAGCTCTATTGCGGGGTTTCTAAGAAGACCATCCTGTTGAAAGGAATTCAAGAGACGGAAGATGATGAGGAAAGTGTACAGGACATGATAGAAATTCATTTTCAAAAGCCTAGTAATCGCGGCGGGGAAATAGAGAATATCAAATACGTATCGAAAGGAATAACATGGGTTTGTTTTGAGGAGGATATTTAGTGTGCCATGGAGGAAACTAGGTTGAACTCAGGAAGTTCCAAGTTTTTGCTTCATCAGAGGCATGGAAAGTTACGTACATCATACTTCAATATTCTGAAATTTATACTTGAAAAAGAGGAGCCACCTGTCTTTCTGATTTGTGTAACAGCACAGACTTTGCCTACAAATTCAGTAAAAATCACTGCTCCGTGAGCCAGAGGTTCCTGATTAAAGTCACAGAAAAAAAGCCTTTACCTGCACTTGAAACTTAACCTAAGATTGCCTTCTGCAAATTTGCGGATTTTGTATCTTGCTGATTTTAGATAGGTCACATACTCTCAAGTGGGATAAATCTATTCCGTCTTACATTTTGGTTACAAAAGCCATATGTGATCCCATAAACGAATAGCCTGGTTTATTGTTTGGTTTTAATATTTGTTTTTACAATGACATTTTTTCATTATTTTTGTTCATTATTTGGCTTACTTTAAAATATTAAAATATTAAAGTTAAGAATGGAGATGATTCTTTACCTAAAATTGATTATTTCGGAACAATGTTAGGGAAACAGTCTGATGGTGTTTGTTGCCTGTGAACTGCTGGGCTGCTGGCTCTGGGAGGGTATGGAGAGAGGGATCAGCTGGAAAAAAGCCATATAGAGTTTAGGAGAGATTAATTTTTTAGCGTGTAATTAATTTTTCAGCATGTAAAGTGCCCCTTTTATTTCCAGTTCATCCTTGCAGTTGTCATTCTAAAAGATCTTTGAAATAAAATGGAAGTGCAAAGTCAGAGGCGGATTATTTTCCAAGGAGGAATGTTCTTCCTTTTCTGCTGTCGTCCTTTTTATTTGCAACCCTTGGGGGCTGAAATGGTTTGGCAACAATGGTCTCAACTTCAAAGCAACATGGGTCTAACATCGAAAATAACTTATTTT
Organism: Limnodromus scolopaceus; assembly: GCA_028565335.1. Lineage (NCBI taxonomy): Eukaryota > Metazoa > Chordata > Aves > Charadriiformes > Scolopacidae > Limnodromus > Limnodromus scolopaceus. The sequence continues at coordinate 2,209,034 of JAOXNO010000078.1, forward strand.
CGTAGTATTTAACATCTTAATAGGCAGGAAAAGGACAATGCACTAAGGTAGTGGAAGAAGAGCACTATGGATATACCTCAGGAGTATCTATTATTCTTCTAGTAATTATTATTATTCTAGAGAAGCTGTTAGTAGGCGATAGATAGGGTAGAATATGTGAAAGGAAAAGGCTGCCAGCACCACAGCTGAGGGTGAATTTACTGCTGGGTGCGATACGTGTGACCGCAGCACCTCTTACTGTTTAAATCATGCAAAGGCACGGATTGATTACCTGACAATTATGAAATAATTAAAAAAAAAACAGTAGTACTACAGCAGTATTTATGGAGATTGTGTACTTTTGCATGTGACAGTCTTAAAATGTTGACGAGATCAGATGCCTTAAAGGGGGTGAGGGGGGCTGATGAAGCTAAAAACGCCATGAATCTTAACTGTACCGGTCTTAATGATGAAAAACGAGGATACAGATTTTAGGTGATGTTTCTGTAAATGGCAGTATCCCTTCTTCTACCCGCTGGAGTGAAGTTGGTTTGACTGGAAGTCTGAAGAAGAGCTGTATGAACTTCTTCCAGGCCCGTACTGCCTACAAGTACTTCACGTCTCCACCGATGCAGCTCCCGCCCTGAACCAAACCTCCACGCCGACTCGGTCCCACAGCCCGTTTGGATTTTCACTAATTGCGAAAATCGGGGTTATTCTGGAGCTTCCTTACGGCGGGGCCGGCAGGAGGCGGCCGGGGAAAGGCCACCCCCCTCCAGCTGCCGGGCTCCCGCAGCGCCCGAGCCGCCATTTACCTTCGCTTCCCCCGCCGAGGCCGGGGCCGAGCCGAGCCCTCCCGCTCCTCCCCGCGGGGGGAGGTGACCTCCCCGTCGCCCCGGACGCAGGCGGAAGCCTCACCTCAGCGGATCGGCGGCCATGGCAAGTGCTTTGCGGCCTTCGGGGCCGTGAGGGTAGCGGCGGGGCCGTGAGGGGAGCGCGGCGGCGGCGGGAGGCGGCGGGCGCTCTGAGGGGAAGGCCGGGTTCCCACCGGGAGGTTTCGGGGTGCTGAGGGCGGGGGAGAGCCCGGGACTTCCCGCCGGCCATCTCCCGCTTCCGGAGCCCCCTCACAGCGGGGTGAAAGGAACGATCTTCTCCGGCACCGGTGGTGAAAAGCCTCGGGGGGTTAAAAGTACCGGTGCCATGAAGGAAAGGAGCGAGTCGAGTCCGCCCCTTGCCTGAAGAAGCACAGGGTCCCGGCCGCGGCCTGCTGCCCTGGGCCTCCTGTCAGGGGTAGCAACGGCTCCGATTTCCCTCTCAGTAGCATTAATACTTCGGTTTTTTTGATATCAGTGAGAACCGATGACGTCTCTGGGTGTCTGGTCTCTTGCCGGCCTGGATCCGTGTGGCAGATTGGCCAAGAAAGGGTAGATGGTTGCCAGGGCACAGCGTCCTGGTGCTGCTCTCCCCTGCCCGTGTCCCCACAGCACCACATTCCCCTCTGTCAGCCAGCACAGACATGTCTCGGAAGTGATTCAGCACAAAAGAACTGTATCTTCGTGGGGTTTTTTGTGTGGTTTTTTTGTTTGGTTCCTTTTTTTTTCCCCTAACCCCAATAGTAGGCACGAGCGTCGTTCCAAAATACCAGCTGGCAAGGTGCGAGATGCTGTCTGGCAGCGGAGTGCTCCCGCTCCCTCAGGGGCTGCGCCGAGCCTGAGAAAATCCTCCATAAAGCGCCCTCAGCCTTGGGAGCACCCTGTTTATATTCTCTTCGTGTTGTCTCATTAGCGCGGAAACTTGCTTTCGCACGAACGTTGCCACCGACATAATTGCCTTATATAGTTAAAGCTCCTGGCTCTTTAAATTCCATGGGTAATGAAAAAAAAAAAGAAAAAGAAAAGAAAAAGGGCTCATGCCTTTACGAATTAAAAGCTTGCATGGTTGGGCAGTCGGATTGAATGTCTCCTCGCTCCCTGCAGAAACACTGCTGTCAAGGCTTTGGACACACGTCGACTTCTGCAGGCTTTGTAGCTGCTCTGCTGGCCCTAACGTTTTATGCAGCCCAGGTCCAGAAGGAACTTCGTAAGAGAAGTCTGAAGAATGTAGATGCAATGACTGACCTCGAGTACAGCCGCTGTGAAGTTACTGACAGTTCATTCCCGCGAATGCTGCCATGCAAACATACTAAATTATTTTCTTTCCTCCAAAAAGTCAATGAACTGTTACAAAATGGACTCAGTGTTCCACCATGTACAGTCATTTTGCTGTGATATTCCCAGTGAAATGTTACTGTTTATGTCTGTGTAATAACAATGGAAAGAAAATATGCTTTTCTTAACAAGGCATGGATGCAAAGCCTATTTAGGATGGATTTCATGTTTGCAGCATTGGGAGGTTTGGCTCTGATGAAAATCATGTGTGTAGTTAGTTGTTACACGCACTGCGAGTCTCAAATGACTGGGATTATGTTCTTCCAATTTAACAAGGTTATCCTTTCAATGAATGGAGAGAGATGAGTCAGAGCACAGCCCCAGATCCCGGCTCTCATTGACTTAACAAGTAAGAACAGTCTGAATCCGACCCTTCCACTCTGAGAAGATGATCCTTACTGAGCAGTACATGCAATTACAATTTTTCATTCCCTTCAAATTTTGAATATTAGAATCAGAGGAAACAACCTTATCAGGGTGACACTGGACCTTTCATTTGAGAAGCTGTTAAATTTAGACGTAATTTTTACTGCTTTAAGAAAAGAAGATACGGAGAGGATGTAAATTACACTGAAGAGCCGGGCCATTTTTTACTGCAGGGTAATGGAAAGGTGCCTGAGGGAGCCTGGCATTTGTGGAAATCTGATTCAGCAGCTTCTTAATTACCTACTTAAATGTGCGTGTTGTCTGTGCAAAGGGAAAGGGAGTCACTTCAGCAATCGGGGTGAATTGGGGTAGCCTCTACGGGAGCCCCCCCGTACTCCCTGCATTTACAGTGTGCCGTGTCTCTCTGTGTGCAGGCCACAGGACAAGCTGCTAAAGCAGCAAGGACGGTTGTCATCGCCGGTGTTCCAGATGGCCTTCTGCACGATGATGTCATGACTGACATACTGATGATTCACTTCCAAATGTCAAAGAATAACGGGGGAGATGTGGAAGAAGTAATATATCCAACGATGCAAAAAGGAGTTGCATATGTAACTTTTGAAGATCAAGAAGGTATGAAATATAGTCATCCCCCAAAGTATTAGCCCTGGAATGTTAACCCTAAACCAAATTATTTTAAATTGCTTACTGATAATAGGATTCTATAGAACTGGGAGACTAACACCTCTCTTTTAGTCAAAGTTTTAGGTTTTTATTTCTGTTCAGTGAAGACATGACTCTAAACAGGCTTTGTGCAAAACGTTTGTTATGTTTGGTTTTAGGAATAAATTTAGATCGTGCATAACAGATATGATTTTTGTAGCCAGACCTTTGAGAATAAATCTCTGCCAATTAATGTTCTAAGTAGAGACAGGCTTCTGTCTCTCTCCCAACAATTTTGACTAATACATAAAATATTAGACAAGAGTATTGAACTGCCTGCGTGTATGTTATTGTTAGGGAAAACATCAAACATGCCGGTGAAGTGTTCTGCCATCAGACTGGCAATGGCGCATTGTCTTACTGTGCAACAAGTGAGTCTGGCTTTCTCTTTAGTTATAGAGCGAGTGCTAAAGAAGGATGAACATCGACTAGAAGACAAGAGGTTGTCCAGATACTATCCGCTGACAGTAACCCGTTACTGTGAACACGTAAGCACATTCATAATTTATCTGTTTGTACTTCCATTGCTACATTAACCATTACTTAACTTCTCTAATTCCAAATTCTAGGTCTTCTCTGTTACATCTGTCCTCAACATGTCTGTTTTCAAAGATCAGTTTGTTTTAGAAGATCTGATAGAAGAATTTAAGAAGAAGAGCGCAGCTTTGAGCTTTGGTCCTTTGCAATCCAACGGGCACGTTTCTGTTCAAGGGTCATTTCCAGCAATCAAATTGCTAAGAGACTTTCTCATACTAAAAGCAAAATCCCTTTCAGAGAAGGACAAAGGAGAAGAAAGTATGTCCCATCAGAGACCACAAAGGAGGTTACAGCAACGCAGACTTACCAGGGAGATGAGTCATTTCGTTCATGGTGCAGGGGAAAAACAAGTGGTTGTTCTTGACACAGATATATATCACTACATGAAGTACTTTTATCCCAGGACTTTCCTTGGGAATGATGATGTGGTGATTTCGGGCATTACCGATGGTGATATAACTACGGTATATGTTGAGAATGCTGGAAGTAGGCCTAACGCTGAACAGGTATTAAGAGTCAAAGAGAAAATTGAAAATCAGTCTCTAAAACTCCATAATGCTTTACGTAAAGAAAGGATCTACTTCGAGGAGCAAAGTGGAGATAAAAAGCGGAGATATAAACGGGCGTGGGAAAGTCTAAAACCCCATCACCCTCATGTTTTGGTGATTCCTTACGACACTCACATTGATGTTATAGGAAATTCTTCTGAGATTTTTGAATTTATGAAGGCACTGAGCAATAAGATTCAGAGCCCGCTTCAGACCAAGTAGGAAGTTAGTCTTCATGCTTTTTGCATGTTGTGCTTGTCGTACAGGCGGTTGTGGTGCAACCTGTGCACCTCCCTGTCCCTGCAGATCTGTTACATTCCCCCCACTCGCGGGCTGGGAAGTCTGCACTTGAGGGTGAACGAACTCATTCCCCCAAAATTCCAAATTAAGTTCAGAACAGGAAACAAATGATTTCTGTGTCTCTCATAAGCTTAGAGACCAAAGGTATTAGGCCTCCTCTGGCCAGATATAGCCACCTTTTTGCTTGTGTTAGCTGCGTTCTGGGGACACACACACTCATTCTGTCTTGCTGTCGGGGAGCATATGATGAGAAAAGAGGAATTTTTTTTTTAAGAAGTCATAGAATCATAGAATCGTTAGAGTTGGAAGGGACCTTAAAGATCATCAAGTTCCAAACCCCCTGCCCTGGGCAGGGACACCTCCCACTAGAGCAGGTTGCTCAAAGAACCATCCAGCCTGGCCTTGAACAAAACTGGGCGAGCCAACCTGATGTGAAATACTGTGTTGAAGTTAAGTTACATTTCTTTGTGCTGGGACGTGACTGCTGAAAATGGGAATGGTGGCCTTTTTCTGTTGCCTTTAGTACAGAAGGAAGTTCTCGTCATTGGGATGCGCAAAGAAGGTAAAGATTTGACACTTGAGGGGGGGCTAAATGCTTCATTAAATTTACAGGTTAGTCATGTCCCGAGAAAGACCCTATAAGATGGCACTGGAAGTTCTTGACAGCCGAAAATAAGCAAATTTGTATTCACAGGATCAATAATGGGTTTTTTCCCAGCTGTAAGGACATTTGCAGCATCCCTTGACAGCATGTTGTGTAGACATGAAAGTGTATCCAAAGTTTTGAGGGGAAAATCTTGGGACATTTAGACTTTTGAATCAGATTCTGTTTATGTAAATCTGTTTATAGACCCATTACAAGGGTCCAAGTGGCCATTCTAATATAGGCTTTTTATAAAACCAATTTAGAAAATAACTTATTTTATGATACAGCGTGTTCAGAATATTTTGTCAAAGCACACAGAGGAGCGGCTCTTTTGTCTTATTCGTGGGAGAAGTTTTATTATATTTTTTTTATGCCATTAAAAAAATTAGTTCTACAAAATATCGTGTCCGTGTTCTTTTGGTTGGAAGCCCAAAATTAAAGCCTGAAGAAATGCTTTAGGTATTTTCTTTTCATGACTGATAATCTGTTGCAATTATGCCAGGGAAAGATAAAGTTGTTAAACTAGGGCCAGTGCTCTGTATTAAAATACACTGTCAAAGTGGGAAGATGATGAGCTTAAGGGGAGTGGTATTTAAAGAATTAATCTTTTCCAAGTTCCCCTACAGCCCGTAGGTTCACGGAGGGGGGTGGAGATGGGTGCCCTGACTGAGGCCCTGGAAGAGCCCCTCTCCTGCTCCCCTCCAGCGCTGGGCTCTTTTGGGTGCTCCCCGCGGAGCTTAAGCAAAGATGGGAAATCTCTCAACCTTGTAAAAGAGAAAATCCTCTACGAGGATAATCCTTTAATGAAATTAGTGCTCTTTACTAGTGTCTGGATTGCTCTTCCCTTCTCTTTCCTGGTGAGGAGTTTATTTCTGATTCAGACCATGAGTATTTCCTATTCAATCAGTGTTTCGGGCTAGGCTGCTAAACTGGTGGCACTGGTGTCAGTTTGAATCCTTACTGGTAGAGCATAGCTTTCCCGTCTGCCATCTCTGGTCTTGTGCTAAGAATGTCAGTCCTTTAGACAAAAAAAAAAAAAAAAAAAAAAAAGAGAGGTTTGTGTTGGTTGTTCTGGGTTTATTGAACGCCTGGTAAATAGGGGTGTGGATCTGGGGTATTCTGGGGTAGATGAGTGAGTAGTAGCTATTGCTAACACTCCAGGCTTTCCAGGGCTGGTTTTTCACGTTGGATTTCATAAAATCATAGAATCATTTCGGTTGGAAAAGACCCTTGGGATCACCGAGTCCAACCATCTCCCCTACTCTACGGTTCTCCCCTACACCAGATCCCCCAACACCACATCTAAACGACTCTTAAACACGTGCAGGGATGGTGACTCAATCATCTCCCTGGGCAGCCTATTCCAATGCCCGACCACTCTTTCTGTGAAAAATTCTTTCCTAATGTTCAGTCTAAACCTGC
>JAOXNO010000078.1:2282382-2294832 GCA_028565335.1 Limnodromus scolopaceus
TTTTTTTTCCCATTGGTTGGACTAGATGATCTTAAAAGGTCCCTTCCAACCTAGGTGATTCTGTGATTCTGTGATTTACCACTTTCAGGCACATTCCCAAATCTGTCAGTGCATGCCCTAAATTCCTTGTTCTTTATTTGCTTTCTCAAAGTGATGAATTATCATCCTCAAGGGGGGCGATTGCAACATTCAGCAGCCTCTCCTCTTCCTTTTGCATTGATCCATGGGTGCATCCAACTTTACACAGGTAGCCGGGTGGTCCCCGCTTGCCCTGGGGTGTCTCCAGCGCCGCTGAGCAGCACCACAGGCTGCTGAAAGGAAATATTCTGCAGAAAGGCAATTTGTAATGGGCTGGTAAATCAGGAGCGTGGGACACAGAGGTCTTGGTTGAGCATCTCGAGCCCCAGCAGAGAGGTGCTGGGAGACGGCTGACCTGGGGGTTAACACCACTGCGAACAACTGCCCGTCTCATACCTCCCATCTCATATCTCACGTTTCATATTTCATATTTCATAGTCATTTCTTTGGGTCAGAAGGAAGGAAAACGGCTCAGTGTTTGTGAGGCGATCAGGCAAGGAAAAAAAGAAAAGAAAAAGATGGCTCAGTGTCTGTGAAAATATCAGGCAAGGGAAATTAAGAAAAGACGAAAAACCATGCTGGTGTTGATCTGGAATGGTTTATTTCAGCTTAACTTGGTTTCAGTCCTCCAAAACCGTTTCCGAATGTATGCTGAAAACCACATACAGCTACAACGCAAGCAAACTCCATCCTTTAAACCATCCTGGAATTGAATGTTTTTCCTTTCACAAAGAAAGTGTCTCCTTGCTGAAACTGTCCACTGAATCCAAGAGGAATGGCTGATGGCCTCCACGCAGTTAAGGAGTTGACACATTTTCAAGGGAATTCACAGTAAAGCCGGTTTGAAAACTTCCCTTGAAATTGTGGATTTTTTCACATTCCAGTTTGCCTTCCCCGCAGCTATCTGTTTCTGCAGGGTTTTTGGAGTTTTTTTCTTTTTATTTTTTCCTTCTGCAAACTCCAGCCTGGTTTTATATCTTCTTCTAAATGACATTTTCTGAGTACAGTCTTGGGGAGTGTGCACCAATACAGACTCCACACAAAAGGGAAAAAAAACCAAACCCAACCCAGTTTTTGCAGGTTTTCTTATCCCTAGCCTGGCTTCTTAAAGGGATTTTTAGCAAGCGGATATAAACCCCAAGTGATCCTATCTCTGCGTTGAATAAAAGTACTTGCAGAGCCTTAACTTTAAATATTTTCTATTTGTTTCTGTCACATAATTTTAAGATCATTATGAGCCCGGAGAAGCCCATGACCTCATTCAGTCAGAGCAGAGCGGAGCCACACAGGAACCGGCCCCGCTGCGGCCTCAGCACAAAATCCCACAAGCATGAAAAGTGGGGAGTTTGGGCAAAAAGCCTCCTTTTAAATAATATGTGTCATGAAGTTCTTGGGCAAGTTTATACAGACAAGGCAACAGAATGAAGCAAGTAGGGAAAACTCCCAGGGTAGGGGGTTGCTGCAGGGAAAGGGGGGAGGCTTTGCTGCAGAGCTCTCCATCGTTGCTGCCTTGTATCATTCTACAAATTTGTGAATAAGTGGAATTTATAGATGGAGAAAAGGAATAGCTAATCTAGGCATCCTCCAGCTTTCCCACGGTGTGTCCTAACAAAAATACTGCCTCATAGCCTGTAATTTACCCTTCCCCCACAAGACCCAGGGTCCCGTGTAAGTCGCACCTTATGGGAAAGCTCAAAGGGAAAAAGAATCCCCAGGAATGGGACCAAAGTCAGCACCATTTGACTATTGTGCTTTCCCACAGCACAGGTTAATGTACCTGCATTAAACCCTGCCTTTTATTACTACTAATACAGTATCTCTAGTACTTACAAGTTTATTAAACTGCTTTTCCAAAGTGCTGGGTTACGTTTTCAGGGCACAAGGATTTTTCCCTGTACCTGTGACGTGTGGCTCTGCGAGGAAGGGTTGAAATCTGGCATTTATTTATTTCAAGGTCCTGCTTTTTATCTCTTTATCCGGGGAGACAAAGCTGCCTTCACCAAGCGCCCATCCACGCAGAAACTGACGGTAGCAGACAAGACACTTGTTCTAATTAATATTTTATGGGCTTACAGACTTTTTTTTTTTTTTTCCTCGGCAGCTGGTCTTAAATAAAGACCAATTTGCAAAAGTGTTAATTAACTCTAATTACAAAGCTCATTGTAGCTTCTCTGAGGATTTCCGTCTGGAGAATGACATGTAACCGTTCAGCCCCTCGTCCCCACCAGGCTGCAGCGATACTTCAAGGCAGCTTTTTCTAAGGACTCCCCGCTCGTTTCCAAATCAGAACGATCAAGTTCCACGTTGGATAATCAGAGGGTACCAAATGGCCATGCTAACAGGGGATGCCAGTTCCTTCATCCATATGCATAAATCCTTAGAGCGGGAGACTTTTCCTGTGCATCCTCCCCTGCCGAGCGCCGAAGAGAGCGTGCCCTCTGCTGTGACCCGGATCAAAGATTTCTCAGCTCCCCCGGTGAGCTGCAGGAGGGATGCTGGTCCACATCCAAGATGCTCCAGCAGCAAAAATGGGCACAGGGTCATAATAACTCTGTGGAGTGGCATCTAACCCCCTGCCGTGATTTAACCCCAGCCAGCAACTAGGACCGTGCAGCTGCTCGCTCGCAGTTGGGGTGGGGGATAGAGTTGGAAGACTAGAAGTGAGGAAAAACTTGTGGACTGAGATAAAGGCGGTTTATAGAGCCATAGAATTATAGAATGATTTGGGTTGGAAGGAACGTTAAAGATCATCAAGTTCCAACCCCCCTGCCTTGGGCAGGGAAGCCTCCCACTACACCAGGTTGCTCAAAGCCCTGTCCAACCTAGTCTTGAAAACCTCCAGGGCCTTGAACACCTCCAGTTTAACAGGTAGAGCAAAAGCTGTGCACATAAGCAAAGCAAAAGGAGGAATTAATTCCCTGCTTCCCATGGGCATGCGGGTGTTCAGCCATCCCCGGGAAAGCCGGGCTCCATCAGGCGTAACAGTGGCTTGGGAAGACAAATGCCATCACTCCAAATGTCCCCCCTTCCTTCTTCTTCCCACAGGTTTATACACTGAGCATGACCCCATGCGGGATAAGATATTCCTTTGGTCAGTTGGGGTCAGTTATCCCATCTGTGTCCCCTCCCAGCTCCTTGTGCCCCCCCAGCTCATCGCTGGTGGGGTGGGGTGAGAAGCAGAAAAGGCCTTGAGAGCTCAGCAACAACTAAAACCATCGGTGTTTTACCAATGCTATTCTCATCCTGAATCCGAAAAGGAGCCCCACGCCAGCTGCTGGCAAGAAAGTCAACCGTCTGTCCCAGCAAGAAAGTCAACTCTATCCCAGCCACAACCATGACACCCCCAAACGAAGGCAGCACCCTTGCCCAGAGCAGCATGGCAGCACCCGGGGGAACCCATGAGTTGAACCCCAACGCGTGTTAGGCTTTGACAGTATATTTAGGCAAGCTTTCTAATTAGCTTTTCCTGACTCGTTTCGTTGGGTTTACATGCACAGACTTTCCAGCGTTTTACCCCAGGCAGAGCCGGAGCGCGGCGCGTGCTGGAATACAGCCCCGGAGCAGCATCACGTCGCTAATGAGGAGGAAATCAATTAGGAGTTTTGACACCCGGCGATGTGCTCAGGCAATTAGCCCTGTCTCTAGCTATGAGGCTGCGGTTTTAACATGACAACGCCAGAGACTGTGTCACTTACAGCCCTCCCAGTGGCTTGCGGCGCTGCCACTCTTGCTGATGACAACTATCGCTTTCCTCCGGCTGGAAAGCAGCCGTGTGTGGGATCCCCTCCATGGATGGCTTTAATCGGCAGCAACCAGCCCCACGTATGTGGTGTGCATGCCCGGGGGGGTTAATTTTCAGGCTTACTTCTTCAGGCTCCTGGAAAGGATGGAAACATGCTCCCAACGCTGCAGCTTCGCTGCCTCTGCTTTGCAAAGCTACAGGGAGACGGTTTTTACATAGAATTATAGAATTGTCCAGGTTGGAAGGAACCTTGGACATCATCGAGTCCAACCATCAGCCCAACACTGCCAAGTCCATCACTAACCCATGTCCCTCAGCACCACATCTGCCCAGCTTTTAAATACCTCCCAGGTTGGTGATTCCATCACTGCCCTGGGCAGCCTCTGCCAAGGCTTGACAGCCCTTTCAGTGAAGAAATATTTCTTACATGACCCGTCCCATGCAGAGACCAACCAATCAACCAACCTTTTGGTGTCCCTTTAAAACCTCCAAGTCTATGATTTGTGTTAACAATTATTTTGGAAACATTATTATTATTATTAACTTATGATCTCTGTGATTTGCAGGAGCTTTCATACAGAGGAGCTGGGAGAAAAGTCAAACTGCAGCTCCAACTGGAGGTAATGTGTTCATTATAAATCTAAATGTTCAGACTTTGCTTCACCAGCCCAAGTTCTCCTCTCGGCTCCACAGGGCAGTGATGTCCTGGAAAGAAATAAAAGGATGTGGGCATCCCTTTGGGGAGCACGGTCTAGGCAAAACTAACTCAAATTTTACAGAGGATGGAGGAGAGGTTTTGGGGTATTGAATTGGGGTCTTAAATTAATTTTTCAATAGATATATATATATGCAATACTGTTAAACAGCCGGTTCAACTGCCCCTGGAAAGAAAAAAGGAGGCGGCCTTTTTCAGTGTTAACTCCTTCAAACAAAACATTAGCACATTAATAAGCACCAGTCGTGGAGGTTTCCTATTGAGCAGCACCCTGCAACAGGGGCTGCATTATCCCAGCTGAGACCAACGCCGGTTCGCCCCCCAAATCCGGGCGCGGGGCCGCGCCGAGGCAGGTGGAGACGGCTTCCATTCATGCGGTGGGTGGCACAGCAATTAATTAGATGATTTGCCAAAAGAAGCCCTCTTTTGTACATATGCGCATGCTGCTTTTCAACTTTCAAAGGGCAATTCATGAACTGGTAGAGGCCTGGCAAATTAATAATAATGAGCTAATTTCCATGCCATCTGCTAATCGCTCTCCTCTGCAGAGCTTGGCGCCCAAAACAGGAGTTTTTCCCACTCTCCTTCTGTCTACCAACAGGAAATAATGACATCCAACTAAACTCTTTTGGAAGCGATTCACTTGGTATTTTGTCCTGTTACACCAGCACCGAGTTGTTGCACAACCTCCCTCTCTCCTTTCAGTTCCTCGAAGGGGAAAAAAAAAAATCTCTCCAGGGAAAGGAGGGGTGGTTTTTACAGTCCTTCTTTTCTTCCCTCCTCAAGGCCATGTTTTCCTTATTGGGATTGATTTTTGTCCCCAAATGACTTGGGCTCAGGAGATTTGGGGCATCGGCGGATGGTGGGATGGGGATAGTGGCCGGGATGGAAAGCAGAGCGCTGTATTTATGGGGTGGATTTATGGGTCTGCAGCCGTAAATGCCAGATGCTGCTCACGAGAGGAGCAGACTTTGCTTCCCAGCCCCTGGAAAGGTCAGGGCCATCAGGATGCAGCGTGTGGCCGTGCTGGTGCAGTTATCCGTAGCATCAAGCAGCACTCTGTTCTTTCTTGATGCCCTCTGAGATAGCAACCTTGACTGGGAGGGTTTCTGCACTGGGGTGCGTGCAGGGAGGTGTCCCATGATGGAGCAACCTCATCAAGAGAGAGTTTTTATTTGATTTCTGCACCTCCAAAGTCACTCTCAAACATTGCACGCATGGATGAATCAGCCGTTTCAAACATACTTAATGAGACCCAGCCAAGGAAAAAGGTTTTGTCAGCCCCAAAAGGGTTTCTGCTCAGCATTATGTCAAATAATGCCCCAGGGCAGAAGTGGCCACCACAAAGACCCCTCTGCAGATGCTCCTGAGTGGGACCTGCAGAGGCCACCGCCTCCACCTGTCAGCCCTCCTTCAGGCCGCTGATGCTTCATTTTCTTCTCCATACGGGGCATACAAGAACCGATAGATCTCAATGCCCTCAATTTTAAAAAGGTCAGCAATCGCATAAATATGGGATGGTGGCCCAAAAAACCCACCCTTGGGTCATGTCCTGAGCCAAAGAGGTCTCTGAGGTGAAGGAATCAGTTACAGCTCTGTTGTTTTCAGCGTCACTGCTGTCACCTGATGGCCCAGGAGTGGCAGTGATTGGGGTCACCAGCCCTGCTTGGGTCCTTTAGGCCACTGGGCTACGTGCCACTATAGCTGTATAGATAGAGATATATGGATATAATGATAAAACAACAACAATAATAATAATAATATATACAATGGAATTACACCCGGGTACCCCGGTACATTTCACTGTTCTCAGGAGAATCATAGAATCATAGAATGGTTTGGGTTGGAAGGGACATTCAAGACCATCCAGTGCCACCCCCTGCCCTGGGCAGGGACACCTCCCACCACACCACATTGCTCCAAGACCCCTCCAACCTGGCCCATCCAACCTCCAGGGATGGGGCAGCCACAGCTTCTCGGGGCAACCTGGGCCAGGCTCTCACCACCCTCACACCAAAGAACTTCTTCCCCACATCTCATCTCAATTTCCCCTCTTTCAGGGTCAAACCATTAAGCATCGTCACTGCTTGTTGAGGCTCTAAAAACATCTCCCTTTCCCAAGCACCTCTGGGTTTGAGGAAATGTACTCCACCCCAGGGCTTAAAAGCCTGTTTTAGGGGTGACTGTGACCTTTCATTGTAAGTGCCCAGGAGTCGATGGAGAGTGACATTGGCTTGGGTCTGAAGGTGTCCATCCCAGCAGACGATGTCCGGCTGGCTCGGCAGAGCTTGCTCCAAGCACTAGGACAAACCAGGTGATACCTGGAGAAACAGGGAGAAGTGCATAAATAAGCTCTAGTGCTTTAATTGAGTGCAGCAAAGTGAGACAAAATTCGAGTATCTGTCTGCATTGTTTGCTGAATTACCAGGGTTTTTCTTTTTCTCATTACCTTCCCCTCGCAGCTGCTAGTTAATGGAAAGCAGCGATATGGTTTTTCCCCTCCTCCCTGACTTATTACGTGTGTGTATTTGTAGGCTCAGGATATTACACTGGGGATCTATGGATTGGTTTATTCAGTTTATATGGAATTTGGGAGAGCAGGAAACACATTTAACTCTAATCATCTTGGGAATAGGTCACATAACCCGGAGAGTCATGAACCTTTCATAACAAATATATACAGCCAGGTGTGAGAGAAAATGAAGTCCATATGTTTAACATGAATTGGGCAAGTAGAAATTTCCTAGAAGCCGTAAATAGGATGTATGTCTACTTTTGCCTTATCATGTGAAATTATGGGTAAGCCAAAACGGATTCTTTCCTACAAATTACATCCATGATTTTATACGATGATTTTTTGATTATCTTTTCCAAATGACTCTTGGTCGCCCAGGCTCACATGAAGACAGACCCGGGGTTTGAATTACTCTCAGCGGGAGCTGCGGTGCCTTTGCCGAGAGCAGAGTTTGGGCCACGGCCTTTTATTATCTGACGACTGTCATCATGCAAATGGTTGCAATTGGGAATGAAAAAGGACTTGAGGCTCTTTCCGGGTATTTCAGCACGTAGGAGAATACCTGGCTGTGCGAGGGAGCCAAACCAAGAGCAGAGAAAAACCAGCTTTTTCTCCATCGCAGCCATGGAGCTTGGCCATAGAGGCCATATCCGTGAAAACGGATGCATTTTGATAGCTCTGATCCGTGCTTCTAAGCCCAACTCTTTCCACCAAATATCACCTGTGGCTCCAGACTGAGACGGGAGCACGTCCTGCATCAGATGTAGGGTGAGCAGGTTCAGTGTGTGGGCATGGACCACAGCCAAATCTCATGGTCCAGCTCCAGGCAAAGCCCAGATCTTAAATATATCACAAAGGTGGTTTTTTTCATGTAAAGGAATGTCGTTAAATACCTTTCGAGCATCTGTGTGCATTAAGCCTATGTGGTAAAGGATGCTGCCAGGTGCAGCAGTGCTATGGGCCACCAATGGTGGCTGAACCATTTCCCACTGCTCCCAGGAGAAGCTTCCTAGGCACGTGACAGCCAACGCGGCAGGGACGCAATCAGAGAATCATGGCATGGTTTGGGTTGGAAGGGACCTTGAAGATCTTCTAGTTCCACTCCCTGCCATGGGCAGGGACACCTCCCACTAGACCGGGTTGCTCAAAACCCCACTGACCTCCCTCACCCTGCTGGCCATGCTGCTGTGGATGCAGTCCACAGGGGCTTTCTGGGCTGCCAACGCATGTTGCTGGCTCGTGGTGAGCTTCTCATCCACCACCACCCCCCAGTCCTTCTCCTCAGTGCTGCTCTCAGTCCATTCTCTGGCCAGCCTGGATTTATGCTTGGGATTGCTCCAACCCACATGCAATTGGCCTTGTTGAACTTCATGAGGTTTGCACGGGCCCACCTCTCCAGCCTGTCCAGATACCTCTGGATGGCATCCTTTCCTTCCAGCGTGTTGACCACACCACACAGCTTGGTGTCATCAGCAAACTTTCTGAGGATGCACTCAATCCCACTGTCCGTGTTGCCAACAAAGATGTTAAATAGCACTGGCCCCAGTATCGACCCCTGAGGAACACCACTCATCACTGGCTTCCACTTGGACATTGAGCTCTTGGCCACAAGTCTTTGATTGTGGCCATCCAGCCCAATTCCTTTTCTGCCAAGTGGTCAGTCCATCAAATCCATGTCTTTTGAATTTAGAGACAAGGATGTCGTATGGGACAGCGTCAAATGCTTTGTACAAGTCCAGGTAGATGACATCAGTTGCTCTTTTCTTATCCACTGTAATGCCATTGTAGAAGGCCACCAAGTTTGTAAGGACAAGCCACCGGGCTGTCCTCTCTGTGGCATAGGGGCAAAGGTGTGAGCACGACTCAGGGTGGCACTGGGAATGTGTGTGCCTGGCACTGCCCACAGCCCTCCCAGGAGCTGTGGAGATGGCACAGGGTCCATTCCTCTCTACCTTTTTTGTAGCATCTGGCACTGGACACTGGTGGTGGCCCTGATGGCCCTTTGCTCTAATGCCATGTGGCAGCTCATGTTTGGGTGGAAGCCTCCTGGTCTGTGGGTGCCTGGTGCTCAGTCACGGCTGGGAAGCAGCTGCTGAAGCCAAAATTGCCATGTTTAAAACCAAACCAGGACTGGCTGCAAGCTGATGATGGGTGATGGCCATGTGTGGGACACCGAGGTGTCCTCAGGGGGGACTCAGCTGGGCACACCAGCCTCTCTCTGAGATGAAGATGAAAACTGGTGGTTGTATCAGCTTTGAATACCCCAAAAATTAAATCATGGTGGGCCAGCAGCACCTCCTGTTCAGTGGGTGCTGCTGGGCTGGAGCAAATGGAAGGGGTGAACCTGTGGATATAGAAGGGCCTGCTGTGAAAAGATAACTGGGAAAAAACTATGGCACCGCTGGATTTATTTAATCTCTTAATGTATAAACATCAGCCTTTTACTGCAATAGAGCACATGAAAACTCCCAGAGGAAGAAAACAAGTTTGTAAACTTGTTTTGATGAGCCCAAACGATGTATTTACCTGTTTTTTTTGGGTTTTTTTCTGGGTTGGCTTTTGCAGGCAGCTATTCAGGACTTCTATTTAACTCTGCCTCATGGGTAATTTCAAGGCAGATATAGATGTTTAATGGCACAGCTGTGGCGTTGCTCCTTTCATCTGCAGCTCGTTAGGGCTGAGAGAACCGCACGGTGCAATAGCATCCTTCGCCCTGACCTCTCTCCGTACGCACGAGCAATAAGGGCCGGGACGTTTCCTTTGGGAAAGAAGGAACAATGCCAGAGGAAAAAAATAAGCGTGAAGTATAAAGTGGTTGCAGGAAAAGATTATTAACTCACAATTGCCCTGCAGGCACATGTCCGGAGGAAGTCTGTGCTCTCCGGGGGCTCTGCTTGCGCAGCCCGTCCCCCCTGCACCACAGCCCAGTGCTGGGGGCAATGGGGATGCTGGGGGCAATGGGGATGCTGGGGGAATGGGGGACAGTGGTGTAACCCCCCGCCTTTTCCCCCAGTTTAGGCCACCGAGTGCTTGGCGTGATTTCCAATCCCCGACCTGGGCCACGTAACAATACAACGGACCAGAACATTACCTGAGACACATCATGATCCATCATGGAAGACAAAGGTGGAGAGCAATGGACCAGAACACTATGGCAACCCCTTGGCGTACCTGGCTCCTGTGAATCATATCATTTGGGAGCAATAACAGTAATCCATCGCTCCTGACAATGTATGGACTGTGGCCCAATGAGGGGTCTGGGTAGTATCAGAACTCCAAGACTGAGCAAGTTCTGGGCTTGTGCAACTGGTGGAAAGTACCAGAATATTCCATTGTCTGAGTTGGACTGGAGTGGCAAAATACCTGACAAAAATCAATTATCTCAGACCCTATATGTAACAATTCTAGCAAGATCCTTTGAGGTCCCCTGGATGGCAGCAGGCTGTGGCCAGCATCTCCCCCGAGTTGGGGCATCACTCAGGAAAACACCTTGAGGATTGAAAGGCCAGGGCAAGTCAACCCTCTCGAGCCCCGGTTATCGCCCGCTGAGGAATGCTGGTGAGTATTTACTCCAAACCCAAAGAGGGAAACTTTAGTCCAGCCTCTCCCACCCACCTCTCATTAGCTCTTACCACTGTAGATGTTCTTATCCTTTACTGGATCCAAATATTTCTCTGTACAGCCATAAAAAGGGCACCCATCGGCTCGTCGGAGTTGCCCCTTTTGAAGGGATCTTTGGTCCTGGCAGTTAAAAAATTGTGTGTCAGGGTGCTCGTGCGACCCCTCGAGTGGTGTGTGTTTGTATGTTCGCGCTCATACATGTATGTATAGATTTGGGATACCTTACAGTAAATTAGTGTGAATCTTGCCATCTGTAATTAAGTCGCTGTTCAATTATTTTGTTAAATCATCTTGTAAATCCTAAAGTTGGTTAATGATTAAGTGCTGCTAAAACTCAACCTCTTGATCTACCTCAACTCATTAATAAATCTTTAATTGCTGCTAAATCAGAACTGTGCCTGATGTTTCCATCCGTGACAGGGCCCTGTCTCAGCACCTGCTGTGTGCACAGAACAAACCTCCCACTCCTTATTTTCTCACCTTTCTCTTCCTCCATCCAGGCAATCCGGTTAAAATCCAAAAAGTAGTAAAAAAAAATCTTTACAAAGCGCTGGAGGGAACCGGGCAGGTGCTGTAGCTTTGCATCAGGCTTATTCACCGGTGTGAATTTGGCACAATTGGTTGCAATCTACCTCTTAAAAGAAATGATGTGCTTTTTAAATATATTATTAGCATTGCATATGCAATGCTTTATTATATACATAATATATAAAAGTATTATATTACATACAACACATATAATATATTAAATTATTTATTTACAATATATAATAAAGAATATTTCTATGAAATATCAAACACAATATAAATATATAAAATAGAATATCTCTATGAAAGACTATTTATATACAATATAATATATTACTAGCATTAATTATTGTAGATTTTCCTGGTTCTCAGGACAAGCCACCCTTTCCCCAGCAAAACCAGTGAGCTGGGCAACATGTGGCAATTCCAGCAAATGCTGCTTTTGGCCAAGGAGCCGCCCAGGGAAGGAATTTATCACACGCTGCCTCTAAAAATGCATTTTCCTGTGCAATGGGGTGTAAAAAGTTCTCACCTTTGGAAGATGTTGTAAACATGGCAGTCCCAGGGAGATAAACTGTGTTTGGGGCTACGGCCCCCGTCCTCTGCTCTTACTCTGCAAATAATAGAGGGGGACATATATCACTATAGTATCTATGCATTAAGTTAACCCCAGCACTATGGGGGCTGAATTACTCCCTGCTTGACACTAGATAAACATACAGAAAAAGGGTAGAAATAGCCTCAAGAATTTTATCTTCTCTAATGTGTGTGGAGCCTGGACAAGCCACTGGCGAGGATCGGGGAGCTGAAGCCCTGCTTTTATTCCCCCCCCCCCGAAAATATACTATTTTATGCAGATTAAAGTGGAAAAAAAGGTGGCTCTGCTGGTCAGAGTAACCCCTATTATATGAAAATATTCGCGTTCCTGAAAAACGTGCGGTTTGCACTGGGCTGTGTCTGCAGCTCGGGTTTTGAAAGTGCCTTTATCAGCGAGGGTTTTGTTTTCAGCTTTGCAAATAATTTCACAGAATCACAGAATCTTCATGGTTGGAAGGGACCTTTGAGATCATCGAGTGGAACCATACACACACACACAAAAAAACCAAATCAAAATAACCCCCCTCTCCCTCCCAAGTAAAAAACAACACCCAACCCAACAATCTCAGGCACTAGAACATGCCCTGAAGTGCCACGTCTACACGTTTCTTAAATACCTCCAGGGATGGTGACTCCACCACCTCCCTGGGCAGG
>JAOXNO010000078.1:2301380-2311735 GCA_028565335.1 Limnodromus scolopaceus
CTTTGAGCAACCTGGTGTGGTGGGAGGTGTCCCTGCCCAGGGCAGGGGGGTTGGAACTCGATGATCTTTAAGGTCCCATCCAACTGAAATGATTCTATGATTCGATGATTCGATGATTATTTCCTTATTAATAACAATGTGAGCTGTTTTGCTGGTGCTCCCCATTCAGCTGTCACAGAAGGTCAGATATTTTCTCCTGCGTGCCCCTGCATCAGCTCCCAGTTCAAGGAACTGGATTTTCTGCTGTGTCTGCATCTGCCATCAGGTTGGATGGGGCTCTGAGCAACCTGATCTAGCTGAAGATGTCCCTCATCATGGCAGGGGAGTTGGACTAGATGACCTTTAAAGGTCCCTTCCAACCCAGACCATTCTATGATTCTGTGATCTCATCTTTGGACTAACACAGCGATGCTCATTGTCCATGGTTCCCCCCCCCTTCTCTGGGGGAGGGTGGACCCACCAGGCTGGGCCAAGGTCATCTGAGCGTGGGCACACCCCAACCTCTCCATCATGCTGCAGGACAGGCAGTAATGCAGATAAAATAGAAATGCGTTCTGTTTGGACAGGTGCAATAAATTAATCTCGCATCTGGCGAAGCTCAGGATGGGGCTTTTTCAGGCGAGACCATCCATCAGCGCTGGGTCGGGAGAGTGGGGGCTGCCTCTCAGGGGGCTGCCCGAGCCTGAGGGCTGCTCCCTGCCACCCCTGCCTGAAACAGCTCATTTCCAGCCCCACGAAGCCAGGAATTTCACCCCCAGTATGATTTCGGCATGCGGTGGAAAGGAAAAACCTCTGCTGACCTTGGGCAGGGGTTGGAGAGCGGCGGGGGATGCGGGGGCTGTCGGATGGGACAGATGGGAACCCACCCACAAGCAGCTGATGCCCCCGGATGGTGTGGGGAGGGCAGGCAGGCCCACCCCTGGGCTAATTGTCGGCTGATTATTTATGAACACCATCCTTCCAGCTGGAGGCTTTGGCCCCCACATTTCCAACCTGTGCCAAGTTCATGATGGAGCCACTTTTCAGAAACATCTGACAAACACATTGAATCCCCCAGGGTACCAGCCTGGACCGGGAAGGAGCCACCACCTCCAGGAGAGGGGCAGCCCAAGGGTATTTTTTTGTTAAAAAATTCAAAGCTCAGCTTTTGAGGAAGAGCTTGGTGATGCAGAGGTCCACCCCTCTCCACCCATCTCCCTGAACAAATTTGGGTCCCAGAGCTTTTGGTCCATGGGCACAGCGTTGAGCACCGAAATTCCCAGGGTGGGGAGAGTGGTCCTGGCATAAATATCATTTCTAGACTTTTACCTGCCGTAATCAAGATGTTTGCAGCCCAGAGAGCTGCAGGATGATGAGGGTCTCACAAACTGTCAGCTACTGGAAGAGAAGACATTTTACAGGGGGATTTCATTCTTTCAGTATTGTGTGAATTTTCTCCTAGAAATAAAATAATTTGGATTTTTTTCCCTAAGTATTCCTATGTTTCTGGAAGTTACACAAAGCTTCAGTGACATGAGAAGCAGAGGGCTGGAGAACAGAGACTTTGAGTGCCTGCAGCAACTTCTGGCCATTAAAACCCCCGAGAAGCCCTGGTGGGGAGCAGGCAGCAGGTGGGCAGTGTGGATATGGCAACCGATGACTTTAGACATCCTTCTTTGATCTCCAACATGAGATGTTTATGCCTGATTGCTGCTCACAGCCTTTTGCCCAAAGGAGGTCAATATTTGAAGAGCTTCAAAGCCCCCAAAACCCCCTCTGAAACACCTGGGATTAGTAAATCACAACTTTTGATCAGAGCATCCTTCCATCTCAACCCCACCAGCAGTGTCCTCCTGGGCACGGAGCGGTCCAGGGTCTGGCTGCTCTGCCACTCGCTGGAGAAGCAGTTGTCACCCAAGCATGAGGCCAAGCGGCTTAAATGTAAACCTTGGTTCTGCCCAGTCCCTTCTATCTAAAATGAAGATAAAATCAGGAGAAAAGAGAGAGTTAATAATGCTTTCTTTGGATTTTCATGCCCTTGCTTTCTCATGGCCACGTTGAGGACTGTGAACCACTCTCAAAAAATGTGGATTTCAGCGTGTGCTTGTCACCAGCCATGACCCTGTGGCAGCCCGGCATAAAAGAACCACCAGTAAAAGTGCCCTGACCTTTAATTCTCAACTGAAGCCTGCAGTGCTGAGTAATTGCACTCCTCGCCCGGGCTGCTCGCCTTCGAGGTCTTCAGGGAGGCAGAAGCCAGATTCCTTCCTCTCTGCAATCATGGCAAGGAAAAAGGAACAAACAAACAAACAGGAAAGCTGCTCCCAGCTGGAGCAGAAGCCCCGGGGGTGGGGGGCAGAATCCAAGAGTTTATTTAAAGCTCTAAGAAGTTCCTCCTGTTGGCTGTGCCGCTCGCTCGAGGGGAAGCAGCCTGTGAACAGCAAGGGAAGGATTTGCTGCAAGGCCAGTTATTATTAGCCGGAGTCGAGAGAGCTGGGATATTGCAGGATGTCACTGAGATATTCCCACAAGAGCTGCTGCTCCATCACTCCGGAGAGCACAAGGAGGGTCGGCACTTTGTGCCGGCGTCGTGGAGGTGATGGGTGGCTTTGGCATCTGCTGTGGCCCAGGCTCAGATTAAGTCGTACAACTGCTGCTGTTGAAAGCATGGGGACCATCATCAGCATGAAAAAATATCATATTGAGGGTCTGGTAACTCAGCAGTGTTCTCTGATCACCTCAGAACACTCCGTTCCCAACAGCAGTCTCCTCTGTGCAGATAATTCTTTCCATGACGTTGTTAATAGAATCATAGAATCATTTTGGCTGGAAGCAACCTCTCAGATCATCGAGTCCAACCATCAACCCAACAGTCACAAACCCACCACTGACCCATGTCCCTCAGCACCATGTCTGCCTGGCTTTTAAATACCTCCAGGGATGGTGACACCTCCACTGCCCTGGGCAGCCTCTTCCAATGCTTGACAACTCCTTCAGTGTAAAAAAAATCCCTAATATCTGATCTAAACTTCCCCTGGCACAATTTGAGGTCATTTCCTCAAGTTGGAGGTCCTGCTGACTCCAGGCAGCTGCCTTGGGGATGGGCACATGGATGGTGCCAATCATTTGGGTGTATAAGTGTATAATTCATGTTAAAAAGTAGAAGGGAGCTGCTACCTCCTTCATTTTATGGATGAGGGTGTCAAGGCCCTCCTGGAGCTCTTCAGGTCGCAGTTTCCCTTCAGCCCTTTGTTCTCCTAGTGGGGACACTGGTGTCAGACCTGTGCAAACCTCCCCAGAAGATGCACAGTGTGTCGGAGGTTCCTGGCTGTACCCAGCAGGAGATCACCATCCCCAACCCGTTGTGTGACACAAACCAACCGTCAGAGGAGAAGGTCATGACATGTGGAGTCAGCAGAAGATGTTGCAAGGACATCCCGAGCTGCACAACCAGGGGCAGGGCAGTAGATGACCGGATCAGGGAACAACTTTCTCCTGAGGAGGCAGATAATTTTAAAAGGTTTTCTCCCTTTTTAAAAAAAGCCATAAATATTTGACAGGCCTGGAGGAAGGAGCGTGATGCTTGAGTAGTTACTGTCCAGGGAACACAGCATGAAATCTCTTCACCCCAAGTGCTATTTTTACATCTTTTTCTTTTTTTTTTTTTTATATTGCATAAATGGTGACTGATTTTATGGTCCATGATTAATTTAGACACGGAATAATGGAAAGCCGGTAGCACTCACCCAGTTCAAAGGGCCATAACAGATAAATAATGTATGTTTACATAACTGTAATATCGATCTCGGTAACAAATGATTTGTAGAAAGTCGGCAGAGGCTGCAGAGAGATGAGAAACGCTCCTCCTAGGCAGCAACGTTGCACCAAGAGGGCCTTCAAGCAATGTGATGTGGTTTGGAGGTCCACCTGCCACACGCTAACCCCTTATGCCTGGAGAGGGGTCTAATCCCCTCTGTCTGAACTCAGTATAATTGAACAAACCCAGCTCAGCTGCTTCTCCAAGAACATCTACGTGCAGGAGAACTGAAATGGAAACTGTGTTTCTGGGTATTTCTTAAACACTGCTGAATTCCCATTTTGGTTCTCCTGTATGTAGAAGTTCTCAGATAACATCTGTTCTTGGAGAAGAACATCCTGCAATTTCTTAGCTGGAGCAGAAGGACCAAGGCTGGGATCAGAAGTATGTCCCTGTCCAACATGCATCTTTGTTGTCCTACAGGGGTTCAATGTCTGGACACTGGAACCTGGCCTTCGTCCACCATCTGCTCTGGAGTCTTCCTTGCAGATCCCCAAACACATGGTTTTCTTTTTATTTCCTGGGAGCACCCAGCAATTCACCAACACCTCATGGTTCTCTATATACAGACAGACAAAAAAGGTCCTTTGGAGAAGGCGTGCTGACAGCCCTGCAGGTAGCAGCCCTCTGGGAAGAGACTTCAGAAGTCCATGCCAAAGTCCCAGAGAGCAGGAGGAAGAGGCCACTTCTCCTCCTGTAAGAGCTCGCAGCCATAGAAGATGGAGGTTATCTACCACGGTGTGCCCATGAGATGATGGAGCAACCTGGTCCAGTGGGAGGTGTCCCTGCCTAGGACATGGGGGTTGGAACCCCATGATCTTTAAAGTCCCTTCCAACTCTAACCACTCTATGATTCTATGATTTACCTGCAATCGGGACAAGGCACGTGCCACAGATGATAAAGCATCTTGGCACCCCAAACCCAGGGTTATCTTTGGAATAAATAATACGGTCTTGTTTTTAAACTTGTCAGCTCTCGACTGGGGTATCGGCGCTGCACTCCATTAATTGTGATTAGATAAAAGGTGTTTCTCATTAGGATCTAAATATTACTGGGGGAGGGATGGCGTCCATAAGGGAGAGGGAGTAGAAAGAAGGAAAGAAAAACATAATTTTCAATAGGAAAGGCCAAAAGCAGACAACAGCCAGCACATTTTGCTGCCTTTAAGTGGTTTCTCTTTTTGCCAGAGATTGGCCGCTATTGCCTCACTTGTCTTGTACTTGCAGCACTGGACATACAGGGGTAGCATCTTTAATTATCACAGGCAACGGCTATAACTGAACTGACGGAGGACACATTCCACATGATATATTTTAACCAGAGCAGAAAACCGCTTTGGCTTTCTTATTGCCTCTAAAGGTTGAGTTACGCAATTCTTTTTCAGGAAACAAAATCTGCTAAAATCCCATTGTGTTTGCATATTTGAATACAGCTGAGCGAGGCGGTTCCGGCCACTTGCTGATGTGAAATGTCAGGGTAGGTGGTTATATAAATGTTATTTTTAGATGTGATAAAAAAAAAACCCCAACAAACCAAACAACACAACCCACCAAAGAGTTCTTTAATGCTAACACATTTTTCCCCGTTAGCTGTCTGGAACTAAAAGGGGGTTATATATTTCATTTTGCTTGCGGCGTAACAATACAGCCAGCCTAATTGTGCATATGTTAATGGTTTGTTTTTAGAAAGAACCTTACCAGGCTCCAAGG
The DNA here is from genome assembly GCA_028565335.1 of Limnodromus scolopaceus. Taxonomy (NCBI): domain Eukaryota; kingdom Metazoa; phylum Chordata; class Aves; order Charadriiformes; family Scolopacidae; genus Limnodromus; species Limnodromus scolopaceus. The sequence continues at coordinate 2,306,887 of JAOXNO010000078.1, forward strand.
CTGCCCAGCAATGATTTGGCTTTGCGCTGCACAGCCCCTTACTCATAAAACTCTTTTATTACCTGCACAGGAATTGCAGTCTAATGGCTCTTCTCCTGCACCTCGCCGACGTTGGGGCTCACCTTGGGGCCCAGGACTACCCAGAACCAACTCCCATCTGCCACTTCCCCTTTTGGCATATCAAAATTTTCCTTCCAAACAATTTATTGAGCATTAAACCCATTTCCGTGCAATAAAAGTGAATAATAAATAGAAATTTGGTGGACAGTTTGAGCCATTTGTCATGGAGCATGTGGAAGTGGAGGGGCAGCGCCTGACATTTGGCACAAGTAGAAATGATGGGGATTTTTTTTGGTTTTGAGAGGTTTTTTCCCTGTTTGCAGTTCAGGCATGGACATTGGTTATCCATTGGCCACCCAAATCTTGCCTGGGTTTCATGCCAAGCCAGGTCTGAGGGCATGGGCAGGAGGGACTCCTGAGATGCTGGGGATGGGCAGGGGGGACCCCAGGAGGCTGGGGATGGGCAGGGAGGACCCCAGGAGGCTGGGGATGAGCAGGGAGGACCCCAGGAGTCTGGGAATGGGCAGGGAGGACCCTATGAGGCTGGGGATGGGCAAGGGGGACCTCACAAGGTCAGCAGGGACACCCAGCCTGGCTGGTGATGGACTGTGGTGGTAAAGCAGCAGTGCAGGAGATGGTTCCCAACTCTGCACCCCGCATTGGGAACGAGCATCCCCAGGCAAAAACCCACCAACTGCAGTTACAGCCAAGCCTTTTCTGCTTCAAGCACTGGTTCTTGGAAAAGGTTTCTAGTGGGTAAGCCAAGAGATTCCCATCCATCCTGGGGATGGACACACAGATGGGTCCCTTCACATGTCCTGGCATCAGCAGGGAGACCCATGGGCAGACGAGGAAGGATATAGAGGCTAAAGAGTTCCCCAGGTATGGGTAGAAACACATATGCCTTCAAACCCAGAGATTATAAATTAAATTATTTTGTAATAAGAGCTAAGAGTCATCAGTGGCTTCAACAGCACCGTTACTCTGAAGTTTCTGTGAGGAATGAAGTGCTCATGGAGGAACCAGATCCAGGTGAGACCCAGAATGAAAAGAATTGAAAAGGAAATCACAAGGATTTGTACAAATCACATACGTCTTCCTACAAACACGATGTATGTGGGTGTGATGACTGTGTCTTCAGTGGATCGGCTCCTGTAGATATGCATATTCCCATGAAATTGTGTGCTTCAGAAAATTGCTACCATTTCCACGAGAAGACAAAAGTTTAAGTAATTAAGTTTTTTCCCCCTGTTGTTTTTATTTACCACAGAACAAGAAGTCTTCAGGGCGAACTTATTACAGAGACTATTTTTCATGTTAAAGAAAGCTGACATTTCTCACCCGCACAAGCTGAAACGTAAAAAAAAAATGTATTTTATTGAAAAAAAGTCTGAAGAAGTCAGACCGGGGCATAAGACACTTTCTGTGCCCATCAGGAATGGGTGGGCAGCAGGTTAATTGCATACTTATACACTGTGGAATTTACATCACAGATTTGGTATGAAATGATGCTCCGTGTTGTAACTCTCTATGTTATTCCATGTTTCGCATTTCCATGGTGTTTCTTTTCCCCTGGGAGGCTGATGTTAAATGCTTATTTTTGTTTCCTCCCCCCCTCTACTTAATTTTAAGAATTTCTCTGGGCACTGGGCAGGCAAATGAATTATGCTGTTGTTAAATAAGCTTAATAAGGTGTCAGGAGCCGAAAAATATTCTCATGGCAGTAAGGCCTTTTTGTAATGAAACATTGATTTCTGCCCCCCCCCTCCACTAGAGATATTTCTCCTGCTTTAACAGTTAGTTAAAGAAAAATGGTGATTGGTTTTCTGAGAGCATAATCCATTCTCAGCAGCTGAAGTTAGCATTTAAAAATCTTTATGAGATTAGTATATTCATTTCTCCGTGCCCCTATGGGCTTAGCCGGTTGCATGATGCGCCCTGCGTTCTGGTGCGTGACGCAGCATCCGTAGGGTCATTTTAAAGTGAAAAAAAGAAAAAGAAAAATATGGATTTCTTGCATCTTGAGTACTCACTAAGAACATGGGCAGTGCTAATTGGGATTTTAATTGGTGAGGGGTGTTTTCCCACACGCGTTGCTAGCTCGCCGCACCGAGTGGTCCCCTGTCACCCAGAGAAACCCAGACCTCCTCCCAGCAGACGAACACTTCCATGACGTGAAATCGTTTCTCTGATCTGAACCGGATCCCGTGGGGGACTGGCGAGTGCAAACGTAAGTCGAGGACTTTCCAAAAGCAGCCAGCATTGGGACCACTCTGTGTACACAGGGATAAAGTAAGAGCGAATTTGGCCTGCAGAGTCTCTAAGATGCTTAGTCTTTACACAGGAGGATGCTGGTAAATATTTACCAGAGACCTTGGAATAGTTTCTGGTCTTGTATGAAGGCAGGCATTTAAAAATTAAATGAAATTCCTATTATAGGCTCTGTAAAATAGAACAAGTCTGGAGGGACTGGTCTGGTCTTTCAGGTGAACGATGCTTTAAAGTAAGTTCCTTAAAGATGCACGGAGTGATCGTTCAGTGTTTGTGCTTTTATATGGTGGGATGTTAACCCAGGGAAACACAGGTGCTGGGTTTGTTTTTGTAATGTGCTCCCAGGTCCTGGGGATGGTTTGGCACAAAGTTTACCCCGGCGCAGCTGCAGATTTGGGGCTGCTGGTCCCATCCGCTGGGTCTAGGGCTGGAGGAGCGTAACGAACCACTTACCCGCTAATGAAAATAGCAGCTATTAAGATAAATTAGAGAAAGAACCATAAGGACAACTGTGTGCTCTGCGCCACTGTAACAAACAGCATCTTTCGCTTGTAATTAAGCTGCAAAGACGCTGCAAGCTCCGAATCAAACTGTGCAACTGCCAGGCAGAAATATGTCAGCCCTCCCGCTCCGCTGTAATTAATTTGGGAGGTTATTTCTGCTCGTCCCACCTTGGCAACATTCGTGACCAAGCAAGTTCACTCTTGGTTGAGGGAGGGCGGCTCACATTGACTTGTTCTGGTTAATACAGCTCCTCTCTATTAGCAAATGATGGGGAAGCGTGGCATAAATCACAGCTGGAGAGACCAGGGCGTATTTAGAGTTGACAGCAACATGCTCTGTGCCTGCCTTGGCTTGGCCAGGTGGGATAGTAAGAAGATGCTCTCCAAGTCAGGGCTGTGCTTTGGGGCTTTGCCTGATGGTGATTCTGAGGCCATGTTCCTCTGGGAGCAAAATTTGTCTCTGTATAACTAGGGAGAAGACAAGGTACTAACCATGCTTGGAAAAATTAATCTGCTACACCGGTAAGAGAAAGGATTAGGCTGTTATTGTGGAAAGAAAAAAAAATAATTTAAGCTATTAGCTTAATGCCCCGGCTGCGGTAAGGAAGGCAGAAACGATAATGGGCTTTTTTAGCAGAGGGGGGGACGGGAGCCACGCCGTGGGAAAGCTTCGAGTGAGGAGGAGAGGCTCTACGCAGACGGGTTGTTTGCAAAGGTGCAAGGGAAGGATTAAAAAGAAAAAGTTGAGGGCTATAATTGCAAAGCTTAGGAAGTGCCCACGAGGCACGTTGGCAGAAGGGTTTGGTGCATGGGGTGGTAAACGCGTTGGACAAATTAGCTGGGAGGAGTTCTCTGGAGAAAGGAGGGAAATAATAAAGGGTATGGCAACCCCCCAAAAAATAGATTTTACGATGAGCTGACTAAGAAGAGAACAAGAAAGCTGCTCCAGAGGGGTATCTCAGTCTCTTATTTCTCTTATGTTCTCCCTAAGCACAGCCACAAACGATGCCTGTTGTGGGGTGTCGGTGGAGTCCCTGGGGCGATGTGATTTAGCCCTTGCAAAGAGCCACTTTGCAGGGAAAATGCTCCAAGCCCTTCAGAACCGTACTGGGAAGGAAGACAAGAAAAATAAAAGGAGAGTTTTCTCTCCCCTGATGCCACACGTGACGTTTCCCTCCTCCCTGGGGTCGAAGACAAGGGTCAGGAAGAGATTTTCTGACGACAATGAGACACCTTTAACCGCCTGTACAACGTGAGCGAGCTCTTCCCACCTTTTACATTATTTTCCTTTTCTCCATCAGCTTTTGTCATCTTCTGCAAAATGAGGCAGCCGTGTCCTTCTTCAAACCGAGCGTTACAGGAGTCCCTGCAAATAGAAATCCTCCGGCTCTGGCTGGGCTGTTAGCGAAGTCAGTGGGAGGCTGGGAACCTCCCCGGTCTGCAGCGCTTGTAAAATGTTTGAAAAGGAGAATTATAGTGAAAAAAAAAACCCGCTGTATGTACTGAAATAGCCACCCACAGCTTACCGTGCCTCCTTTAATACAATAACTGGATGCAGTAAGTCATTTCTGAGACAGTTGGGCACGCATTTAATGTGATAACTTGAAGATAAGGGGAAATGATTCAATCACCTATTATGTTCTCATCACAGCTGAAACAAAGAACATGGAATAATCGTTTGACCAAACGATATAAAAAGGACTGAGGGAAATGCGCAGCGTGGTCTGAAATTCATCATTTCCTCCAGTGTGAATCATAGCCTATATACAGCAACGATGAATTATTTGGAAGAGGTTCTGCCAGGCAAAGAGACAAATCCCAGTACGTATTCCTCACATTTAGATAACTCCAAATATTTTCCAGCGCGAGGCCACTCAGGATCTTCCTTACACAAATAATAGCAATTCCCAGCCTATCAATATCTGAAAGGAGCCTACTGAAGAGCTGGAGAGGGACTCTTTACGAGGAAGTGTAGTGACAGGACAAGGGGCAACGGTTTTAAATTGGAAGAGGGG
>JAOXNO010000078.1:2367833-2386811 GCA_028565335.1 Limnodromus scolopaceus
TGTTTGTTTTTTTTTTTTCAAAAATCTGAGGTAAAGTTTGGCGGTACACGTAAGGAGGGAAGGGGGAGAGGGTGTGGGCGAACCTCCAGGGAGCGATTTGTCAGCATTGCAGGGCAGGGGTGGGGGTGTGAGCCCTCTCCTGCCGGGCTGGAAGGAGCTTCTCTGAGGAGCTTCCGGGGGTAAAGGCACCTTTGCTCCTCCGCTACCCTGACACCCGGCTCCTCCTAGGAAAAGGGTGAAGAGGTGTTTGTATACGCTCACGTAAATGAATTCCTCGTGGCCCCCTTAACACCTTCTTTCCTGTGTTTTAGAGGGTCTTTAAAGCCAGTAGAGACTAGGCAGGTAGGCATCTCCAGCCTTCTGAGGATGCAGAGGGAACCGTCCTTTCTTACATTATGAATGTGTAGGGTCCTCATTGCTCTTCCAGTGGTGCCATGTTCAAACACCCTGGCTCACATGCCTCCAAGGATGAGGTTCTTGGTATCTTTGCTCTCACGTTAGGCCAGGAGCTCCTCTAGGTCCTGCTGCCGTTGATAACTGGACCAAGGTCACTGCCAGGGTGGTGAGGTTGGACCCCTGGACTTGTCGGGACTTGTCACCTCGGTGCTAGAGAGGAGTGTGGACAGCCAGCGGGTCTCTGCTGCTCAATGACAGCACAGGGGGAGAGGTGGTCGGGGGTGAATGACCCAATCCCCTTCTTCTTTAGGCAGGTTGTGTAGATAGTGTGTTGATGTTGAATTTGGACTCAGCCATTCCCTCCAAATACGAAAGCAGTCCTTTTACCAGAAACAAAAATGTTAATACCTTTTTTTTAAAAAAAAAAGGGAGTTTAGGCAGCGAGTTGGCTTTCCTCTTGCTGCGGAGGAAATGATTCCAAATTCTTGCAACACGATTACTGGGAAAAGGCAGTCTCTCTGCCCACAGCCGGTATCAGCGTAGCTCTGAACTGATTTTTTTTCTTCATCTTATGCCAAGTAAGACTTGCAGACTTCTAGAGTGTGTCTGGTTTGAGCTTTCATCCTGATTACTAAGCTGGCTGTAACAAACTATACGGAGTGAGGGCTTATTAAAAATTAATAGTTAAGTGATTTTGGAAAATTTTAGCTATTAAAATACAACGTGCTCGCAAGTAAAGTTGTTTGACGTGGGAAGGTTTGGAATCTGTATGTCGAAGGCTGGAGACACCCATGTAATGAAATATTCTGTAGCACTTCAAAAGACAAAAAGCAGTGGAAGAAACACCTGCCAGCCTTCACGTGTGCATGTCGTCCTCTTGGGCCTGTCCTGTCAGAAGCTTAAGATCAAGAGGCTAATTTGTCTGCAATCTGAAACCAAAGAGGAAATGTTTGAAAGATCCAGTGCTTTGGTCTCATAAAGTGTTACTTGCACAGCGGATCCTCTGGTTGTGGGACTGCGGATGAAGTGTCTCTCCCTAAACAGCCCTTCTCACCGACTGCAAGAAGAAATGGGTTAATTTACCCAAACCCATTAACCCACTGCAAAATCCCAGATAAGGGACATCAGAAGATAAGATAGTGTTTTAGCATTATCTTAAATTCTTGGTGACTTAATTCTTACAAGCCTTTGTCCTAGTCCTCTGCTGAATTAGAATAAATGTCTTGGTGACATTTTTAAAGCAGGACTAGATCTAGTTAACTTAATTAACTTCATCAGTTAACTGATTAACTGCCAAATGCTAATGGAAGATGATGTCCATTGCAACAAGGGGGAGGTAATGGTTCCAGTCATTTGAGGTACTTCAGTATCTCTTGGGGGGGCAGGAAGGACACAGTTTAGCTGCATTTGATTGCAGTATACTGCAGGTACTTTCAAGATGACTTGATCAGTATTTAGTATCCATCTTTAGCCCTTTTAAACTATTTTCTAACTGGGAACATGCAACAGGTTGCCTTGCAAATTAGTCCATAGGTTGAATCAAAGTAAAAGTTGGGTTTTGCAATGAATCCTTTGGAAGGAAGGTGCTGCCACTTTGAGTATTTTTTATTTTTTTCTTTTTTGCTCACTGAGAAAATGAGAAAAGCTCTAGGCATTGGTTAAAATAGCCTTGTGTTAGGCTGAGAACAGGCCCTGCTGTCACAGTTTTAGTTTACAATCCTTTATATAATAATAATAATGTGCTTTTTACTAGAGAACTCGCGTACAAATTGTAGAGAGTCACGCAATTGAGAGAAGCTCTTAAAGCAAGCTGTAAATTCATTGAAAAGTTTGGTTTGGTTTTTTTTTTTTAAGATCTTGGATATACCAATAGAAATATGGGACAAAACACTCTTAGAGTAAGAGTGGAATGGGAAGACTCATTATTCAAATATTTTCTGGTACTGTCTAGTTCTGCAAGTCATTATAAGGGTTTAAATTAGCCACAGCATTAAGGAAAGCACTTGCCAACTTGAATTTCAATTGGTTTTTGGACTACCAACCCTTCTTTCAAAGCAGGAATGTCTGGTTGCAATCTAACTACACCATAAATTATTCTACTCTGTGGTAACGTGGTATGGCAGTCGTGAGCTGTTTGGGAGCTGTGTGCTGATTTTGCTAGGTAGGTAGAGTATTAGAAGTTTCTTCAGGCTGAAGCTTCATCTTGTAGTTTCATGGACACTCAAAAAATACTTGCTATTAGACGTCTTTGTCTACTGTACGGCATGGTCTTAATGTGCATTTACCAAGGTTTTGACTGCTTCCATTAAAAGTGGCTACTTTGATAGTACAACAGCAGCTGTGGCACAGAAATCACATACTATTAATTAGACACACATACCTGTGTCTCCTTCAAACGTATTTTAAAGGGTTTTTTTTATTGGTTGTGCAGTGGAAACTGTACTGGATGCTCCAATAAAATAATTCTCAACAGGGCTAGAAATACCTATGCACTGCTGGGGATTAGCATATAATTAAATCCAGAAGGGCCTTAGAGCTTTAAATCAGGTTAGCTTTACTGTGATTTGAATGTGCACAGTGTATTCAGTGTCTATATAGGCACATAATATTAATTACAAAGCTTTTTGCTGCAATCTTTCAGAAGGCTTCTGAAACATAGAGGAATTAAAGTTACTATTTTTTTGAGCTCTTTGGCAGTAAAGCGTTGTAAAGGAAATGTCGAATTTTTCTTGGTGCATTCCAGTTCACTTGCAAGTTGGCTGTATTGAACCATGTGATGATTATTTTTTTTCTTTCATGACAATGTAGTAGTAACTAGTCTTTATAGGGTTTTTTTGCCCTTTAAAGGGGAAAAAATTAGAATTGGTAACTGGGAATGCCAAGTCACCTACCAAAGTCCTGTTTCCTGTTTGAGGTGCAGAAATGTAAACACACAAAATACTATGAATATGGTGGAGATGATGTCTTCTATGGTATTCAGTATACAAAATTGCCTGTGTTTTCTCCAAAACTAGCCAGGGTGGTTTGGGAAGGAGAAAAGCCATCAGCAGCGAGTTGACTAGTTGGAGTGGCCACTGCAGTGTTTGATGTGTTTTCTAGGTAGCCGATAATTAGTGAGCCCAAGGGTTTGGGAGTGAAAAATGCTGCTGTTCATCTGTTCTTCTTTCAGTTGACTGGAGTCCAAAAGGCTACAAAGACTGATGCCTGATGGCTGCTTGGTGGTGTGTAAATAGTAAAGTCTTGCCTGTTACTGAGCTCGGCTTCACTTAGGGCCTGCGGGCGAGTGGAGGCTGAGCAGGAGCTGCCCAGGTTCAGCTCCGTAGGTGGGACATGGGGGTGAACCTCCTGCTTGGAACTGGTGGTGGTGGCGGCTTTGGGTCTTGCAGACAAACAGAACATCAGCTGTCCGTGATTTACCATCTTGGAGTAGTGCTAAGCCATCAAAAAATTAAGTATGCTTTAACTTTTTAACGATGTAATTCTGTTATTTATTAAGATAGCAACATTTAAGCCTAAGCTTGGTGTCTCCTGTAGACCCAAGCCAGCCATGTTGCTGGGGAGGGGTTTTATTTCAGTTTAAAAGCTGAACTTGTGTTGTACTTTGCATGAAATACAAGGTTTTAAAAGTAGATCATTCTTAATGTGGTGCTTATTTTGGCTTAAATTATTTAAACTGCCAAACAGATGAGAAAGGGGGCAATGCAGCTGGAATGTACTTCCACCACAAAGTACGATGAACTACAGCATTATCAGCAATTCCTTGATAAAACTGAAAAATCATCTGTGTTGTCCTTGACAAAAATGTTATATTTTGTAGGGACCAAATTACAAACACAAATAGGCTTCCCCCTCCCCCCCCTACAAATACTATAGCTGCAGCTCCACATTCTCCTCCTGTTTTCTAGGGTTGGCTTGGCGTCAAATCTGCAGACTGACTTGAAAAAGAGCGAGCCAGCCTCGCTGGGCTGTGCCTGAGTTTTCTGTTCAGACTTGAGCCTCATTCCTGGGATTCCTGGCTTCTGAGGGTTTCTCTGGGCGAACCGATGAAATGCCAGATTGAATAGGCTCGCACAGCGAGGGCCGCAGCCCCCCCCCCTTTATTTGCCCAGTAAGAAAGGTTCGGTTATTGCTGTTGAATGAGACCAGGAAATTTTCCTTTGTTGATGCTGCAGCCCTGAGTAGTTTAAATGGTTCCCGTTTGTTCTGCCACACACTACCCTGAAGAAAAGGAGGTGTCAAATTTTCCTCCTCCCTTGCATCCGAGCTGAAGGACTGCCTGTGAAAGTGCACTTCTTCTGGCTCAGCGTCTTTAATATGAGAGGTTCAGAAGGAAAACCTAAAAAGAAGAAGAACCCTCCAAACAAACAGAGCTGCAGCTGACACAGTAGAAAGGAGTCTCTGGGCTGGAGGTGGTGACTGTGTGTATACATAAATACACGCTGATGGACATATATGGTGTGTTGTATCCCTGAAGACTGGTGAGTGAGAAGATAGGTATGTGTCTAAGGAATTAGTTTCTGGGTGAGGCTTTTTTGAGACTCCTTTCTAGCCAGCAACCATTTGGCCAAGCATTAATGATCTTCAATCCTGCCCTTACTTGCCTGAGCTTGGCAGGGAGATGTGGTAGCCAGGCAGTGGCTCTCACCAGCATCCAGGCTGTGCTTGGGCCAGTTTAAGGCTGCAGAGCAGTGCAGGTGGCTAGTTAACGGCACGCTGCTCTGCAGTTCCTCTGTCCAGGGCAAGTCACTTGGCCCTGGGGCTCCAGGATAAATAGCTTGGCCCTGGGGCACCAGGATGGAGGCACCATAATAGCAGGGCTGGAGATAGCTGGGGAATAATTAGTAGTGGAAAACGCTTATTGATAGTCACTGCTAGCAGAGCTCAAATAAATAGTTAATTACCGGTCAGCTCAGCTCGCTTAGATTTCTTTTAAGATGTCATTTACTGCTGAAGACAGCTAACTGTTTTTTTGAAGAGCAGTTTTTGACAGCTGCCTCTTTGTCAGATTGACATCATTTATGAAGATGAGCATTTGAATAAAATAGTCTCATTCAACAAATTACCTTCTGCTACCTAGTTTGGTAATGCTTCATTCCCCATGTGTTACTCTTCCTTTCAAAAACAACATTCCTGGGATTCTTGACTCCCTTCTTTCCAGTATAAGCTGTCCAACTGAAGTCATCTGCGATACGTTCACACCATTCCCCGCTCTGCTTTGTGCAACAGCGTGAGCTGTCTGTCAGTTAAAAACTTGAGGAATTTCTCTAATCCAGTTAATAGTCTGCTCAGCCTCTGAGACCTTACAGCCAATTAGTTCTAGATAGCTGGAAAATTGGGTGATATAATTGTCTGATAACCCCCAAACTCTTGAAAGCTATGTTCTTGTTGCGTATGTTCTCTGCTGTATTTTAGGTTCACAAGAGAAAAAAACAGAAATAAGACTATATGACTAAGAAAACACATTTTAAGTTACAGGCATGCGTTTCAAAGCCCAAAGCCCTTGTCCTTTTTGACCATTTAACTGTTTAATTGCTCATTTAAATCAGAAATGCATTCTCCTCAGTAAGTGAAACTTCAGCAGAGTCAAGGCCAAATGGAATGGTTGGCAGAGTGACTGGAACTTCCTAGAAAAAAGGAAGTTTTTTATCCCCCCAGACCTGTTACCAGATTCACCAGATGATACAAATGAGATTTCTGATTCTTGAGAAACACTTGTAACTCTGCACACCCTGAGAATTCTTAAAGAAAACAGTGTATCCCTTAGCAGCTCTGGAAGTAAAACCTGCACAGAGAGCAATATTGAACCTGTTTCTGTTCCATCCAATTACTAGATTAGCTTTGATCTCGTTGATAAAGGTTTGTTTTATAGGCTAAACGTAAACATTTATTGCAAGCATATATTGATTTGCAGATTAGCGAGGCTTTTTGTGACAGATAACTTGTGTCCCTGCCTACAGGACTGGGATCCTTTTCTCCTGAAGCACTGCAACAAATGCTTTAATTTGAAGCAAGAGTTTCTTCTAAAAATTGCCAATATCCATGACAACTAAAGATGACTTTTGCACTTGGATCTATTGTTTAAATGTTAGAAGAATCAAAACTGATTTATTTCATAACTTCCTGATCTATTTTTTTTCCCCGTGAAAGCACAACTGTGACAAATCTGCTTTGAAAAGGAGCCTTTTGGAGGCTGAGGATTTGTTCTCAAAGTGAAATCCTTGCAGGTTAATGCTGGGACTTTAAACTTGGGCTGACCCGATTTCCCTTTCCTTGTTACTGGGGGCATCCCAAGCTTTTGGTGGGAGATGGATCACTGGGGTGCCATCACTCTTCATTACTTGGGAAAGCTGTTGCTTTTGTAGGTGAGAAACAAAAGGGAAGTGGGGAAATGAACAACCGCAGCAACTGTTTTGGGAAAACAGCACTATTGAAGAGAAGATGGTAGCTGGGTGCTTTTAAAGAGCTTCACTGAAAACCTTTCTAAACTGTCTGAATAATAAGCTTGAATGACTGCAGAAAGTGGAAAAATATAAACTAATCAAAATCTTGTTTGTTTCCCTGCAGGATCTCCTTATTATGACAACGTCCGCCCGCTCTCCTATCCAGATTCTGATGCTGTCCTGATTTGCTTTGACATCAGTCGGCCAGAAACCCTTGACAGTGTGCTAAAAAAGGCAAGTGTTCGCGAAGCGTTTTGAGTACAGAACTGTTTGAGTAACTTGTCTTTAAATCTCTGAAGAACGGTGCTGATCCCTGCACTGGAAACTTCAGTATATTCCTTTTAATGGAGAGATGACAGGACTGCGCTCCGTGCTGCTCGAATTTGAGATCATTTGTTTGAAAGGGGTGAATGTTAATTGAAAACAAAAACTCCCTAATGGATGCTGAGGGGTGAAGCAAATTCTCATTCCTCAGCCCTTAGACAGCAGTGAATTGTTCAGGGTGGTGTGAGGTGCGGGGCTGGGCGCAGCAAGAAACTGTCTCTCACATTATACTCCTCTAACAGACAGGATTGAGAAACTTTGCCATGTTGCAAAGACGGTTAGAACGTGCCTGCCAAGTGTTTGGACTTTTGCCATGGCTTTACATAATTTCTCAGCCTGAAGTTAGAAGGAGCCAGTGACAAACGCCTCTGGAAGCTACCAGAAGACCTATAGTGATGGCATAGAAATGCAGCCCTGCACTGAACTTCTTTTTTTTTTTCCCAAGCTCAGTGATCTGAGATTCAGTGCAGGCTTCCCCTGAGTTAAAACACTGAATTTTGATAATCAGGCTCTGTGTTTGCAAGGTGGTCCTGGTCCTTTCCTTGATCACTGGGCATGACTTTGCAGTGTTGTCTTTAAGGCTTAATGACCTGAAGTTCCTTTTTTCTGTGTCTGGGGCCATTGATTCTTGTGTCACTGGGAATAAAACACTGTACAATGCTCTGAATGCTCCACAGAAAATACTTAAGACTGTTCTGTCAGCCACTAACTGTGCCAACAAACGTCTAGAACTGTCTGTCTTTTCTGTCCCTGATAATGTCAGTTACTATACTACTGTTGCTTAATTCTGTAAGAGATTTTTCTTAATATTCTTTTAAACACGAATCATATCCTTACATTTTAGGGTTTGTATGATCTGTCCAGATTATACTGCAAAATTCTTGGCTTGTATTCTCAAAATACCTATGTAGAAGGGGAAGAAAACCGAGGAATGTATCGGAAGTTCTGTTTAAAGGGCTTGTTACCACTTCACAGTAGCTGAACCCTTGACAAATTTGTGTAGTTTTAGGTATGAAGATGTAGCCATGAACCATTATAAAGCAAAGTTTATTTTGTGGTTGTACAAGACCTGCCTCTACTTCCACCTGGAGGATGGAATTGAATCACCATTGAATGTGGTGACACCAGGTTTTGTTAGTTCCTATCTGAAAATGGCAATGGCTGGGTGTTTACTGCTTGTGACAGGTCTGCAAACCTTTACTCATGTAGGTAAACAATCTCAATTCATTCCCTCGTGATTAGTAAGTCAGTGGAATTAATGAGTGTACGAGATAGTAAGATTTCATCCTTGACCAGATTCTGCTGGAACTAATGCCTTTAGAAATTAGCTTGAAGGTAGATACAACTATTATGTTATGTAAGACTATTTCCACATAAAATGTCATGAGTTATTAAACTTCATCTTGTATCGATTGCTGCTTTGCATTTAAACATTCAACTACTTGAGTGTAATAAGAACCTACAATTTTACAGTGGAAAGGTGAAATCCAGGAGTTCTGTCCGAACACCAAAATGCTTTTGGTTGGTTGCAAGTCGGATCTGCGCACAGACGTAAGCACACTCGTGGAGCTTTCCAACCACAGGCAGACCCCCGTGTCCTACGATCAGGTATGTGCTGCTTACTTTGTACTTAGGGGCGGAGATAAGACCCTTGTCTGTTGCTGTAGCCATTTTGATGAAGAACTTCTGTCCCCATTGACATTCTAGAAGTCGGATCCACGTTCTCTAGTGGTAGATGGAGGTGATTTTGAAAGCTATTATTAGTAAAGACAAAGCCTATCCACAGACCGGCTGCAGCAGAAAATCATGCAGCCCCACAACACGTGCTTTAAGCATCATAAGTCTGTAGCCTTCTTGGTTGCACAGAGGCTTTTAAGTGTATTGACAATAAACTTACCACTTCTCTGGGCCTGCAGAGGCCAAAACAGCACCGAGAGGTGACACGTCCTGTTGGTTTACTGACAAATTGGTAAAATTGTTGACTTCGGACTTTAGATTTGAATGTCATTTGTTTGACTTCAGTGTGAGGACAAGTATTGCATATAATCTGTCTCCTTTAAAATCCTGTTGCCTTAAAACACCTGTGAAAAACATCTTATAGCTCCCTCTGAAGGTGACGGCAAATCCAGAAAGCATCTTAATTCTTGGCAGCAGTTCTGTGCTGTTGGGGAAGTGAGAAGTTTGGAGCCAGGTATCACAGGGGATACAGAAACAAAGGTGGAAGGGAAAGGAATGAGGTCATGGGAGAGCAGGAGGTGGAGGACAGGGGAAAACTGGGCTCTAAGGTGAATTTCCCCTTATTACTCACACGTGTGTGTCGTGCTTTGAGGCTGAATCACAGTGGTGGTTTGAGAGACATCCTGCAGGGTGTAAGAGTGATGAGGATGGTACCTCCAGGAGGAACTTTAGCTCGTGTGGATATCCTGTGCTGTCAAATATTTTTTGCTGTTTTATCTACAACCTCAGGTTTTCCAAACCACCGGCTCCAAATGGCAATTACTAATAACGCAGCCTCCCACAGCATGTTTAAATTGAAAAATGCAAAGATACCATAAACTGAGTATCTTAATTAAAATAGAACATGAGGTTTTGTACTGTGCTTGTGCTGCTTGTGGCATTTTTTTTTCTACATTTCACTCAGTAAACATCCCTCCGTCTCAGACAATTTTATATGAAACTAAATGCCAATTTTTTACCTGAGTTTAAAACAATTCCCAAGTGTCCTTAAAACCCTGCTTGTTGCAGAAGATGTCATCCTTGTTCCAAACTACTGCTGTTGCATGTGTATACATTCATATTGTTCAGCCTCAGAGCTGCAATTTTCCATACTGTTTCTCTTCGAATATTAAACATAAAAGGAGATACTGTCAGCCGCTTGTTCCATACACAACTTCACATACTACATTTTGTGCAGTGCTTCAATAGAATCACTGAGTCTGGCCCTTTTCCATAGCGATTAAAAATCTGCTGACAGATGGATTTTTATCCTCTGGTGTTGAAGATTCACATCTCTCTGGTGGCCCAGCTTGGCCTGTACCCCTTAGGAACAGGAGTCAGCTGAAGACAAAAGGCTTAAGCCAGAAGCTATTACTTGCAGCCAAAGGGAAAATTGCACGTGTTGGAGGGAAGGTGATACTTGAGCAAACTCACAATTTCACCTGTGCTCTACCTAAAGTGTAAACTTACACCGAATAATGGTTTTATCTCTTGTGGTGGCCAAAGCCCAGCGGTGACATGAAGCAACTCACTGCTCCCCTGCACTAGTTCTAGGGAAGGGTCCGCTGGGATAATTGCACAACTTATTTTTTAAATTCCCTTGTCTTGTGAGGTCGACGTAGGATCAAAGAGCTTAGCGGGGTTTTCCCATTCCTCTTAACTTCACAAGGAAGCGCTGGGAGGACAAAGGCAGTTGATGGTGACACCCTGTCTCCACTTTGCCAGCCAGTTTCCAGTCAGCCTCACCTGAGCAAACATTTGTGAGGCTCTAAGGGCTAGGCTGGGCCTGGTTAGTAGGAGTTGATATGTTTAACCATGGAGAGGGCTTGTCCTACAGACTAATACTGCTTTATCAGCCACTCCTATTTAAAATTGATAAGAAGATGATCACAGCAGCGCAAATACTCAAGGTGTGGATCCAAATAGAGTAGTGCCCTCAGCCTGGCACTAGAGCAAGGAGAAGTTGGACTGACCTGTGTCTGTGTGGATATGTGAGGAGTAGCGCATCAAAGATGTGGCTGGATTTCATTACTTACTAAAAAGATTCACCCTCAGAAATAAAATTCCATTGAAACAACTAATTTTTTTTCCATACAATGCTGCATTGTCTTCCTGTGGCAAAATCCACAGGAGGATATAGAGTATTGTCATCTGCCGGAGTTGTTTGTTGTTTTCCTTGTGCTGCTGGGACAAATACCCCCGCTTTGGCTTTTAATGCACTTAAAATCATGAAAGAAGGGCTTGTATAACTGCTGGTGTCCTTTTTAGCCTTTTTTTTTTTTTTTTCCCTATTCCCTAGCTACAAGTTGATCTAACTATTTCCCAGCCCAGAAGCCCACAGCACCTTCCCCCTACGAACTTTGCCCCCTCGGTGGAGATGTAGCACAGCTCCGCTCCAGGTCAGGGGCACGCTGGCTACCCTGTAAGGTAGCCAGAATACATTTTCTCTTCAGAGATAACAGGCTTAAATCTGGAAACTGCCAGGTTCAGACCTTTCCCAGCAAGCACATGATTCCCGGAGTTAAGGTGTAAGGGTGGAATTGCTAAATAGGTCCCACTAATGGGACCTTCTCTGGCTTTCTGCGGTTGTTTGCAGGTCTCTGAGCTTATCTTCTCTCTTCCAATTCCTATTTATCAGCCTAGGAGATGATGCTTGGATACTTGTTTAATGCCTCTTGGAAGCAAAGCTCTGTTTATTTTGCAAAATTACCTGCTGGCTGTTGTGTTGGAGCTTTAGCTTTGGGTTTCGTGTATGGAAAACAGCACTGAAAAGTAATTGTATGGTTTGCTTTGGCTCTCTGCGGAAACTCGGTATTGATTGCATGTTCGGGTTTTTTTTTTTCCCCTTAGGGTGCAAATATGGCCAAACAGATTGGAGCAGCCACGTACATTGAATGCTCAGCCTTACAGTCAGAAAACAGCGTCAGAGACATTTTTCACGTTGCCACCTTGGCGTGTGTGAATAAAACAAATAAAAATGTGAAACGAAACAAATCGCAGAGGGCAACAAAGCGGATTTCACACATGCCTGGCAGGCCAGAACTTTCCACAGTGGCGACGGACTTGCGAAAGGACAAAGCAAAGAGTTGCACGGTGATGTGAAAGGACCTCGGTTTCCTGGAGAATGGAGGAAGAGGAGCGTCCGGGAGGGGTGAAGGCTCAATGAAGTACCCAGCCACATGGTATTTATCGAGGGCTTATGCCAGTGCTTTAACGGAGACTCTTCACCTCTTGTGTGAGACTGTATTTAGGAATTGAGCAGCGAGAAGAAATGGCTCTGCGCAAGGTGGCATCAGGAAATGATACATTGAAGAAAATGCCAAAAAAAAACCAAAAGAAAAAAGGGAAAGGTGTTTGTGTGTGCTGAGAAAAGAGAGAGTGAATGGGAAAATAACACTGCAAAGAAGAGAGATGTCATTGACAGTGCTTGTTTCTTTTATTAACGCTCTACTCCTGGATGCTACCACTTTGATTTCATTAAAATGATACTTTACTGTTTGGTTTTTTTTTTTTTAAAGACGTCGTTATTAATATGCCCTCCTCATTAAGGAACTACCCCTGTGACCTTCTAGTTGGTTTTCCAAAGGATATGATCTAATTTTTTAGTAGCTCATCGTTAAAATGGAGAGGATGCCGAGGCCTGTGTGTCACTTAGAGGAAAACACTGTACGTGAGAAGTCTGGAGTTTTGCCTTCCCGAGACAGCAGTGTTTGAGCACGTTGGTAATGAAGATGACCGTTTGAGATTTCCCAGTATTACTGGTGCCCCCGCACTGTGGAAATTACATGGATCAAATTGGGGTGTGGGGGGCAAAATCTGCCCCCATTGCAGGACTCTTTGACTTTCCGTTCCTCTTTGTGATTGTGATTTAGAGTGGAAATGATCTTCCAGTTCTGGTGTGTACTGTATGGGTATGTTGCTGTAGGTTCAAGTGAAAGGTGCTAAGAGCTATGATGACAAATGATCCTTAATTTTACAACCATGATAATTGGTTAAGCCTTACTGCCCATCTGGGGAAGCCCCCAGACTCCTGCTCCTGCTGGGAGCTGGAGAGCGGAGTGGATCCCGGGATTCTAGCCCTCCGTAAATGCTACGGAGAAGTGCTATTCTGTGCTGTGGTTCTTCTCTGCCATCTTCTTTGCAAAAACCCCAAGAATCTGCAAATGAGCCAGCAGAGCCAGATGATGGTTTGTGAGGCTCGTATTTTCTGGGGGGGCAGCCGTTTCTCCCTGCAGACTTCGGTTGCTCGTGGTGAGGTCTGAAGAACTGTGACGCCTTAAGGGGTTCCCAGTGGAAACTGGATACTGCCCTTAAGTCTTTAAGACTAATATACATACGTATCCAGACAACAATCATGAGACATCAGTGAACCAGTTGAGACAAATTCCTTTTTTTTTCGCTTACTGAATACTATTGTTACATTAAATAAATCGGCCTTTAAAATTATTTGCAACTTGTTTACTGACCGACTTAACTCCGTAGCTTCTCTGGCAAGAAGGATTCTGTAAGCTCCATCCAGTGTGGCTCTCGCTTGTTGAGCGCAAGCGTTTTGTTCCCGAGGGGTAATGCTTCATTTTGGAAGTGCTCAAGCTGTGTTCCTCTTGACTTGTGCAAAGGTAAAGGGTTACCAGAATTAAAACTCAGTCCTGTGTGTTCCTGGCACTTTGTTTCATCTGAGAAAAGGAAAAACAAACAAAAAAAAAGAACAATCCCACAAACCCACCCATTCTGATTATTTCCCCCAAACAGACATTTTTACCACCATAAATAAGCTTTTGACTGACGCAACAGTGCGCTTAGGGCAGTATTACAAAATAGCTGGTAAGTGCTTTCTGTATTTAAATATTGTGGAAAAAAATAAGTTATAACTGTTATAAAACAGGACATTCATTACTTTTTTTTTTTTTTAATGTTGAAGTCACTTTGTATGTTTGGTTAATGTTTCTGCAGTATTTATTAAAATACCTTTTTTTTTTCTTTGAATTAAAAAAACCCGAGTAATTGACTTGTAGTGGAAATGGCCTTTGTGTGTTTAGTTCGTTAATATTTTGTGTGTTTTGGACATAATTGTTCTGAGCTAGAGGCCTGGGCGTAGCCTGGGATTGGGATGTGATTGGAATCTCACCTTTCTTTTTGGGGCGTTTTATTTAAGTTTGTAGCGTGGGTTACCGAGGAGTTTCCCAAAAATGATGATGATGGGGAAGACCAGAGCAAGAAAACGAGTGGAGTTTGGTTTTCTTCGCCTCTTAAGCACTGAATACTGCTTCGTACAGAGGTTTCGTATGTTGTAGGAACTCTTCTTCGCTAGCCACCAAGAGTTGAACGAAGGCAGACTTTCCTCACCAGGGGTTGTGCCTGTTTTCTGTCACCACTGGGGACATCACAGTTGCTGTGGCCTCCCCTTGGAAGAGTTGTCCCAACACTGCAGCTCTCTTAGGTGTGTCAGGCTGCCGACTGGACGTAGAGGACATGATGCTGAGTGCAGCCAGGGTTGTCCTCACCGCCTTTCCAAGGTTTTCTCCTTGAAACTTGTAAAGTCAAAGCAAAGGTGCCTCCGAGTTTCTCATTTTGGGGTCTGTTGAAGCATGTGTGGTCACTCAAGGTGTCCAAAGTCACACAGAAGTCCCAGCAGTTGCTTATCTCCCTATGCTGTGCTGACCTGATGATCCTTTCCTATTTCTGAAGATAAGGAGCCAGGTTTTGTTCCCTGGGGGTGTGGATGCTGTAATTGTGGGATTGAAGGACTCGCTGTGCTAGAAGGTGGCCCATAGTGTTGGGAGGGTGCTGGGCTGGGTCTGCAGTGTCACTCCCTGCTCCAGTGCCCTTCCAGCAGCTCCTGGGGACCCCTGGACACCTAAAAAGCTGTCTCATCTTTGTAGGCTGAACTGGTCTTGTTTCAGTCTCTGGTCGTTCCCTCCGGTTAATGATGCGCGTGAGATCAATGTGCCTGTGATTCCTGAATTTAAGTACACCTTGTAGGTCACCAGTCTAGAATTAAGTCACCAGGAACCCAACAGATGGACTCCTTCTTCAATAACTTTGAATCTCTTGCTCTAAAGGACATTTTCCAACTCTTATTTACCCAACAGCGTGGTTCCTCTCAGTGGTCTTGGGTTTTTGGTATCTTTATGAGAATTACAAACGCTGGAGGAGCAGTTGAGCTACGTAGCATTTCTACTAGTAGGACTTTCATGTTCATCCTAAGCTTCACCTTAACCCTTTTGGCCCCACATCACCAGTTCCCCACACCGAGTGCTCAGTGGTCTTACTCGCATCTGGCTGGCTTCTGCTCACACTTGGTAGAGCGCTATGGTCATGCGTGTTCTCCTCTGCCAGGTTTTGTAGATCCAGATAGTTCTTCTCAAATCTCTGCTCTGCTGTTTTCTGGGTCTTGGTGGGATGGTGAAGTAGGTGAGGATAAATAAATATAACCTCTTTGAAGCCTCACTGGAAATGTGTCCTCCTGGTGATTCCAGGTTTGCTTTTGAGATTCACCAAAGTTTGTAAGGAATTTTGGACCCATTTCACATCATCCCTGTGTTACAGCCAAGTGTGGTGTGGTCACAGGTCAAATGGTGTGGATTGAAGGTGCTGGGTTTAATTAAACCATACTCAGATACCTAGAGAAAGGTGATAAAGATCCTTCTTCAGTTAATCAATCTTGATCGCTCCCCTCCTTTAATGCTACCAGCTCAGTCCTCCCTTATTTTGCTTGAAGTGGATGGAAGATGGAGATGTCTTAAAAGTCAGTTGTGTCTAAATCCACTAAAACCAGAGTGAGTTCTCCTGCCCTTGCTGCTCCTTCTCACACATCCTTCAGCCCAGAATTAATTGCCGATTCTGTTGTTTGCATGCAACGTTTCTTGCCAGCTTTGGCCAAGGGGTGGTTGGCCTCTTTCCAAGGGGTGGAAACCTCTGAGCAAGAGGAAGGACCAGAGACAGGTTTACTCTTCCAAAGCCTGGTGCCGGGGCTGAGCTGGCATCTGCAGAAGCACCAGTTGATTTCTGGTGTTGGTGAGATGGTGACCCTCTGGTTGCAAGGGGTGAGTGGGAAGTGTTTTTGGTGGTGGACTGTGGCCTGCTCAGATGTTTCGCTTCAGCACCCTTTGATCCTTGGAAAACAAATCTGGCAGCTCGCCACGGCTCTGTGGCCGGCTTCCAAAAAGCACTTAACTTTTGCAATTTTTAATTATTTTTTTTTTTGTTCTTTTGTTGCACAACGGGGTTGTGCAATCGCTTACGGTAATTGAGGCCGTTTACTAAAACTCAGCCCTTGCAGAAAATCCCAGGGTGAGGGGATCCCCCGAGAAAGCAGTGTTTCTAAACGTGGTGGGGCTCCTTCATGGGCCAGAAGTAGACCTGGCACCCAACCTGGGTAGGGTGGGAAGCCCGTACTACCCCAAAAATAGAAAATTCCCCACCTATTGGGTCTTGCAGATCATTTCTCATGAGCTCTTTTAGCCATAGGACAAGGGGAACGGTTTTAAACTAAAAGAGGGAAGACTGTGATGAGATACTGGGAAGAAATTCTTTGCTGTGAGGGTGGTGAGACCCTGGTCCAGGTTGCCCAGAGAAGCTGTGGCTGCCCCATCCCTGGAGGGGTTCAAGGCCAGGTTGGACAGGGCTTGGAGCAACCTGGTCTGGTGGGAGGTGGAACAAGATGATCTTCAAGGTTCCCTCCAACCAGAACCATTCTATGATTCCTCGGCACCTGGTCCTGCCCAATAAGGGGACAGGGGCCAGCAAGATGCCAGCACGCCGGGCAGAAGGTGCATGTCAAAAGCAAACCCACCCTGTGTTCCTCACTAAAACTTCTAAAATGCTTGATTTACCCCCTATTTGGTAGATATTTATGGGTATTTCCACCTATTATGGTAGCTGCTTAAAGCTCTGGCAGCTGCAGTTAGTTCGCTTTGAGGGTGTGGAAGTTGGTGTTGCTGGGTCCATGGTGGATGGGTCTATTTGGTGGCCCTGGCTGTGTCCAGGCAGGACTTGCCCACCTCAGCAGCTGATGGCAGGAAGGGAGCAGAGCCTGAGGAAGAGACTTGGCTCGTTCCTCAGCTCATGGACTGGTTCTTGTAGCCGATCTGCAGAGAGAGCTTGGCTAATTAATAGTTTGATGTTGTCAATACGGCATTTCGTTGCCTAATCCTCACGTAGCGGCGCTGGCTCTCCTGAGGGAGGGATTATTTGCTGAAAAGCAAGTAATTAGCAATTCTCAGCTCATCGGGCTTCTTCCCACCAAACTCCTTTCTTATAGCAGAAGATTTATTAACCTTTTATTTTACTTCCCAGGGACTTGCCATCTCATTCAGATCTTGTTCTAACCACCAGCTCTTCTGCAAAAGCCACCGAGATGCTGGAGCTGCAGCAGAGCCACCATCCCCAGGGCTGCGACAGCGGCCGTTCCTGGTTTTTGGTAATATTTTGGATGCAGAAGTAACTTTTATATTTTCCTGAAGCCCCTTCAGCTCCTTCAGCTTCTCGGGAGGCCCTTAGACATCCAAAACAACCCTTGGATTGAGCTGAGCTCCCAGCAGAAGAACCCTGCGAAGGTGGAACTTGCTGGGTATCGAGGAGGGATGTTCTGCCAAGCGTTTCTTTTTTTTTTTTTTTTTCCTTATTTTTTCTTTTTATCCTCCCTAAATTATTTTGGAGGATTTAGGGGTGAGAAGCAATCTGAGGAAAAGGAAAAAAAATAAAATAGATCTTGGCCAATTTTGCAAAGGATCTGTGAAAAAGGCGGCTGTTGAATGGGGAAACGGGGTTTTTTTTAGCCCACCCCTCCCCACCCTCCGCAGAAGGGCGAATCCTGGCAACTCCAGCTCTTTGCCGTGAGATACACACAAATTACCCAAATCCTCCTAAATATAAACCTTCTTCCCCTTGCGATTCGCTGTTGGCGTGGGTAAGAGCTTGCTTGTGGCTGTGGAAGGGCATGTCCTTGCTCTATCACTGATCTTGGGGGGGGTGGCGATGAGAAAGAGCCCCCCCAGCCGGGGCTGGACCCACCGTGGGAACCTTCTGTGTCCTCTCCCAGGCCTCACCTGGTTCAACCACATTCCTGAGGTCCCCGCTCCCCGCAGTCCTGTCCCGTCCCCCCCCCCCCCGGCAGCGGATGGGAACGGACCTGCTGCTTGGCCTCCAGCCCACCCCAGCTGCCGCTTTGGGGTGAAAGGTAGACGTTTCACTCATTTTAGCAGGAGAAAGTGAAATATTGGGAGTGGAAAGTATCAATGGCCCGCTGTGCCCTCCTCAAATGGTGTGGGTTTTTTCAGTGCAGATGCAATGCCATAAACTAACGCTCACATTATTTAATATTATTAAATATAGACATGTGGAGAGTGAAGTTATGGTCCCTGGTAACCCAGGAGTGTTGGAGGAAGGGCTCTGTCTGGGTAGAGGGCTCTGCTGCCCACTCCATGCCCCTACGGCCTGATCCAGAGCGGTGGGGATGGGTTCCCCTCCTGCTGCACCCCCTTTCCAACACAGGCAGAGGAGAACAAAAGCCATTTATGGGGGCTGCAGGGCATTTTATGTGTGTCCCCCCCTCTTCCAGAAATGGACCTCCCACAGGCAGAGAAGGACTTTCAGTTGCCCGTTGCTCCCACAACTTCCACCTTCCTGGGAGTGGAGCCATTAACCTTATCCTGACAGTAATAACTGCAAATTAGATTCAAGACTTTCCTTACACCAGACGGTGAGTCATTTATTCTACAACGTGTCTAGAGTTTAAAGGAAATATCTTCCCTTCCATGCTGTAGGCCCCCGTGACTAATGCTGGGTGGAAGCAAGCACCCGTGACGCTGAGGATGAGACAGCGTTGGCCTCTGCAGGATGGCACTGCCATCTCGCCCTCTCCTTGCCCACCAGATCGTCATCTTTTTATTGGCGTTTCTCTGCTTTTGGAGGCTTTTTGGCAGCATTGTGTGGCGAGGAAGGAGGAACAGGTCTTTTTCTGAGGAAAAAGACCTGGGAGTCCTGGTGGACAACAGGATGCCCATGAGCCAGCAATGTGCCCTTGCGGCCAAGAAGGCCAATGGCATCCTGGGGGGCATCAAGAAGAGTGTGACCAGCAGGTGGAGGGAGGTCATCCTGCCCC
>JAOXNO010000078.1:2417619-2429057 GCA_028565335.1 Limnodromus scolopaceus
TCCACCACCTCTCTGGGCAGCCTCTTCCAGGGCTCTGCCACCCTCACAGCAAAGAAGTTCCTCCTCATGTTTAGGTGAAACTTCCTATGGTCAAGTTTGTGCCCATTTCCTCTTGTCCTCAGCCCATCCTTGTGCTTCAGAGGCTCGAGGGAAGTCTCATGGGTAGGGTAAAGCTACTCCGAACATTTCCCCAGCATCGTATGAGAATTGATGTTTAGTGCGCAGTAACACAGGAAAAGAATGTCAGGAATGGTTCAAATAAAAAACATTACTGAAAACACGAGGCACTTAAAAAGCCATGTTTTCTTTCAGACCGTATTCACTCATCATAAAATGTTGGTTTCTGAAGTGGGCCAGTTTTTTAATGAAAAGCAGCCAAAATGCCAAAGCTTTGGAAACGTGGGAAGCAAGAGGTGGTGCAGAGCGGTGCCACGAGGGAGCGGCGAAAGCGAACTCTGACTTCAGGGTTGGCAAAACCCTCCACGTGCTTCAAACCCAAATGAGGGGGTGAACACAATCCCTTTCTGTGCTCCTGCAGTGGAATCACACAGCTCTTTCTCTCTGCTTCCGCTCGTGCTCAGGGATGCTCTGGAGCCTGAAATAGGATGTTTATTCCAATATAAACACTTGAGCACACCACAATGTCCTTTGTGCCGCTGCTACCCATCCACCATAGCCAACTCCATCTCCGTCACCTCCATCTAGGTCAATGGTTCCCACTGCCTGGCTGGGGACACCACCACTGATGCTCCCAGGCAGTCCCTGCTGCTCTCCCTACCTGCCTTGGCCACAGCTGGGTTATTTAGGATATGCTCAGCCACCTGGAGAAGGGCTTTTGTATCCTTCTGTATTCCAGAGACCGCGGCCCCAGGATATCAACGCTGGGGAATTAGTCTAATGCAGTCTTCCAAACTCGGCGCTGAAGTCAGCTGTTACAATTAATTAGCTGTGTTGCTTAATCCTACTTTAAGTCCCTAATGATTCAGTGATTCATTGGAAATCTAGTAATGTCCCCTATTGCTGCTCAGCCTCAACTGCAGCCGGGATAAAAGCAGAGAAGAAGTAACCCAAGTGCAGCACGGACCGAGAACACACGTGATCTCGCCGGAGGGAGCCCGTGTTTCCCAAATTCCCACAAAATAGGTTATAAAGCCTGGTGCCAGCCTTCAGAGCATGCCTGGCCACAAGGGACTACTGGCCATGAGGTTTCGGCTAACCCTTGCGAGGCAGGAGGATGAGGATGCTGCCTCTGTGCGGTCACTGTTATTTAAGGCGATCCGCTATTTTGTCATAGGGCTCCGCAAAATAAATGCTGTAACATAAAAGTGCATTTCCCAGTCCATCGAAAAAACTCCTTTCCCAACATTTCTGTTTTATAGGTACTGGTTTATAGAGCTATATTTTAACTTCACTTTTCTTCTTCTTTTATTTGTCCGGCTATTGTGTTGTTTTATTGTGGGGTTATTTTCCAAATGCATTAAATTCTAGCTGGCTGCCCAGGGGTTTACTCATATTTCTGTGGCCTACCATGGCTCTGCCCTGAGGAAAACTTTCCTGTATAAACAAGGATTTACAGGATCTCAGATGGGTGAACATGCCTGAATTTGGCATCTCCTGGTATTTACATTCACGCCGCCCTTGCTCTGCTTTTCAAATCACTCGTGGAGGGGCCATGCCCGGAGTTACACTCTCAGAAAGGCTTTAATCAGGACTTTGTTCGGCAGCATCGATTTTATCGGTATTTATGAGATTTACAGCACTTCAAACGCATGGTTTAAAGGTGCTGGAGCCACCCAATGCCTGTCACCCCCTGCACAGTGTCCAGAGGTGAGATGATGGTACCGGGCTGTGTAGGACCCACACCACGCTGGGAACTGGCCGGTTAAATACGTCCATTTCATGATCTTAAAAATATACCAAGCTTTCTTTCTGTACCGGGAATGAAGATGCCAAAAGTAGGTCCCAAGAGCAGCGACGGTAGGAGAAGGTGGGTCATGATGTTCTGTGAACCCAGGTCTGTGCCCGTGGTGGTGCAGAGCGTTAGCAGGTGCTGAGCAGCTTGAGATGCAGCCGTCGCATCAAGGCAGTTGCGGGCAAAGGAAAGAGAAGGTTATAATCGCATCAGAGAGCAGAGGCTGGCAATTCTGCTTGGAAAACATCATTTAAACCTGCCCTCACCTCCATGCTAAAATCAGCATTTCAACAACAGAGATCATGCCCTCCAAACTGTTTCTCCCCAAGACATCCTCCTCCCAGCACGTCATTTCTGAAGCCAGAGCATCCCGCAGGCGAGGAGGGACCTCTCATAACCCGCACTACATCATCGCTGCTGTTTGAAGTGCCTTAGAGGCAGGGAAAACTTCCAGTGGGGGGTTGATTGGATGCTTAATGCTCGCAAAAAAAACCACCCTGCATCCCTACTCCAGGACACTTCTGCAAACCTGCTCAGCATCTTCCAGGCTAAGCATCACCCGCGGGTGGGAGCCGTGCTATTGCCGAGCCGTGCTTAACCCCAACCCTGGCGTAACCGAAGATGAAATACCAACATATGCACTGTATTAATGATGTCAGCTCAGTCTCAGGTCACACTTAACTGGATTTTAATATGGAGATGGGTCACAAAGTCTCTCTGACCTGAGGGTAAGAGAGATGAAATGAGATTTTGCCTTTTTCTTTTTTTTTTCTTTTTTTTTTCCCATCTAGTATTTGCTTAGCTGCGAAGCAGAGCTGCCAACAGCCCAGACCCGCCAGCGGGGCCAAGCGTGGGTAAAACTGCAGTTATTAGAGTGATTTCACTTTTATTAATGGCTAAGAAACATCTTCATGAGCCCCGCGCCTTGTATAACAAGCCAGGCTATACCACAGAAGCACAAATAAGTATGAAAAGCTGGACGCGTTACCCAGCTCCCCCAGCCTCCCTCAGCACCTGAACATCTTTCCTGCATTTGGGTGGGTATTTGTGCCCTTTTTTTTTTGGTAATGCATGGGGTTTTTCAGCCTTGGCTTTGCTATTGCACTTCTCTGAGGAGCATCCTGAGCTGCTTGAATTTAATGAGATGATGCTGAGCCCTGGGAAAGCCGTGATGGGAAGGTGCCTCGGCCTCAGGGAATCTGTGTCCCCAGCTGTACCTGCCACAACTTTTTTTCTAAATGTGGCTTTCTACAAATGGCTAAACTGTTGAAAATGCAACAAATTCCAAAATCTTTCCCACGTGTTCAGGGTTGGTCGTACCACGACTCTCATTTCGTCCTTAGTAGGACTTTATTAACTATCCCTGCTTAATTGCTCCTTAGTGAGGGTGGTTTTCTGAGCTCTCCAGGGGAAAGCAAAGCAGGGGAATGGCCAGCAGCTCTTCCCAGCTGTGCACTTTGCCCGGTTCCAGATGTGCAAATTAAAGAAATGCTGACGACAATGTGCTGTCCCAGCACAGAGGAAATTAAACGTATGGCCCGTTTCCGAAACCCTGCCCCGGCCCTTCCATCATCCAGCACCAAAATCAATATTTGTGTTTTAAGCCTTGCTTAATTCTGAAGATTAGAGGTTGGATAAAAGGCAGAAAACTCTGTGGCGTCCTTTGAAGTTGATTTATTTTAATGTGATACCTACAAGCACCCGCTGTCTCCTTGCACATCATGAAAAAAAGGCTGTGTGCCAGGGGTAATGATGCTAAACCAGTGCCATGCACGTGGAGGTGATTCCTTGCATTTAACACACTCGTGGTGGTGAAATGTTCCTGCAGAAGCGTGGGCAGAGGAGCAAGCCACCAGGTATTTGTAGAGCAGGTGGAATCCACGCCGCCCCAGCCAGGCTCCAGTTATCACATCCCACTGGTGCAGCCAGCAATAGGAAGCAGAAACATAAAAACTGGGAGGAAACCACATATGAAAAAAAAAGTCATTATTCCTGCCCATAAGTGTCAAGAAAGAAATACAGAGGAGGGCGGGTGGGTAGGGGGAGGCCAGGAACATGGCAGGCACCAGCCTCAAAAACGGGTCACCATAGGGAAGGGGGGAGAGGGATATTTGGTACCCAGCAGCGTTGGGAAGGAGTGATGGTGGAGGAGCACATCACAGGGGAATGAGCATCACAACCAAGAGCCTTAAATTAGCACCAGCACCTTCTTTGTGCACGTTTAGGGACTCCTCACAAACCCCTTCAAATTTTCACCCTTTGCCAGGAGATTAAATTCCTCTTTGTTCCACCCCAGCTATCAGGAAGCCTCAATGTTGGGTTACCCCAGGCTTTTTATTATGACCGCCACCAAAATTTACTCCCCATTTAAAATGTAGCAGTGATTTTGAGTAATGTGGACTCAGACCCAGTGGTTGGGTTGTCTTGCAAGACATGGGGGAAGAGGAGTGTGGATTTGGGCAATATCTTGCACATGTATTTTTAATACTGCTTCTTGCAACCAGGGAAAAAAAGCTTTGAATATGAGATGTGTAAATGAAGAGGACTTTTTGGGTTTGGTAGTAATGGGAGGTTGAGCAGAACATGTGGAAATCAGAGGGATCACTTCCCTGAGATATCGTTATAAGTACTCCCTGCAGATAATGTTCCATGTGGGACTTTTTCCTCCACCTCCTCTGGAAGCTCATGGTGGGGAATTCCAACTCTGGGGTTTCAAGGAAGAGGATTCCTTCTCCTGCCCGTGCTTCCCTGACAGGTGATGGGGACGATGGTGCTTCCATGGAGAGCCCTGGCTGGCTCCAACGCTGATGGAGGGTGCTGCCCTGTAGCGGTGCTTTAAAACGAGATGCTCTTCAAGGAGAAAGGACGGGCACCGCCTGAATCCAAGGTGAGAGGGAAGCCCACTGGCTCCACATGCTCCAGCCACAACACACGAGCGTGTGATCCCACTGTTGCCGTGGTTATCTCTCCAAAATTATTGGCAATGCAGGCAATTAGGCTACCAGAATGCATCTAATTGCTTGTCTGTTTTCCAGCACGCTTTCCCTGCTTTTCCAGTGGGGATTTCCCCCCGGCAGTGCCGAGGCGCAGCCGTTTCCCCGCATCCTGCACCTTCCCCACCGCCGGCTTTTGACAGCCCCCTCCCCGCGAGGAGCCTCCCAGGATAAATTGCTTAACTCCAGGTGACAGATGCTGCAATAAACCCTGCTCCTAATTAGCTGATATCAGAACCCGCTCATTCATAAAATGTTGATATTACCAGCAGGACAAATGTGCTTCCTTTAATCACAAGGTATTATATTATGGGCTCCGAGCCAGCTTTTAATAGCCGCAGACTGGGACGACACTTGATCTTGCCGATGAGATTCTTCCCGGTGCACCTGAGGATGCTACGCTGGTGGCACCACAGGGGTGACGACCCGTGCTGAGCAAGTCCTAGGGGCAAAGCAGGACAGCGGTGAAATCCTGCACCCCACCAGGACCTCCGCAGACCCCCAAGCCAGGGATGGAGGCAGCACCTTCCCACCTGCCAAGAATTTTATCCGCAGTGCTGAAAATGGAACAGAAAATGCCATTTCTGAGCTTGGCACTGGGTACCCATAGGGTTAACCCATCCTGAATGCATCTTTCCAGCGCTGGTAGGAAGGGATTTGAAGTGGAGCAAGGGGAGGATGTGAAAAGAGTTGGAGTTTCCACCGTCTCACATCATGCTGGCGAGAAGAGAAAAGAACATCTTTTTCTTAAAGCCTCATTTCATTGTCATTTTAATGAGCATTTCAGGTCAATTCCTTTTCTGCCTTTGAGCCATCTCTCTTGCTGGAGAGTTGTGAGGGTACAAAATATTCAAGTCAGCTAATTTGAAAAGAATTTCAGGATTTTTACATATTTCTCTAAAGAAGACTTTCATGATCAGAGTTTAACATCCATTTCAAATAGAAGGGACTTCTGTGACTTCTGGCTGTTTTTCCTGCCAGCACAATACCTCCAGATTTCACCCTGGCACATTAAAAAAGGCTCGTGACACCACATAAAATACAAGCTATTACTAGCGAAGGCACCTATTCAGGTTGTAAATGTATTAAAAATAAAATAATTCTAACAAAATTTAACACTAAAATACCCAATGTATTAGAAAAAAAACTGTGTGCAGTTGCCTTCCCTCTCACATCTACCTCCTCCATAGGGTGGGGGCACACAGAGGAGAGTTACCCATGGAAATACTGAGTTTTTTGGAAGGGAAATTTGCTGCAGGGTATCTGTATGTTCGGGAATGTTCTTTTAATGATAGTTTCCCCACCATGGGGTGCTGGGAGCAGAAGGGGGAAGGAGGGCTGCCTGCCCAGCTCAGGGTCTCCACTTTGTCCTTGCAGCAGCATCATCCAGCTGCAAAGTCGTAGCAGAGGGGCGCGGAGCAGCCCAAATACATCTGCTCCAGCTGGTTCCATTCATGGTAATAGAAAAAATTAAATAAAATGTATGTTCTGAGGCTTATTTATGGGCAGAAAAGGAGTTTTTTGGGATGTGTTGGTTTGAGGGAAGGGTTTACCTGGTAATTCCCCTGGAAAATGGTGAGCAGGGATGCAGCCAGGCACTGGGATGCGCTGGGGGGACAGGGAAAAGCAAGAGCTGAATAATTGAGGGATGCCCAGGAGAAATGGGGCTGATGCTACCTTGCACAGCTGGCAAGCCCTGCCTGCCCTGCCTGCACTGCCCTGCCCTGCCCTGCCCAACCGGGGATGCTCTGGCTGCATTGGGGGCCCAGGTTTGCCTCACCGAGGGGTTCCCCCACTTCTCCTGCACCCAGCCCCATGGACTAACACATCCCCAAGAGCAAAACTCTGGTGTGTAAATGAAAAGCCAGGCAACAGTGACATATTTCTTCTGGTCATTGGCTCCCTGGTGCCAATCTGCTCCATTAGTGAGCAGGATAATGAGGGTAATGGCTGCACTCCTCGTCAGGGCCAGCACCAATTACCAGCTGGCTCTTTAATATGATGATTGTTATTGTTGTTGCTGTTATTGCTCACAAGCATTTGCATGTCATCTACGCATCCTTCACCAGCCCACGTGAAGGATAAGTCATTTGGCACATGAAGAAGGGTGTGCTTTGGATGGAGAAAAGTTCCAAATCCCTGTGGCTGGTTCCACCTGACGGCTTCATCTGGGGTCTTACGAGTCTGAATATGGATAACGCCAAAATAAATGTTATTACTGTTCTATGTTGGTTTTGTGGCTTAGCAAGATTTAAGGAAAAAAAAAAAAAGAAATCACTTCCATGAACTAATCCCTGGGTTGGCTCACGGGCTGATTGAAGGCATTGGCTGTGCTGCACTCCATTGGGTTTTCAGGCTGGGAAAACAACGTTTTAGAAACCTCCCTCTCCAATGGGAATGGATTTGACATGATTTCTGGACCCTCCTGTTATGACTTAGCTCCACGCCAGGAGGTGGGGTGTATTCAGCCTGCACCACCGTTGTTGTAAAGGCAACAACGACGGACCAGACAGTCTGACATTGCTCGCTTTTGGAGATGTCTTGTCTTCAAAATTCATTAAAAGTAAGCCAAGAAAAACACAGAGGAAGCAGATTTAATGTATATACTGATGCTCCTAAAAGCCTTGGTGCAGAGGCACGAAAAGAAGAGTGCAGTGCCCAGTTTTTTGGCTTGAAGCACACGTGCACCCTGGATTCAGCAGCACTGACGTGGGAGAGGGTGGAAATGATGGGGGTTGGACAGGACATGGCAGTCGGTTCCTCAACATCCCTGTTTTCAGCCGTCACGTAGCGAGAGGTGACACCTGGCAACGCAAACCCAGCATCCGCAAGGCAGCATGGGGAGAAAACCTGGGGGAGTGACCAGAAAACAAATGTATTTTCCTTCCTGGCACCATTTACTTCATGGTAGCAGGATGAAACATGAAGGACCATCAGGCATGGGCTTTGCTTTCTCCTTTCCTGCAGTAGGGTCAGGATTTCACTTTCACAAAGGATTTAAATTTCTTGTTTCTCCACCCTCAGTGGGGTCTCCACTAAAAAATAGTAACAGCTCGGTATTTTCATTTCAGCTGGGGTTGGCAACCCCATGGGTTTCACCATCCAGATGTGATGCTTCTCCCCTGGGTTTTCGGGGGGGATAAAGCACCGAGTGGGTGCTGCCGTGGGAGGCAGTGAGCAAAAAGGCACATTTCAGTGTGTTACCTGCCGCCTTGGTTTGTGTGCAATTAGAAGGAATTGGAAAGTGATCTGGTTTCCCAAACGAAAACCTGTTCCTAATTAGAGGTAAATGTGTATCCTGGTAACGCTGAATTTTAAGCACCGTTTTCAAATGTTTATTGATTAATCATTATTATGGGGAAACACGAGCTCCCATATATAAATCTTTTGACAGGAGCTGTCCGTCAAAAATAATGATCCTTTTAAAACTCATGAATAAATAATAATGCAAATCTATTTTACACAAAATACACACTGCTTTCCATCCCAGCCACTGGAATGAAATACAGTTATTTAAAATAATGACTCTACAATGCTTCGATAATGAGCTATTACACATTTAATACACATGACATTTTT
This sequence comes from Limnodromus scolopaceus, assembly GCA_028565335.1. Taxonomy (NCBI): domain Eukaryota; kingdom Metazoa; phylum Chordata; class Aves; order Charadriiformes; family Scolopacidae; genus Limnodromus; species Limnodromus scolopaceus. The sequence goes on from JAOXNO010000078.1 coordinate 2,426,104, forward strand.
TTTTTCCAGGCTTCTGGATTATTACTTTTTCAAATTAAAACATTACATTCCTTCAGATTCTTCTATCCGAAATGCCTCGCCTATGACATTTTTTCCATTAGGTTAAGGAGAAGATGGTCTCATTTGCCACGCAGCCATATCGTGATGGGCACAGTAATATCAAGCTTCATTAACATTGACCTTGTGCTTTGAGGGACTGATGGGGATGTGTGCCCCAAGTGCCATCGTTCCCCTAGAAGTGCTGTGGCACATACAAAGTCCCAAGGCTACTAGAGGACTGACAAGAGAATTGCTGAGAAATGTTACTTTTGGGCCATTTCAAACAGGATTTTCTGCAAAGTGCTGAGTTGGCAATTTTTCCCAGCACCAAGGTTTGCACAAGGTGGGATCAGGCATTCATGGGCATCTTGGTTTGAGAACGAATTAAGAGGATCCCCCCAAAAAACCCTGAATTTTATTAGTGTGCAAAGAAGTTATCTATGGGTTGTGAATTACTCTTGGAGAAGTCTTGATGCTGGTGTTCACCAAGGAATCTGGGGAGCGATAAATACACTTTAAGGATGCTCTTTCAGCTCTTATTTAATTATACAATAAAGATACCTCTGTCAGGGAGCTGTGGTAGTTCATATAGATCTTTAGATATTTTTAAATTATATATTGAAGGATGAATTTAATGCTTGCTGGTCTGTACCTCTGAAGCAGCAGGAGAGGATGGGGCTGTAAGACCATGGCTGGGAGGTTCCTCCTGGTTCCCCAGCACATGGTCCTGGCCTCCTCCAGCTGCTGGCATCCCAGCACCACTCCTGAGGCCCTTTGCTATGCTCCTGCCCAGGGGAAACAATATGAAGTATTTTTTTCCTTTGAAATCACGGTCAATGAGAGGATAACACAGGGTTTTCTCTGGTCCTTCACAGGCTCCCATCATCTTTGGTGATGTGGCTCATTGATGCGGTGTGTGGCAGGGGAGGCAGCACAGGACAGATATGAATAGCAGTGGTTGGCCCTTGGTTATTGACAAAAAAAGCCCAACATCAAGTCAGAATTATAATAAAAATTGAGACACAAATGAAAAAATAAAAAAAAAAGGGAGCTGGTAGATGCATATCAGATGTCATGAGTCAAAGTCATGGGGAGGCACTGGCCCAGGTTGCCCAGAGAAGCTGTGGCTGCCCCATCCCTGGAGGGGCTCAAGGCCAGGTTGGAGGGGGCTTGGAGCAAGCTGGTCTGGTGGGAGGTGTCCCTGCCCAGGGCAGGGGATGGCACTGGATGGTCTTGAATGTCCCTTCCAACCCAAACCATTCTGTGATTCTATGAACATGGTATTATCCTGAGCAGAACATTTAGAAGTGGTGCAGCAGCTGATCCAGCACCTCTGGGTGACCAGAAAATGGGCTGCAGGGACCCACCTGGTGAGATGTGGAAGGGAGGGCAGGTCTGCCCAGGGAAAGAACAGCCTCTCCTTCCAGTCTCAGCCCTCTGCCATCCCGGCGGCTGGGCGCTCTTGCCCGGCTCCGGCGTGCCCTCAGGATGCAGGTCATGCTACAGCTCATGAAGGTGCCCACATCAATGACGTCCATCTCGGCCCATCCCTCAAACTGGCCGTGAACTGGCAGCAGGTTTCCAATCTGGGAGGCAAATTTCCCCAGCAGCAAGTTCCCACGAGCTAACAAATACGAGACACACACTTATGGGTGGGAGGTACGCGCGCAGGGATGGGGAAGGGAAACAATTTTAATAAAGGTGGGCTCAATATGTATTTTTCTCATACATTCAGTTGGGGGTAGAAAATAGAAATGGGCCTCTCTGCTGTTCCCGCAGCTCTAATATTAAAGGTAATGTCCTCAGATTTCTCTTCCACTGGAGTAATTTGGTATAATCTGAAATATATTTTCAGAGACGACTGTTAACATCTGCAATTCTTCTCCTGGCTTTCAAGTGAGCAGTAAGTGTACCTAATGTCAGGCAAAGAAATCACATCTGAAACAGCAGCAGTAAAGCCATTTGGAAAATAGCTCAGGAGAACAATTTGCGGAGACGATTTCTTTCTATTTTTTCCCCCCCAATTTTTCAATAGGAGCCTATTCAAAAATGTTATTACGTGGAATTCAAACACAGGCTTCAACCGTAAGAAATTCCCCCAGAGGAAATGTAAGAAGGCGATAATCAAGAAATTCAGTGTACATTGGGAAGAAGGTTGCTGGTAGAGTTATAATCAGGGAATTTTTTTCCTGGATTTTGGGTTTTTTTTCTGTTTGATATTTGCAGAAATGTTCATGGCTGGGCAATAGGGGGGCAGCAGCTCTTCCCCCACCATTGTCCCCAGCAGCACAAGATGATACAACAAGAGCAACTCAATTTAAATATGTAAGAAGATGCAGAATTATTTTAAGATTCAGAACTGGAGAGATTTGCAATTAAAAAAGGGGGAAAAAAAAAGAGAGAAAAGCCAACAGAGACATTCTGTGACCAGACTACGGCTTATTTTTCAGATCTCTGCTCATTAAGGAGTGACTCTGTATGTAAGTATGTGTTTAAGCTTTGCTCTCAGCTCCCTCTTTACAAAATAACAACCCTTTCAAGCAGAGAGAGGAGAACCCTCTGAAGAGAAAATCAAAGGCAGGTCCCTGGTGAGCACCATGCCCGCAGGCGCTGGTTGTGGGGGCCCCTGGGAGCACCTAAACCCTCCTGGTGTCCCTGGGGGCCATTCCCCAGGTGAATGCCTCTGGAGAGGGAAGGGGTTGGTGGGATCCTGGCCCTTCCATGGGCTGGAGAGGGAGTGACTGGGAGTCGTGCTGGGGGAGGCAAAATGAGCCCCCTCGCTGCCATGAGCGTCTCTGAGAAGCCACCTTCCCTCTCCCTTTCCCTTTCCCTTTCCCTTCTTTCCCTTTCCCTTTCCCTTTCCCTTTCCCTTTCCCTTTCCCTTTCCCTTTCCCTTTCCCTTTCCCTTTCCCTTT
>JAOXNO010000078.1:2429661-2468760 GCA_028565335.1 Limnodromus scolopaceus
CCCCAGAGCGGAGCAGAGGGGCAGAATCCCCCCCCTCGCCCTGCTGGCCACGCTGCTGGGGATGCAGCCCAGGGTGCTGGGGGCTTTCTGGCCTGCCAGCCCACGTTGCCAGCTCTTGTTGAGCTTCTTGTCCACCAACACCCCCAAGTCCATCTTGGAAGGCTGCTCTCAATAGTCCCAAGGACCTGACTCAAAAGGAAACGAAGACCCTGATGCGTGATTCCCCTGGCAGCAGCCAGAGGGGTGGGAAGGAACGAGCATGCCTTGGTACTTGCACCCAGCAGGACCCCACGAAAAGGCTCTTAAACTTCTCCTTTCCCAGGCAAAGCCCCACGCCCAGCACCTCTGCGCCTCCCTGAGAGCTTCCCTCCCTTCCCAGGCAACCCAACCCCATGCCAAAGTAAATCCTTCAAGCTGCAGTTTCCGAGAGCATTCCTCTGCTTATTGCTTGCACATGGGTACCGCTGGAGAGCTTCCTCCTGTCCTCCACGCTCGCCCTCGGGAAAGAGGCTCTTCCAGCAAATACCGAGCCCTCTGCTTTTATAACCACAATATAAAGTCCTCTGTCAACATTAGGAATCATTTAATGAGTCTGGCAGGGATCACCCCACTTCAGCTGCTTCGTAGCCAGCCAACCAAAATAAATCAGTTATTATGGCAAAGGGAATTTCTCTGAAAGATGTATCTCAGGCAGTGACAATGGGGTATTTTTTTGCAATAGTAAACTTTTAATCCCCTCCCTGTCCCCCCCCCAGAAGACGAGAGTGTTACAAAGAGCTGGCCAAGCTCTTCTGATCCAAAGTGATGCATAAATGGGACCTGACGTTAATCTCCTCCTGCCCAGAGCACTATAATGGGACACTTTACAAGCAGTGAAAAATTTAAACTAGGAAGGATTTTCTGGGGAGAAAAAGAGGCGAAAAAAACCCTCAAACCCTAGGCAAAAATAGCATTAATCCAGTTAGTGTGGGGAGTGTTTTCATCAGAGGAAATTCATGAAACACAACTCCAACTTTTGGGGTCCTTGCTTTATGCACAAGGGCCCTCGATGGCCATGGGATGGCGAGGAGTGAAGGCTCTGCTTGGGGAAGGATCCAGCCTCAAAGAAAGGCACTTTCTCGCCCTGTGACTCATTCCTTTAAGGACTAAATGGACCTGTATGCTCGCCATGGATTAATTAAATTTTCCCCACCCGAGGAAAAGAGCTTTATGCCAGAAAGTCGCTGCAGAGAGGTTCAGAGCATCCCCTGCCATGCTGAGTGGAGCCAGGCACTGGGGCAGGAGCCCTGCCCAAGGTGACCCAGACCAACACAAACCCAGAGCTCTCTCTATGGATGGGACATGGTCTCCTCTTTGGAAACCCTTGGGAATGGATGGGCTGTGGCCACCATCAGGGAAAGCCTCTCAGTGTGCTCTCAAGCCCTTGGCCTTGTGCCCCCCGTCCCCTCCCCCTCTTGTCATGAAGAATTTGGAGGAGCTTCCACACGAACTGAGATTTCATCAGGTGTGGGCACCTATGAAATATGAAAAATGACCCAAAGAGAGGAAGAAAGTAAGCACCATTTGAATAAATAACCTTCATAAACATGGTGAATGCTCACCTTGCAGAGGTACAAGATAAATTGCAGTAATTTAGAGTCAGAGTCCTGGCAGTTTAACTTCTGCTCTTAGAATCATTTAGGTTGGAAAAGACTTTAAGACCATCAAGTCCAACCGTAGATGAAAAGACCTTTATGATCATCAAGTCTCGGACCATCCCGGGGTTGCAAATTACCTTGCAGAGCCTGCGGCTTTTTCTGCATTAATTTCATGGACTGCTGAACTCCATTCAGCTGCTGAGATTTACACCCGGATTCGCTCCAGGATGCACTGGCCTCCATCCTCCTGTCTGGTGACGCCCTGGGGTGCAAAGAAGCCAGCAAAGGTCTTCTGGGACACCACAAAATAGCTCCGGGCACATCCTTCCTGAGGCTGGCCCAAACTCACCCTCAAAGTACTTCAGGGGGACATGGAAATTAGGGCAGGGACAAAGTTTTAGGCATTTATTAGTTTCCCTAGGTCAGCTCAAGGGTTGTTTTGGGAGGGGGGATTATGCTTATGGAGCTGTGTATTTAGAACAAAATCCATCACAAGGGATAACATAGATAAAAGCACCATGATGATTTACTGACAGAGGAAAGGGATGCAGATTTAAAGCTCAGATCCTACTTCCAGAAAATCCATTATCAGTTTTTTTCCTGTTTATCACAGGATGTGCCTCTAGTGGAAGTCCAGCCATGTGCTGGGCTGGTTGTCCTGTTCAGATCACAGAGCTGGAGGCAGGGATCTTTCTGGCCAGGAATGCTGAGGTCTATCAATGTGTCTTTGCACAGTGACACCTGCATTAATCAGGTCCCTTATAAAAATCACAGTGGCTAGAAACGTGCTGAAGGTTCACCTGCTTGTCCATGGAAACAAGGCTGCTCCAAGAGGGTGGCTGGTGCAGGTCCTGCAGAGGACCTGGAGAGGTGGCACAGCATGCCAGGAGGTAAGGACATGGAGCAGTGAAATGGCTGAAAATCCAACCCTGGGGTTTTATAGGTATAACAGATGGTGCCATAGCTTGGAGGAGAGAGCAGGAGGGGTATTTTCCCAAATCCTGAGGACAAATTATCCTATATGCACTGATAGGACCTTCATTTCTCCACTCATCTAAGGGTGCCTCTGAAGGATGCCCAGAAGCACTTTGGTCATATCTTACCAAGACAACCACATATTGGCATCTACAGACTTGCTGCAGCACAACAAAATACAACATGAAAACCCTTCTAGTAGTCTGCTCCTCAGCCCCAGACAGTCGGCCCCATGGTAATGTTCACCAAAATCATCCAGATCCAGGAAACGAGCTGATTTCAGTTGTGATGAACATACGAGAGAAATAAACAGGGAGAAAAAAGCCATAATCATTTCAGGCTCCATTAGGAATAAGTAATAAAACTCAGTGTTTGCCAAGTGGAAAATAACTATCTTGATAAGGAAAAGGAAAAAAAAATCAGTTTTCAACATCACGAAGTGAATTTGGCAGCTAAAAAAGCCATGCAGAGTTTAAAGAAATACCAGAGGAAGGACCTCTGTTAATAAATGACTTCGTATGGGTTTATCTGGCTCCTTTTCATCCAGGCTGTTTGCTCTTATATCTAAAATCATGCGTCAGTATATTATATCACACAGAAGCATGGGCACTTCACAAAAGTGCAAAAAAACACAAGTTGATGCTTGAAGAGCTGTGCATGGGCTCAGAAAGCAAAGGGAGCTCAGCTGCTTCACCCTCTGATTTACAAACAGCTACTTCCCTGGCTAAGAACGGTCCCTAATTCCAAATGCACTCAGGGTAGTGATATTCAAGGGGGTCTTTTATGATAATTAGACTCTCAGCTTGGAGCAAAGGGCTCCGGAGCTCTGGGAGAATTATTCCTAATAAGACAGGAACAAATCTGCCCAGCTTGTGTTAAAAAAACATATCTACGCTGAGGGGCTGCTTGACTGAAGTCTGTAGATGTGTGGGCAGTTGCCATTTAATTCCACATCTCAGCTATTTTTCAATTACCTTTGGCTAACCTTTAATTGAGATCTGAAATTAAAATCAAACAGTATGGAAGAGCTTCAGTTGTGAAGACCCAGTCATGCTGTTTACCTCTTTGTTTCACCCAAAAACCTCTTCAGGTCCTTTTACTGCTCTCCCCCTCCCCTTCTTTGCTTTCCCAAAGTGAATTATTTATTAGCAAAAGGTATTCTCAGTACCCTAATCCCCCACATAGGATCACACTTTCCATTGGTCTGAGGAACAAATACAAATTGATCTGGCTTCCAGTCTGAAAAAAGATGCCTTTAACACATTGATATGCTGCACGGCAGATTTGTTTCTGGAAATTGCTCTTCTTTTGGTCCTCACCATTTCTGTATAATTAGACTTTTTGCATTTCCACTGGGAAATCCGTAAGAGTTACGACTCATTCCTGGCTGGACCGCTTTGCGGTGCTAATGAAAACCGTTTGAGTCTCTTCTTGCTTTCTATTTTATTTTCTACTTTTTATTTTTTATTTATTTTTCTATTTTAGTTCATTACATTCACATCTGGTCGTATACTGAGCCCTTGGGGACTGGCCCTGCCTTCTCCCACCACAGAAATCCTCTGCTTGAGGAAAGATGTCAGTCTACGCTCTGTAGGAAACACCGTGGTTGGAGCCCACCATCCGTTTGAGTGCTACCTTCTGCTCATAGCTCCAGGAAATGCAAGGCATTGAGCAGAAAACTGAGTTGCTGAAGCCTAGAATACACATAGTCCTTGGAAAAATAGGTAAGAACTCAACTATTTTCCACCCCAAGTAGTAGATTTGGTATTTCCAGGTCAACAAAATGTTGTGGTATTGCATTGGCTGCAGAACTGCTTCTGCCCTTTCCTGCAAGGCTGGTGGCAATGTAGCATCCCTGGGCAGGGGTTTGGGATTTCTCCCAGAAGCAGCCTGGTACAGCTCCTGCAGGCTGGTGTGCATGGGAACACCATGGCCAGCTGTCCAGCTGGAGGTCCTGAACATGGGAACATTTCCATTTTCCATAACACATAGTATGAGCTCATATTATTTTTAAATGTTGAGACAACCAGACTTCTAGCCATATTTAATCTTATTTTAGAAGGAAATCACTTCATCTTTTTGTTTCTAGTCTGAAAACTACCATAAAAGACACTGTCTTGGAAGGTGATCATGTATCTTTCTGGGGTGTGGGACCACGAGGACCACAGCATGTTTGTGCTGAGAGAGCATGGGACATACCACATCAGCAGTCACACAGGGCTTTCACAGGATGGTATTTGTCCCAGCAGGGATTGAGTGAAGGAAAAGTCTGCTCCCAAACATGATATTCATCATTCTCCTCCTGAAGATCCTTGAGAGTTTGGGCTGAGAAGCAGGAGCGAGGAGAGGTTCTGAGTTGACATCTTTGCTGAATAAACAGCTTGCACAGAGGGTGAGAGACCCAAGCAGGAGAGTCCCCTGAATAATGTGTTTCTCAGGAAACTCCATGGTCTTATAGTTCCCTTGATGCTGTTTTCAGATCACGGCATTGCTCAGTTCACCGCGGTCTCCTGGCCAGCCAGCACGGAGGTCTTCTGGGCAGGTTTTCCCGAAGGACGTCCCCGGATGTGGTGGTGGCTGTGACCATGGCAGTCATTGGGCTCCCATGGGCACCCACAGCAGCCAGCAGAGAAGAGGGGTGCCCAGCTGCTGGCACTGTCTCGATTTGGGGAGTGGGCAGTGCTGAGGCACAAGGATCTGCCATTTGGAAGAAGGTGTGTTGGAAGGAGACCTGACGAAGGGTCACTGAAACCACCTCAAAAGCAATCCGGAGAGCATTAAGAAAGCTTTACATCATAGGATCCCGTTCCACATAGATCCATCTGGCTACAGCGAGGCAAGAACTGTCTCTTCCTCTTTATCAAAACCATCTCTGCTCGGGTGTTGCAAAACAAAAGAAAGCACTTTCACAGCACAGCCCTTCTGCTGAGGACAAGAGCACTGCTGAAGATGCTGCTCCTCCTTGCTGGCCTCTGTTGGCTAGCGTACGGACCAGGTATTCCCATCTGTTTTGCTTGATGGTTAACTCAACATACAGCATGGCTTTTTCTTGAAAGCCTAGCACAAAATCCTGTTTCTATTGGAATCAGTGGGGGTCTCACCAGGAGAGCTGGGCAAAGTGCCCCCCAAGGTCTGTATCACAAGGAGGGTTCAGGTCAGTAGGGATGAAGTGATGTTGATTTTCCTGTCGCAGTTCCTGTTTACTCAGTATCTAAACTATCTACAGCTCCGAGCACCACAGCTGCATATTAAATATGCCATTCAGTGAATTTCCATTTGGACGTGATTCCTGGGCAGTTTATCCGGTTGCACATGAATTGCACCACGCTCTGCAGACCAGGACCGACTCCATGCCAAGTGAGCAGTATCCACGCTCGTTAGCCCAGGCACAGGCAGAGCTTTGCCACATCACGTGCCAGCTTGGACCCAGGTTAAATTCAGCCACTTTTGGGTGGCAGAGAGCCCATGCTAATAAACCCCATCGGATGAGCAGGGGTTGCTGCAGCACCAGCATCATCCTCACCATCTTCCCTGGAGTGATGAAGGGCCATGACTCTAGATTTGATGGGCAGAGAGGACCGTCTGAAGGTGTATCCATTTGTTTTAGTGCAACAAGATTTGGTTAAATCAAAGGGTACTGGTGTGAGAAGGAGAAAATGGACCCCTGTGCCCCCATGCTGAGCAGTGCCCAGTGTGGATGTTCATCCAGTGAAGCCACTTACAGTGACAGTCCCTGCACTCACGTTGTCCCCAGGTGGAGAGTGTTTGGCTTTGTCAAGTGACCGTGAAATCCAAAGAAACATATTAGATGTTAAAAGAAAAACAGCTTTCCACATTTCATGGGAAAGTCAACATTTTGTAATAGTAGGTACTCTGCTAAAAATATTCTGTGCCACCAAATAATGCCTTGTCGGTGTTTATGTCTCAGCTACAGGAATGAGACCTGAAGGCAAATGCTCATGTTGGTGTAAAAGGTGCTTGTAGCAGTTGCGATGTTAATTTTTTAATTATGAGTTCCCTCCTCTTGGAAGAACCTTTTGACCCAAGGTACGTTTTTCTGCATGAAAATCTCTGGTGGCAGGTTGCAGCTCCGGGAGGAGAAGCGGGATCCCTCACCGCTCCGATCTGCCTCCCGTGGGGATGGCATCCTGGTGCCGCGGATGGCGCTGGCTGCCAGCGTCCAACTGCCACTCGGCAACCACCGGTACCCAACTGGAAGCATCGCTGGCCTTCCACCCCCTGCCAGCCCCTTCTCCAACACCGCTCGGCCCTGGGGAGCTGAATTTCGGCCGGTTTCTTGGGGAGCTAAATGGCCCGTCTCTTTTTCCCCGGGAACCAGAAGCTCATTACGAGAAGTTGTTTTGATATTCCTGCTGGAAATCCTCGCCCAACAACACATTTGATAATCATACATGGTCTCATAGCTAGATACACTCCTGCCCATCTGCCGGCGTGGCAATCTGCCCGCTCACCAGATGGTACTCTTGATTCACAGGGGCAGAGGTGCCAAAAAAAAAGATGGATTTAGATGACACTGTTAGTGCCACCTCTTCTGCCTTCCCTTCGCGGTGACAGCTCAGACAAATTAGTGCCACGGCAACAAAGAATTCCACTTAATAAAACGCAGGAATTAGAGATGGAAAAGACCTATTAGGTCATCTACTCCATCTCCTTGCCAGTGCCTGATCATCACATTAATCTTCCCAAATGTGAATATCGCCCTGGAAGAAGAAAAAAAAAAAAAAGACAGACTGCTTCCAGATATCGGCAGTTGCCAACAACGCGAGCAGGATTTCAGCTTGTGCCTGAGCGAACCGTGGGGACCATATGGGGTGTCAAAATATATTACACAAAAGTTCAGCCTGAAGGCAGTCTACGTGAGAGGAGGCCCGTGACAGACATAAAAAAATGTTCAGGTTTATGGGAGGATCTAACGGCAACGGTGGAGCGTAACGCACAAGATGTTGTCCTGGGGACTCGGGCAGATATGCACCAGTAGCTACCTCTGTGTGCCTTGGGAGGCTTAGAAAAGAGGAGGTTCACCAGCAAGCTAAATAGCTGGAGACATAAAAATGGACATAAATGGCTCTTAAAGGACAGGGGACAGGTCAGATCCATTTTTCCTTTTTTTTTTTAATTTTTTTTAACCATCATCCCAGTGCTCCATCATTATGTTTTAAGATAAATGTATCAGGACTCTAAACATTTGATGTGGCAAATACCAAGCCACCCTCTGACGTGCTTCACAAAACACAAGTTCTTCCTTTCCAGTTGGGTTGGAATAGCTCTAACAGCACCCATTTCAAAACTGCAAGCTTCCTAAACCTTTTCAAAACTTTACAGATCCAGTCCAACTCTGCTTTCAAGTCTCTTGTCCAGTATGGGGGGAACAGCAAACAGAAGTACAGCCACACTTCAAGGTGAATATGCAAAGCGGTGACAAGCATTTAACTTAAAAAAAAAAGAAAGAAATGGCAGTTTGAAAGGAGCTCGCCCTAAATATTGCCTTGACCTTGAGATAAAGGTAGTTCACATCTCATTTTATGGCAAAAGACAAGGGTGGGTCCTCTACCAGGTTCTTGGCTTTTCCATGAGCTGGCTGGTTTTACACCCTCATTCTCATTTTTCTCTCTTGCCTTGATTCCACTGCCAATCCCTAAGGTCACGTAAATAACACTAAGAAAAAACAGCCATTCAGTCAGTGTTTTTCCATGATTTTCAGGTCCTATCTTTCCTTCACGGTTTGCAGAAACAGTAATTGCTCAATTAACCTAATGAGGTGGATCTTTGAGATTTCCAAGTGCCCAGTGGCTCAGCTCTTAAAACCCCTCAAATAACTCCATCATTTACTTCCATATTGTACCTGCGATGGGAATGACACCCCCGACTGATGCTAGACAATAAATAAAAGGAAAGGAAGAAGAAGGAACACCCCTGGAGAGCCAGGACATCCCCACGATGGCTTTCAAGGGTAGAGAAGGTTCCCAAGCTCTGTAGGAGGCAGCTGCACAGTGCCCTGCATGAGGACCAGGGAAGGGTCTCGACACTCAGGTGGGTGATCAAGGGTGAATATTTTAAGAGCTGGAAGGAGACAAGAAGGCAGAGCTATTTTTTTTTTCCGCTCAAAATTTAGAGATTTTGCTGTAGCGACATGCTGACCTCATTTCTTCCTCCACGGCAACAGCTAGCCCAAAGCAAGAACGAGGACTTTGCTCCCTATAAAAAAGGCATCTAATGGTGCTAAATGCCTTGCAAACAGCTGTGATGTATCACATTCTCCATGTGCTGGTGGAGAGTTAAAACCAATTCTTATTGAATCTTATTATTTTCTGTGTGACTGCAGTAATAGTACACGGCAATAACAAAAAGGTGAGGCTCTCCGGTTGTTTTACTCTCTTGGCAGAATTTATTCCAGGCGAAGGGGTAAAACAGCATTGATTTATTTATTTTTTTTAAAAGAACATCTTTGGCAAAGGCTGCAGAAAGGCTTTGGAGAGGAGCCCTCGGTCTTTCATAACATAATTAGCCAAAAATACTGCAGAAAAATATCCATGAAGGACGCAGGCTAGGAAGAAGTGTTCTTTAGCTGGTGTGTTACTGAGTTGTTATTTTTCTCCTCTTCACTTAAGTGGAGAAATTTCTTGGTTTGCTCAGCTTACAAATAAATCCCCGTTAAAACGAGCAGCTGAGAAGGGGCAGCTCCGAGGACCCCCCGCAGCCTCCCGCTTCGCTCCCTGCATCCCAATCCCCTCCCGTCGGATGGGAGCCCCGGGGAAGGCACCACTTAATGCGGATAAAGGTGGCAGCATCTGGCCCGTAAGGAATTTGCCGAACCGGGCAAAGCCGAGAGGGTCCCTGCAATGACCCCCACAGTGAGACAGACCCTCTTAGAAGAGATTAGGACACTCTGCTGCCCATGAGTACAATGCAAGTCCATTAAGGACAGAGAGAAATTGCCCTGCGATTGTATTCTCTGGCCCCTATCTACTACAGCCATCACCCCTGCGACCATGGGGAATATACACAATTATTGTTCCATAACTGCTAAAGCGAACAGCAGATTGTATGCGGCGAGTTTCGTTCTTTTGGTTTGTTTTTGAGGTTGTTTTTATTTTTTTTTTTTTTGCTCCCGTGAGGAGAGCTACCTCTCAGGCAGTGATGCGTGGGTGCTGAGTGCTCCACGGCTGGCTGCGGCGGAGACGTGCTGAATGGGATGCTCTTCTCGTGGTCCTTTCTTATTTTTTACGCTATGTCACTCCTGGAAGCGCATTGATAGGAGATGTCAGTCGGTGATCATTTACAAAAGCCGGTAAGAAGGCTGCTCATTTTGCCTTCTTGGGAAAGGAGAGGAGGAAGAGGAGCAGTCTCTTTTTTTTTTTTTTTTTCTTTCACGAGCAATAAACAGGAATATCAAAACTGAAGCCACTTTAACGAATGGCAAGTTTCCGAAACACTAGCTAAGAAAGAAATTTAAAACCACAGTGAAGCATTGTCCTTTTGGTTTAGCAGCATGCCCTCTGGGAATCATGGGTTACAGGAACAATTAGAACCTCACCGAGATAAATAAGGACGAGAAAAGGAAAAATGCTTCCTATATTCCAGTGTGCAAAGTGAGGGTTACCCAGAAAAAAAAAAACAAGCGCCAGCTTCCAATCTATGGATAAGCAAAAGCAGAAGGTTTTTACCCAAAGAATTGAGATGATTGCCTTGGCACTCCCAAAGTGCAACATTAGCAAAGAGCAGCGATGTTCAGCCCCCCAAGCCTCTGAACCCAGCCTCGGACTTGGGATTTCATTGCTCGCACAGCTGGGTCTCTCCAAGGATGCCCAAAGGGCATCTTGGTGTCCACACTTTGCCAACTGACCCTTGTTTTTCTAATGGGAATATTTCCCCGTAAATCTAGATTAAAAAGATATTCTTTAGAATGACATTTCTTTTTTTTTTTTTTCCTGTTCAGGTCAAAGGCTTGACTTCACCATGGACAAACACATCTGTAACCACGGGCCAGGTACAGAAAAAAATTGCATGAAGAGATGAGGCTAAGAGAGATATTCTGCCTCTCATGAAACATGGGTTGGGGTGACCATGGAGAACCAGCCAGAGAACACCAGGTCCCTCCACATCATTTCATTGACATTTGTATATGTATTTTCTTTTCTGTTAAAAAGTTGCCCCTTATTCCAAGTCAGAATTTGCTTTTCCAGTTGCAGGATCTCATGCCATTTTCCATGGGATTAAAGAGCTTTCAGAAATCTCAGCTCACCTCTAGACGAACGCTTAGAGACAGATAAAATTTATTTGCCAGGTGCTGCAAGGTACATTCTTGAGGGTTTACATTATTTTTATAACTCTTCCTAAGGCCTTTCCGCTCCCTAAAATGAGGCTTTTCAGCAGTAAATAAACTCAAAGACCTTTTACAGTGGAAAACAACTCCCAACACTCTGAGTGCAGGTGGACGCAGTGAGCATTCCCTGATCCAAGGCTGAAGCCAGGAGGATGATTAACACAAATGTTGTCCCTCGGTCCTCGCCTGTCCTTCGGCAACCACATGGGTTGTAAGATGGTCTCCAGCCTCTCCATGGGCCCCTCCACAGGTTCACCAACCTCTTGATGAGAAATTCAAGTCAGCTTCAACCCATCGCTGGAGATGCCAAAGGTATGGGACCAGGCACCCCAAACTCCCCAGGCAGTGGAGCGTGTCCAGATGGTGGCCAAAACCTTGGGTGGACTTTATCTTCTGGAGGTGCCACAGAGCACACAGGACACCTGGAAGTGGCATTTCAGCTGGGCACCTGGCCTAGCCACACAAGATACTCACCATTTCCTCACTCTCCTGCCTATTCCTGACAAACAAGGCAGGACAAAGCAAGGCGTTAGCTTTAAACCTCCCTTTTCCTCCATCTTCTTCTGCAAAGGCTGTTTTTGCAAAACAAGCTTCATTTTATTTCTGTGCTTTGCTCTTGCTGCTGAACACAGGGTACCAAAATCAAGGAGAAGAGCGTGAAATGAACTTGCATGGCTTAAAAGAGCTTGATTGATATGAAGTAAAGCATTTCCCCTTGAATTCACAAAGTGGAGCTAGCATTTTTAAATCAACGCTCCTCTTTATGAAAACAAGTAATTATTCTTTCATTGAAGCCAGAGCCAAAGTCTGGCAAATTACTAAAGTTAGAAAAATGCAAATGTTATATTAGTCCGGAAGACCGCAGTTATGTTTCATTAACTCAGCCTCTTTCTGTACACGCATAATGCATTTTCCTTGTTTATTTTTGTGGCTAACTGGAAGTGGAAGTCCACCTCAGCCTCTTGGTTCAACAGAAAGAGGATGGGTGACAAGGGAGGACATGGATCATCCCCCAGGGATGCTGCAGTTTGCCCATGCCAGAGACTTTCGGAGGCAAAACCACCTGCCTGAGCTTCCTGGGGCTTTCCCAGCCCTCCCGAGCCCTCTGTGCACCGCAGGTCGGGGTGCCCTGTTAAGAAAGTGCCAGGTGATGCCACCCACTCCGCTGCCACCACCGCGTCGGCAGCAGCTTGTCACTGTGCACGGCTGAGCTAAGTCAGGCAGGGTGGTAAAATAAAGACAGATGGCAGCGAGTTTCTCGTTCAGGCCTCATGAGTCACAGCTCATTCACTGGGATCCTTGATATAAGACACGCTTCTTTCCAATTTTTCATTTAGCGTGGAAACACTTTGCTTATGGAAACACCCCTGGCGCAGCCTCCTACAGTATTTCTGCCGAGATCTCCTCCTCCACGACAGGGAAATCGAGCCGGTTTGTTGGCAGCACAACATCCAGCTCCCCGGGGAAGCAGACGATGCTAACAGCACTCAGCTCGCAGGCATGTCCTGGGGCTTAATTAATGGATGATCGTTAGATGCCTTCAGCCCCGAGAGCTGAGCAGGGCAAGTACACATGTAATGGGAGCAGGACAGCACTGCTGGGCATCCTGACCAAGCCTTGGTCCTGGGGACCCCCAAACCCACTGGATCGTCCCACCGCCATCCAGCCCATCAGTCCACCAGGGCAGCAACTTGCCACATCACTATATGGTTCCACACGAAGCCATATAGGTGATGGCCTGAGGATCAACGTGGGAAACCCCAGGCTGCGACCCTGCCCTGCTGCAGTCACTTGAGAGTAGTCTGTGAAGGATTCGTTTGATTTGGAAGTTGCCCGTCACACTTGATTTACCCAGCTCATTCCGTAGATAGCTAATTAATCCCCTTCCTCGAAAACGATAACAAGTTTATTGCAGTCTGAGCGATTTCCTGCTTTCTCCCGGTTTGGCACGCCGGGATCTGCCTTGGCACGCTGAGCTCCTCGTCTTCCTTGGGTTCGCGCTTCCAAACTTTCTTCTGCTGATGGGAAACTCCGCTGTGAAGTTAAGCATTCGTGGCGGTGGCTCTCCCCAGGGCGGCCAGCTTGGTGATGGAGGAGCAGAGACCCAGCACCAGCTCTTCCCTGCCTGGACCGCTTCCTGCTCCTTTATAGCACAGGAAAATAAGCTTCTCGGCGCAGGCACCGAAACGCAATCGCCCCTGCGCTAAGGCTATTACAGACTTTATCACTAATTTAATGCATCTCCCGTCAGTTTAGCTCGTAACATCTGCAATCCCAAGCGACACTAGCTGGGAGCAATGAAATGTGGTTTCCCTGAGCTCGTTGGGAGCAAGGAAGCAAAACCAAAGGAGTAAATGCATTTCCCTTACGACAGCCCAGAAACGTGTAAAAGAAGTTGCATTTTCCTCAGGGATGCTCACTCCCTGCTCTCCCCACGGAGAGGGGGAGAGGATCCTTTCCTTCCCTCCTCCCACCAGCCGGGGCTGCTGCTGCAATTACCCCAGCGAAGGCCCAATTAAAGTATTTATCGCCAGACTTTCTAAGTGTCCGTATTTCTGGGGTGGCGCTGCCGCTGCTCGTGTGCCTCGGGGGACCTCTGTGAGATTGAATTAATTTTTCCGGCGCGCTCGGGGAGGCTCAGTTAGGAGACGCTATATTACAAACCTGCAAAATACTTTCATTATCATTATTAGAGCACCTGATCCAGTGCAAGGGCCATTGCACCGGCTTCTCGGGGTGTAAAATACAGCTCTGTGTTGAAATGCAATGTGTTAGAAACCGCTGTCCCAAAATTGAGCCTCAGCTGGACTAAGCAATCGCCCAAGCCTGGTCCTGACCGACTTGCTTGTCCGTATGAGAGAGAAACATGATTAAAAAGCAGGATGCGGTCACCTGAAATTGCCCGTAAAAGGCAGAATATTATCCTGTGTATGAGGGAATTGCCATGCCAGGGATGTAAAAGCCACGTCTCCCTGCCTCTGCAGAGAATGAATCCACAGCAAGAGCAAAAGGCCGGGCTGCTGGAAACATCAGCGAAATGAAAGGCTTCTTGCTGTTAGGTTTCATTTAAAGAAACTGGAAATTCCCAAGAAGAGCAGTCGCAAGCAGCAGAGGCCCTCTTTAAACGGTTCCCAGTGCTGTTTGCTATTTTACCTGTTGTTTACATGGTGTTTATAGTGTGTTTTAGACGGAACCACAGCTACTGCAATCTGTTTGTAAGCCTTCCCTTCGGAGCCAAGCGTACGTGTCTAATGATGGTGATGATGCCCAAATAAAAAAAGCTAAAGAATGAGCTTGGCTGCTCCCGTGACAGAGGAAAATATAAGGGAGAAGGGCTTAATTCTGAAGCACGGAATAGTTAAAAACCTGAATAGACCCATCGCCTCCCCACCTGAGAAGTCAAGATGCCCCAGCAGGGAGGAATGGGCTGTAACTCACCCCCATTTTACAGGGCGGCCGTTTCAGATGTGCTGCACTTAACATCTCTCGTCTCTTTATCACCCGTCCCTTTCCTCGTTCGCTTTTAAGACGGGAAAATTGTGATGAACTGAGGGGAACTCCAGAGGACCCCCTTTCAGAAAGAAAATTCCTCCATGAGAACCTTCGCATGGCTAAACTGCTGGAAAAAAAGCAGAGAAACCCTCTTTTATGTGCTTGATGAAAACACAGAGCAGCAAAGCAGAGGAAAAAAGACCTCAGATAAAATTTTAATCGCGTTTGCAATAAATTAAGAGCAGGTGAGGGTTGCTCTGAACTTTGTCTCCATGACGTTATTTCAGAATGAAGCCATCACATGAGAATCCCTTTAGCGATTATGTATTTTGCTGGTTTTAGAGGCAGAGAGTACAAAATCAGGAAAAGTGGAAATGCATTGCTTACAAAATTAAATACATATGGGAAACATAAAAGAACCAGCCTGGGGAGCGAACTGTGTACTCTAGGATTACCCTAATTGCACAGAGACACCAGCCATCCGCGTCCAAAAATGAAGACCAGATTTGACCCGAGCTTTTTAATCGGTTTGGATTTTATAGGCTACTCCAAGCGTCGTGAGCCACATAATTAATGGAGAAAATATAACCGACATTTTCAGGCATATTGTTTCATTGTCGGTTCATTTATGAGGCGAAATGGTTAATTCACTCGAATTTCCAAAATCCACTACCAATATTTACGAAGAGAAGATGAAAGGAGTTCAGCCACTAAGCGCAGAAGCCAACTTTTTTGCAAAATGACTTAATTGCAAACACTTTCCGTTTTGAAGCCTCCTCTTGGAGCCTTTGTCTCTCCTTTGGGAGACACCTTAAAGGGGATTTGTTTTCTGAATGTGTAAAGCATTCAATTTCTAAAAAAAACCCCCACATTTCTTGCTCTTGGCACTCAAAATGATGAGTCACTTGTCAAATCCTGGCCCACGTTGCAAAACGCTGCAGGAAAAAGAACTCGCCTAAGAGTGTTTGCAAAAGGGAAGAAAAAAAGCAGAGGAGGTGGCCAAGTTTAAAAGAAGAGCATCTTTTCTTTGAAGCCTCGATTCCCCGGGCGCAGGCAGGTGCAGACGGGGATTTCGGTGACGGCGAGAGGGGCTGCGTTTCCATCCTCTCCCCTGCCCCAAAACCATCTAAGCCCCCATCACTCACATACCAATATGTGGAAAAAGCAAATCTCATGAAGGATTTTCTTTGGGATGTATCTCATGAAGCAATTTCAGAAACGCACGTTCCCTACGACAGCTTTCACGTTACCTATGGCTCAGGAATAATTAAAGGGGGAGTCGGGGGGAAGATACTGCTGTGGGTTCCACGTCCTAAAGCTGGACAAGTGGTTGAGTCACCATCCCTGGAGACATTTAAAAGACATGTAGACGCGGTGCTGAGGGTCATGGTTTAGTGGTAACTTGTCAGTTTTAGATTAATAAGATGATCTTAAGGATCTTTTCCAACCCAAATGATTTTATGATTCTATGACAGAGCAACCTCTGTCACTGCTTCCACCCTCAGACATGGTGGAACATGAATTTAAGACATTGAAGTTAAAAGCTTTGCTCCAGAATAAACAGGAAAGTATGATAATACAAAATAATAGCCTAGAGTACATTCTGTCCATTGTATAAAACACAGAAGGTTTTGATTTGGAAAGTTAGCAAGAAGCAGGATGGGGGTTACTCCTCAAATTGTTGAAAAAAAGGCTAGAAAGTGGATCAGCAGCATCTGAAGGTTCTCAAACTGCTCATTTGGAAGTAGCAGAATGGAGACTCGTGATTCTGCCACAGTCACTGCTGTCACGAGCTCATGAATGTAACAAAGACGGCCAAGACTTAGTCGAGGCTTTCAGAAGACCAAATCCATTGAAGTTTGAACGCAGCAGAGAGTTGTAGAGGTCACTGCTGGGCTTTCAGGGGGTCTGCGCCAGGGCGAGACCAAGATTTGCTGCTCCTCCTGTGAGGAGACCCACATTGGCACCTCCTATTTCCAGGCCTGCTCATGATCTTCCACTCAAAAATGTCTTTTCTAGAGAAATACTCTTTTTTTTTTTTAGGTTTTTTTTAGTGGGAAAACGTCGGTTGTGATTTTAAAAATATGGTTGCTTCATGGCATGGGAAATTTTGAAACAAGCATGTTTGCCTCAGTTTAAAGCACTGTCTCTCAGCCTTCAGTTTAAACAACTTCATGTTGAAATATCAGTCAGAAAAATTACTTCCTGATATGTTTCAAGAATTTTTTGAACTATAAAAATTATTAAGTCAAAGCAAACTGGCGGTTCCAAAAGTGTTTTGAAATATAGCTTCAAAATACAGTGAAGCAGTACAGTAAAAATTTACAGTCCCATTTTTAATGCATTTTTAAAATGTTTGAAACAGTGCATAAAATTGGACCTTAGCTAAGAAGAAAAATGAAGTGAATGGAGAGACGTTTCATTTCAGTTTTTGAGGTGCTTGGCTTGGTTTTGCCTAGGAAGGGTGGGCTGATACCCAGGTGTCACCAACACATCCCAGGCAGACCACATTTCCTAAGTGACCTCAGGCAATGTGTTTAGAGATTGATCTATTAAAAAATACCCCCACAAAAAAACAGCAACCATGATTTTTGTCCATAGCCAGTTGGTTTTGGGTAGTATTAGGCTCTTTGTGATCTCGGTTACCCATATCTTTTGGAAATCTTGTCAACATCCTGTTCCTCTGGTTCAAATGGCAATAAAAAGCTATTTCCAGCAATTTGCACTGGGAGAGGTGAAGATGGGTCTATAAGGGGCAGGTTCATGCCCATGAAAACCCCTCCAAGCCCAGCTCAGGAATGCATGGTTGGGCTTAGGATACCAACCCCAGGACTGCCCCAGCCTCCGGCTTCTGCTTTAGGCTAGTTTTTGTATATATACACACACACATATATAAAGTAATTTTGACTAGCAAAAACTTCCCATTTGGTCTAGAATTCCTGGGGGTCTTTTATAAAAGGAGTGAGGCAGAAATGATTTCAGCAAGGATTTTGCGGTAAGAGTGGCTTTGCTCCAGATTTTGTACTTTATGAATTCTGGCCCCGAGCAGGAACCGGTGCTATGAAGGAGAGAGTCGTCCATCCAGAAATCTCAGCAGACAATCCCAATCAGGAGACACTCATTAAACCTTGTTTAGTGTCGTTGGTTCTATGGATAATTAACAAAGCAATCAGCTGAGAGAATCCGTATGAGGTATGGATGGTATAATATAAAAATTCTTCCACATGACCAGCTGAGGAAGCATTTCAGTGCTGGAAAGGTGTGAGAAAGCCATAAACACCTCTTATTTATGCAGAAAGCATACAGACAGACCATAATAAAGAAAAAACTCAATTGACTTGTGAGGGCCCCCAATATGCTGCAATCTGGACTCAGGAGAAACCCTTCTGGAGGGGACACCAATGCCTTTGGTGCACATCTCCAATGGGACCAGCATCCCACCTCTACTGGGCTCCAGCGGAAACCTCCGCAAACGAGGCGGCAGCATCCATCAACAGCCAATTCATTATACTAAATCCACAGAGGATAATGAAACCCGCTGAAATATGGGACCAAAGGCCAAGGCTGGGTTTCCCTGGAAACCGTAGCATTGTATTTGCTGACTTTTGTTATTCGCAAATGTTGCCCGCGGTATTTCGACGTTGCTGCTCTGCCAAGGGAGACGTCGGGGTCTGCGCCGGCATTTCCCCCTCCCTCCCTACTTTAGGACTACTGTAGCTTCAGTCATTCCTTACCAAAAGGATAATAAAGGGTTGGGGGTTGGTTTTTTTTCCAATCATTCCCAGCGTTTCCCTTTTATCTTAATAAAGACACTGTTATATATTCCCATAAATATCTTGGCCCACATAATATCTCCTCGGCTTTTGCCAATCTCCAGGAGAAAATAAGTGACCTCAGTGGGGCTGCGATGATAACACTGGTATTTATCTACAGAAACTCCTACGAGTCTTATTTTCATTTTTACTGCGGTCCAGCTGGGGTATAAATCAAACAGATACCAGGACCGTTCATCCATCCTGATGGATCTTCGCGCTGCTGTCATCATGGGGAAGGACATCTGCGCGGGGAGATTTGTGTGTTTCTGTCTACTTCTGCTCTGCCAACGAGCCAGTTGTGGCATCCCTGATGGAAACATTAGCACGCAGTGGGGATATCTGGGGGGAAAAAAAAAAAAAAAAAGGTTTTTGCTCACGGTAATAAATTACTTAGCCAGACCATTCATATTGTCTAGTCATAATTTTCAGCCTTTTATCTCTGTGTCTTTAAATGGCAAGGGAATTTCAGGGCTTTTTACACACTATTCTTTAAACAAGACAAACTATTTTTAGCGACTGAGCTTTACAAGAGGGAGCAGAGTGAAATCGAGCTGGGCTTCCCAGCACAGCCTCGGCAGCGTCTTTAATGCTCAGCAACACTTATACCCCCTCGTCCCCCATATGAGGACCCTCAGCCCCCCAGAGGGGCACCAGCCAGCCAGGCGTACGGGAGATGCTTCTGCAACCTCTGCTCCACCATGCACACCGGCTCATCTCCCTTAGGTGGAAAATAAAGGTGATTCTCACTATATTGTGTAGATCAAGAAGTGCCTGGGGCCCAGGGATGTGCTCTAATAACAAGCCACCCCAGCCCCACGCTCAGTGGGAGCCGCCGCTGCCTGCTAAAGAATGGAAAATGGAGATAAAGCTATGTAAACATGAGGTGACGGATTAAAATATTGCCACGTTTTACGAGAATGCACATAAATATCTTCCAGAAGTTTTCCCCTGTTTTGTCTGCTCGCTCTCCCCCTTGACCATAAAGGCAGCTGTAAAAACGGCCGCAAACAGGCTGGCTGTGGGGTGAGTGACTCCTCTGCTGGCCCTCGGAAAAGCAGGAAATATTTAACATTGGCTGTCAAAGCCTGGTCCTTCTTAACGGGAAGGAAATTCCCTGTTCCTCTTTATCCCGCATCGTTTCATCCACGCTCTGGTATAAGATGCACCGTCCCCTTAACAGCCCACTGCAGAGCACAAACCTTCAGCAATGTGAGACGCAAACCCGTGGCAGGCAAGTTATTTATGTGTCTATTTGCTTTTATTTTCAAGCTTTTGCCTGTTTTCCCTTTTTTTTTCAGCATGAGAAAAATGGGGGTGCTCTCACGCCCATCGTCCCCATCAGCAGCCTGACAGCCAGCCCCGCTCCAAGGGACATGGATAATCCCCTCACCCTGTAGAGATGGGCTCATTTTTTAAAACAAAGGAGGAAAAAAAGATGTGCTTTTTTTTTTTTTGCGGTTTCCCACATTGTTTGCATTTCCTTTGTCCCATCGTCTTCTCATTTTGCCCTCCAGCGGGTCTCACCGGCCTCGGCAGCCCATTGCTGGCTCTCAGTCTGGTTTCGCTCTGCAGGAACCACTGGGGACCTCAATAGTCCATGTCCTGGGAGACTTTCTGGTCCTCATTTTTAGATTTGGGTTTCAAGAATTTGTCTGGAAGCCTGAATTTGACCTCCCTGGGCTTGAGGCTCTAACCCTACGTGCACATCCCTCCTGTGTGCGTGGGTAGCTCCTCTAAGTCAGCGGTGTAAAACTGGTCAGAGGAAGGTTGGTGGCTCTGCTGCAGCTCCAAAGAGGGTTTCCTGGGATGCTGTCACTGCCCAGCATCTTTCCAGCTCCCCCAGGACAGGGAAAGTCATTTCAGCTCTGCTGGAAATGCTCCAGGGCTTGGGCATGGTGGTGAGGATGCGATGCAGAGCCCTTCTCTTTCCAGCCACAAGAGTAAGGGAGCAAGAGGTGTAAAATAACCATGCTGGGGTCATAATGCCCCAAATTTTGGCACTGGAGAGCTTCTAGCTCCTGAACACACACATGTTGCCCCACCAGTGCTGCTGGGGCACCTCAGCCTGAGCAGGTTTGGTCCCCATCGAGCAAGAAGTTACTTGGAGTGAGGAATTTTACCAGGGTTCACTGGAAAAAAATGAAAATGGAAAGGGAAGCACCCAGACCGGCATGGAGAGGGACGTGTGCTCAGCTGGATACGCACCATGCAGAATCCCACAGGGATCAGGTGCCTCTGCAGTCAAGAAGGACCTTGATCCCTACCCTTTTGAGGGACAAAGAACTAGGGATGCTGCTGGTGCAGGAGGAACTGGGACTCCCTCCCCGTGCTCGTCAGTTTTCTGTAGATGTGGATGGAGGAGAGGGCCCCGCGAGACAGCATCTGCCTTTAATTGCCTTGTTCCCTTTCTCATCTCTCTCCCTGTTTTTCCTTTCGTGCCTCCTCCGTTGCCTTGTCGCACCATCCACCTCCCTCACATCTCCCTCGGCTTGCAGCCCCTCTTCCTTTCATCGCCTGTTTCAAATGCCCCAAAGGGTTTGACTTTTATTTCACCGCGCCTCTTGCTTCCCCGAATGCCATTCCCCTGGGAATAACGCCGGGGTCTCCTCTTTCATTCACTTCTGAGCCGAGTTAAAAGAAACGGGACGTTAAACCCGCACAAAGCCAATAGCACACGTATTTCTTTTTGATCTTGACATCCGCAAGTCGTAATAGAACCAGAATCAAAACATTTCAGAAATTTGGCACAGCGAGGGCTTGGAAGGAGCAGTTGAAAGGAAGATTTCCAGGATGATGTTGATGATTATTGTTATTATTGTTTTTAATGAAGGTTTTGGAGAAATTTTGCTTTGAAACAATGTCTTGCAGACAAAGCCATTCCACCTTGCCAAATGATTTCCAGTTTCTTGTGATAAGAAAGCTGCATGTTGGGTGAATAGACAGGGAAAAGAAATGGCTGAGCCTTATTTACTATCACTGCATTCCTGTGAAGATGCACAAAACCAAACCACCCTTTCTCTGGCTGTACTGACTACACCGGTTTTGTGGTCCTTGCTCCGGGTGCCCCTTGGTTTAACCCTGGGAGACGGTGGGAAACAGCCACTTGCTCATCCCTCCCAGTCCCCTTCCAGGCACAGGGAATTTTATTTCAGTTTTAATGTGCCTAACGAGAGGTTCTTGGCACGGGCGGCCCGCATGGCTTTCATTCCTGTGGTCTCTGAACATATACACTCCCCGAGCTGTTTACACTCTTCTGTCCGGAGATGTTTTTCTGATTAACCACCAGCAGTTATTGGGGTTTCAGTTTGCCCACATGCACAGCTGGGAAGACCAAACAGCAAAACACTGGAGGGGGGTGGCCAGGCACCCTCTGTGTCTCGGCTGTAGGATGCACAATTCAAGGTGAAGCGGCTCCTGTAAATTCCGCGATGATGGATACCTTTGTATCCATCTGGATAATGCCCCTATCTGATCCAAAACAGTAATTACTGGGAATTTCCTCAGCGCAATTAAGTAGTTATCAGCAGTGGGCGCTTCTGCACAGAAAATGAGATATTTAAGGGCATTGCGTTGCAAAAATCAGCACACATTAAATAACTTTTACTCCGAGCCTGAAAATGTGCTGTAACATCTGCCTCTGGGGCATGTATATTTAAGTGTGCGCACACATCACCTTAATTAGAGCATCGGTGCTATCAGTGGGGGAAATGAGGTTACGTGGTAGACTCCGTGGCAACCATTAACTTTTCATTTTCGTTTAAAGCCCATTGCTTCATAGTAAGAAAATTAGATAACGATCAAAAGCCCAGCTCTCCTTTCAATAAAACCTCTCCTGTTTTGATTTCAATCCCTGTCCATCTCTTGGAGGAGCTGACCCTTAGGGGAAGGGCTGGGCACATCCCCCAAACCTCACACCTCATCTTCTTCCACCCCCTTGGTGGGACATAGGTGGAAGCTTGCAAAGCCAGAAATCACCATCATATAATAAATATTATATTTTTATATAAAAATAGATACATCAGCTACGAGACACACACCAGGCTCCAGCACTAATTTGTGTAATGTCTTTATCACTTCTCTCCCACCCTTTGCCCCTGTGCCAGCACCCATCAGGGTGAAAGGAGCAGCTCTGATCTTTGCCACTCACAAAATCAGAGAATGGTTTGGGTTAGAAGGAACCTTAGAGATCATTGAGTTCCACCCCCCTGCCCTGGGCAGGGACACCTCCCACCAGACCAGGTTGCTCCAAGCCCCCTCCAACCTGGCCTTGAACCCCTCCAGGGATGGGGCAGCCACAGCTTCTCTGGGCAACCTGTTCCAGTAATTTATTCATTCATACCCAGAGAGAGCAAAAAAAGAAGAGGCAGGTGCTGGCTCCTTGTATCTCATTAGACCACTCATAACTAATGTGATGCTTTTCCAGCTGTAACAACTACCTCCAAATTATTGTCTGGTTGCAAAGCTATTTCCAAAGCTTAAATCTTGTACGCGGCTGCCAGAGAGAGACTTTGCAGAGCTTTGGTGCTCAGGCAGAGTCTGACCCGCAGTAAGGAATAAATACAGGAAAACAATCACGAGCTGCTCCTGCCCACTGACACCAACGTGCCTTTTCCTGTGTGAGTGATGAATAAATGCAGGATGCATTTGCCGTTGATGCGTCCAGTTGTAGGTTTCTGGGCGCCTCAGGAGGGAAGCTGTTGTCTCTGCTGCTAGAGGATGCACAGCCTGTTGTCCCATTCACCCTGTTTTCTTTGATGAAAGACCACAAGCATGCAAAAATCAACGGCCTCATGCATAATACAGGGAACAGCGATTAACTCTTTGCTGCCGTCCTCCGTCTCCCACCGCCGCGACGCTGACTGCCTACAAGTGGCTCTTTGCCCCTGCCGGGGCTGAACTCTGCCAATTCTCATCATTGACCGGGCATCCCACGCCCGTCCAGCTCTCGAAGCTGCTCGAGGTGTCGCTGGCTGTTTTCCCCCTCGCTTGGCGGGCAGACGTGCATGGAAGTAACTACGTGTCCCATCGCATTACGCTTATTGTTCCAGCTGGGTTTGCAAATCTGATCCGTAGTGTGCGGGCCTGGAAGCTCAGTCTTGTGAAATTTGATTTTATGAGCTCAGTCCTCATCCCAGTTTATTCCCTGTCGTCTCTAGACACTGCTCCAGCAGACAGGGACTTTGCCAGGGTTGCCGCACCGTCCGAACTTCTTCAGAGTGGTCCTTCCATTGCCTGCCTCCTTCTTCCCACACCATCCTCCTACCACTGACCTTGGCAATGCTGGAATTGGCCAACCCATTGGATTCACCACTGTGATGAGTGTGGGGGTCCCTACAAGAGCTGACTCTGACCAGGAAATGCCTGTGAGTTCTGCAAGCCAAGCTCTCCCCAAATCATCCCTATAGCAGTCAATCGAGGAGCAATAAAAGCAATCAGCTCCATGAATCTATCTTCTATCATGCACTAGACATAAGAAGGGATGGCTGTTGGGGTGTCTCATTTGTATTGCCGATAGTTAAATGGGAGAAAATGTTAATAATAATAAAAACTCTAATGACCAGTAGCAGCATCCTTTGGCATGAGAATTTCTTGGAGCCTTCATCAACCTGGGCCAAATGGTCCCAACAGGAAGGAGGGGTTACAGCCCTCCTTGAGAGGCCTGTCATGGAGGAAAGCGAGCCAGGACCCAATTCATTCTCTCTGATGCCTCGTGACGAAGTTTGGTGGCTAATGACTGAGCTACTTTAGATGTGGTGGTGGGACTACATCCATGAGTTCCTGCTGTTAGGCTGAACATTTAATGTCTGTGGGCATGTAACCATCCACCCAGTACTCGTATAGTCCTGCCCAAGCACAACTACTTCACAGCTTGTCATCTTCACCAGGCTCCAGAGGAAAAGATCGAGAATTTCTAGTGCTTTTAAAAACCCCACAGGTCAGTTTGTTTCGTGAAAGGATGCAGGGATGGTGAGTGGGAAGGCGATGGGGCCCCTCGCTCTAGATTAGACCCAGATGGCCCGCAGAGGTGGGGGAATAGCCTTTGCCTTCTTGATGATGAATGCCCAAATCCCTTCTGCAGCTATCTGAACCATCGTGTTGTGAAATGTATGGTGATTGATTAGGAGAGTATTAACCTTGTCATTTGTAATAGGTCATCCGCTGATTTTATCACGTTTTAATCCACATCTTTTTCATACCGAGCTCCTTCCTAAGGAACGCGTGTCGATGGGCGAGCTGGGGACGGATGGGGGTCAATGCTCAGAGAGTTTGATGATAATTTTTTTAATGCTTGCCTTTTCTGAGTCAATTTTTTTGGGTTGCTCTGATGGTGGGATGAGATGACCATTTTTCCCAAGACTTATGTGACCAAATTAGTGATGTATATTTACTGATGGCCGTGAATTCCCCATGCCCTTGAGGTGCTGCAGGTTTAAGGGAACAGACAATAGGCAATAAGTTTTCAGGACCTTGCTCTACCTGAAGATATGAATGTCTCCCCAAAGTCATGAGGAGACTGCTGTGCCTATCTGAAGGCAAAATCCACTCTAGATTTATTTTGTGTTTTGTGAGTACAAGAATCATTTCTGTTTTATTCACTGTCTTATTTAAAGTGGGTGATGAGCTGTGAATACCCAAGTTAGACAGCTACTTAATTAAGTAAAAAACCCCCATTTTTTCTTTAGTACAGATTTGTGAGCCCAAGCTTGCAGCCACCTGGGGAGACTTTCCAAAGCGCCAAACGCTGAATTTCCCCATCTTCAAGAAAATCTGCCTTTCTGCCCTACACCTTCAACGGAGACTTCTCTGCGCTGGGTTTTGGTTGTTTTATCAGACCTAAGGCTGAGCAGTTTTCTTATGGCTATAGACCCTGATGTGATGCTTGGGTGGAAGGAAGGATGTTATTTCAGTTATTTATATCCTTTTTTTCCCCTGATTGTGTTGTCTGGAAGGGATGACTGTGGTCTTGGGTGTGGTTTTGGTCCAGGAAGCCACGTCTCAGCTGGAACAAGACCTAAAACAGGCTCCCCCAGTCAATGGGGATAATTTAAAGGATTGGCAACTGCGGCTGCAGAGTCAAACCATAGCTACAGACAAGGCTTGTTCTACTTGGCTGAAATGATTTAGGGGTGCAGCAAGAAGAGAGTGAATCGGGGCAACCACTAAGTCCCAACTGCACTTCTGCGTCCCTTAATGATGGCATTAAATTCTAATTAGTGGGTTTCTTAGCTGGAATCACCACTCCAGCACAGTGCTTAGAAGGGGGTCAGGCATGATGCTTGGGTTTTGACAAAAGTAGATTAAAAACATGAAGAAGTACATTTTTTAGGAGAGAAAACCCAAAAAGAGGGAGTATCCCAGCCCTGGGAGAGGAGAGGGGTCCCACGCCGAGCTGCCGGAGAGGCGTTGGAGGTCTGCAGGCACATCAGACCATCAGAAGCTGAGTCTTGTACTCACATGGTCATTGCTATTATCTGCTGCATGTTTTTCCATCTGCATTACAAAGTGAAAGGAGCTGAAATTTCCCCAGAAAGTTGTATCTGTAATTACCGGTATCCGCACGCCTCTGCTGATGGGGACATTCCCGTTACAGTCTATCACCCGGAGCAAGCGGAGAACTGGACACTATTGACCTGAGATGGTGCTTTCTGGGGGCTGATCTCAAAGCACGGTGCAATTTTTTAATGTCTTTGGTGTCAGACAGAAAAGCAGGGCAGCACAGGAAAGTATCTGCTCCATGCTCACACCTTGGGGAGTTGAGACGTTTGGAGATTGAACGAATTTCTCAAGCCCAGTGAGGAAAGTTGTTGGTATGATGATGCACTGAGATGCCCTTATGTGCTACATGGTTCAGGAGTGAATTGTCTGGGATTCAGGGCATCCCCTCCCTGGACCAGAGCTCCAAACACTGAACTGCATGCTGTACAATGGCTGCAGCCTCTCTCCATGCCGTGGAGAACAGAGGATTTCACCCTCACAGCAGCTAAATTTACCTTCGGGGTGAAAGACAACACCAGCCTCTCGTCCCAGATGGAATTATCTTGGGTAACCACATTTAACCCAGGCTTTCACTTCGTTTCACTTCAAACATCACTGAGAAAAATATGTGTGTATACATGGGAGCTATTTACATAGTGTTTATTTTTAGATTTAAGCTTAATAGTGCAACGGGAATAAAAAAAAAACAAAAACCAAAACCAAGGGGAAGGGTACAAACGTATTTCTGAGACATGGCTGAACCTGATGCACCTCTTAATAAGATTTAGCAAGATCAATACGTCGATACAATATTCTTTGGCCTTGCCAGAACAAATATTCAGAGAGGAAAGTGGGGCAAGGACAGCTGCGGGCTTTTCTTGCCTTCAGATTCACCGCCGCAGAATTAGCAGAAATCTCCATTCTGAAAAAAAAAGGTTCGAGCTTAGGCTTTCAGTTGATGAAAACCTGGCACATTCAGGAATTTGACATCCTTGGCGGGATGATAAACTTGCAATTCCCTCTTTCTGATGCAGCATTTGCTCTTTCTAAGGGATTACTCTCATTTTTCGGGGTTTGATGTGAGATCAGGGTCAGGACCTTTGGCTTGACTCGTTGTTGTGGCAGTGGCTCAAGGTCTGGGGGTGGGCTGGGAAGGTTAAACACCAGAAAGGGTAGGTGTTCCCCAAAAACGTCCAGGAGACTTCCAGTGCCAAAGCTCTCCTGCCACCCCTACAGCAATTGCAAGATGAATTCAACCCAGAAAGCAGCATTCTTTTTGGATCCATAGCAATGTTCTTTGTTGAGCATATACACTTGGAAAATACTTTCTAAAATATTTACTTACAAGCATTTTTAACTATGCTATAGTGTTTTAGCAAAAAAAAAAAAAAAAAAAAGGCTAAATTTATCCCTTGGTGGTTGTTTTGCAGTGCAGATTGACTCAGAGTTTGCTAGTACAAACTGAGTCTGCACTGCTGCTGGGTTGTGGTTTGTGGAAACTCAGCTCTTACCCAATATTTATGCTCCTACTGAAGATGGAGACCTTATTAGCTGTTGCTGCAA
The DNA here is from genome assembly GCA_028565335.1 of Limnodromus scolopaceus. NCBI lineage: Eukaryota > Metazoa > Chordata > Aves > Charadriiformes > Scolopacidae > Limnodromus > Limnodromus scolopaceus. The sequence goes on from JAOXNO010000078.1 coordinate 2,456,964, forward strand.
ATGCTTTTTTTTTTTTTTTCAAATACATTTCATTACAATCTTTTTAGATTCAATAAATAAGGTAATTCACATGAACTTTGAGTAAGAAACTAGCATTTTTGGAGTCTGGCAGAAGACAGGACCAAAGGAGGGCGTCTCTGGTGTTGCCCATTTGTTATTACTGCTGGTACTTATGGGCTGGATTGTGAAAAACGGATTTTTAACCTGGAAAAATAGAGGCTCAGCCCCAGAGAGACCGATGCCTCCACCTTTCCCAGGAGCCTGCTGCTGTGCTGCCTCCCAAGCCCCCTGCTCAGTGCTTCTCCTCTCGTAGAAATAATTGCTCTCACAAGAGAATACAGGGGCTTATGGAGCACACTGGAAAGTTTAGGGCTGGAATTTCTGGGGAAAAACACATCGTTTACTTTAATGTTACTGGCTTTAATGTGGAGACACGATAATTTGACCGATCACGTTCATTTTGACATCGGATGCATTTTGTCAAGCTAAAAGAAATAGTGATAAAAATATACCTGTTATTTTGCTGTCAGCCAAATATAACCTCAGCGTTAGAGGAGATTAAAGACAGAGAGCAGTAAGACCAAGGCCCGAAAAACACGCATTCTCTGTTAATACTACGAGTGATCTGCTTTGCTGGAAGTCAGCTGAAATGGAGTTTGTGTGAAGACACCGTCTCTGTGCGCTTGTCAGGGTGTTACTTGCTCCTCTCTGCCCAAACCATCGTGCTGTGTGAGGCTACGGCCTGCACCTGATTCATCCTCCTGGCAGAAAATTGGTGAATTTTTTCATTTTTTTCTTGAGTTGGAGCCCACACCTGTAAGCAATCAGAAGCAAAAACCCAATCCTGCCCAAAACTAAGGTCTGAATCTCAAACCCTTCTTCCGTCTGCAGCTTCAGTACCTTCATATTTGTTGTAACAAAAACTGCTCAAAAAACCAAGAACAAATAAACTTGTTAAGAGAGGTGTCTGGGGTCACCGCACGAGCTGTCATGCTTAGTTAGCTCCAACATGATCCTAAAAGACATATTTATGGTCCGGCCTGGATCAGTCCATGTACTATGGACTCTTCCATTTTTTTTCTTGTATCTAAATTTTCCTGTATCTAAATCCAGACTAAGTGCATCAGAACTTAAAAAACCCACCACTAAGAAAGGAAGAAACAGATACAGGAAACATCTAAAGTAGAAATTATTTTTTTGAAAAGGATATAATGTAGAGAAATAGGCATATTTCTCACCACTGTTACGGACCGTTGTCTGGCCAAGGGCTAACTCACCACGAGGTTATGGTAAGACGATGCAGTGGCAAATGCCCACAGAGGTGTCAGGGCTTTTATCCCACCACCTCTTTTCCAGTTCACCCTTTCTCATCTGAAACTGGCCCTTTTTCAGAGTGGGGCTCAGACAAACAACCCAACGGCTCCCCCATGGCCACCCACCAATCCCTAGGGCGGTGGGACAGAAAGCAGCCTCATGGTATCAACCCACCATGACGAGAGACATCTCTAGGGAGCTGGCAGTGGAAAGCCGAGCAGAAACCCATGATTTCTCCAGTGCTCTCACATCAATTACCTTTTACTCAACTTTATGAAGCCATTGCTTTTTTTCCTTCTTTATTTTCTCATCTTGATTAGCCTGCGTCCCACCACTGCTCCTGTCTCCAGTTCCCATCTGTGAGCAATCTACATTCCCAGCCTCATCATTAATTTGTGTCATTTCTTGAAAACAGCGCAATCATACACTTGTGGTAAGTATTTCATTCTGAACCAGGAGAGCTTAAAATGCCTCCATGTGTGCCTGCCTGCACCAGCTGAGTGTCACCATACCACAGCCCTGGCTTCTTTTTATGGCTTGTATGAAAAATCCTCTTCCTCACGCTCCCCATGAGCCACAGACCCTTTATAAGTACCCAAGCTATGCCCAATTTTTCACTGTTTGGGATTTTTTTCCCCCCACATATGTTAATTGTTTTTCACAAAAAAAAAAAAAAGAAAAAAGTCAATGACATTTTCTACAGAACAAAAAAAAAAGAAACCATTTTCTTTCAAAAGTTCCCTTTTGGAAGGAAAACTATGCTTTCGAAACTTTTATTTTAAAAACTTTCATTGCTCATGTAAGTTTGAAAATATTTGGCTTTGTTTCAAATGCAATGAAAACAGTTTTTGAAACATCCAGATTTACATTAAAACAAGCATTCCAGCCCTCAGACTGCTCTGGATCCAGAAGGTCCTTAGAAAAACTTGAGACAATCCATCCCAGAGACACTAAGTCGCTGTTTTACCAATTCAGTGGCAAAACAGGGACATTTCTTGGACATTCCCTCTGCCCCCCAACCACGGGTTTTGCTATGCATGTGCAAACAACTGATCCATCAGACACACACCCCCTTGTAGGGCAGGATCTTGGACAGAAACACCCCTGTGCCCCGGGGAAGTAAATGCATGAGAGGGTTTCCCCTGAGCCCATAGCCTGAAGAACCAAATGTTGGGCTGGATTTACCAAAGGACCATTTCTGTAGCGAGGTTTCAGCCTCTGTGTACGCAACGGGATGTGGGACAACGTCTAAGGAAGAAGACCTCACTCAAAGAGTACCCAATAGTCACCTCGCTGTGAGAGGTACCAGTGGCTTCTGTGCCTCCTGCTTAAGAAATTCATGTAAAACGGAGACAAAGGGTCGTGCTGCTGCCTTTGACATGCATCCATATGTGCCACATGCCGCTCGTGTTAACGTAATTAACTTAATTTGACAAACTGCATCGAGCAACAGGCACGGTTATCTCAGAGCCCGTTCGCTCTGTACGGTGACTACTCCCCAAACCATCAACATGACAGAAGAACTGTGTCTAATTAACACTTTCCTAATACCTCAACAAATAACAAACCTGCTGTTGGGAAAAAATAGTTTCACACTTCCTTATCAAATTAGGGCAAAATCGCTCCTAATGAGCTAAAATCAATTAGTGCGACACCAAAATGAATGTATTTATGCTGTCAGCAAGCGCTATTTGCATAACAGTTTGCAAGGGCAGGGAAGATGCTGTAGCATCTCGGTGCTGCTAATGAGGAGCTGCTGCGGGAAGGTGCTACCAGAGAGAAAATTGGTTTATGCAGCCTCTGTACAGCCCTGGCTGGCACCCAGGGCCAGAAGCATGACAGGGGATGGTGTAGAATTTTTGTTCTCCAAAAAAAAAATATGCCAAAAGTTCAGGTAAATAGCGTCCGGGGGTGCACCCTCTCTGCAGCCCCAGGAGGAACGGGGATATTCCTGCCACTCTCTCTGCCATCACAGCATTCACCAACAGCGCTGGTGACCAGGATGACCCTCTTGGCACCACCAGCACCTTCCCCACCTGCCATGGTACTGGTGGGGGATGTGGCTCTTCCCTTATTTACCCAGAGAGGTAAAAGCCTCTTCAACACCTCTTCTGCCCACGCACAGAAAAATAAGCAGCTGAAAAGTGGCACATAACAAGACAAAAAATTCCTTTATGAAAACCACCCTTAGTTTTCTGTTGTTGTTAAAACCTTTAATCGAATTAGAGGACCGGTTCATGAACAAATGGAAGGGAGATAGACAGCAATTGGTTTTAATCATATTTATTTTTTATAGCTACTTAAAACATCTTGTTGCAGTTCCGGCATATACAAACGTATTCTTGACCTTGGAGTTAATTGCTTCGAAACCGTGTTTGTGACTAATGCCTACGTGTTCGTGTGTCTCTGCCTCTCTCTATCTCAATGCCATTATAGCTATGCACATAGAAATAAATATGTAAGAGGAAGAATGACACAATACGGACTGAAATAACTGCATATAAGCTGGTGCAGCTGAAATCCTTACTAAGCCACTTGTAGCAAATTATGTCATCTTTTCCTGAATTTAGGCTATCATGCAGACAATAGTTGGATGGATAAATAACTCAACAACCGGCAGCTTTCCCCGTCAAAAGAAAGGATGCACGAGTGGAACATGGGTCCAAAAAAATGAATGCAAAGAGAAGCAAATGCAGGGCGGAAGGAGGAGGAGAGCAGGGGCGAGCGTGGTGTAGGAGAGGAAGCTGAAAGGGGATGGCAGGCCTGGGTGGGCAGAGCAAGGGCAGGGAAGGGATGTGGATGGATATTGGGAAAAATTTCTTGACCCCAAGGGCTGTCAAGCCTTGGCAGAGGCTGCCCAGGGAAGTGGTGGAGTCACCGTCCCTGGAGGTATTTAAAAGCCGGGCAGATGTGGCGCTGAGGGACATGGGTCAGTGGTGGGTTTGGGCAGTGTTGGGTTGATGGTTGGACTTGATGATCTGAAAGGTCCCTTCCAACCTAGAGGATTCTATGATTCAGTCTTATGGCAATACACTTTTTACTCTGTTTTCTGTAGTTTTCTCAGCAAACAGAGCAAAGGCTTCCTTTTACCCACTGTAGGGTTTCCACAAGTGTGGCTGCTGCCCCAGGGTCTGCCCGGGACCACGTAAGCCCCAGGCGTTCCCGGCGTGCCGGGACTGCAGCCCATCCACTTAACATAGCTTCACGCATTCCCCGGCGTCCTACATCACCTCCCACCACCCCACCAGGAAATTCAGCTGCCTGGTGGGAGCCTCACGGCCAAAGACGTCAGATCCTCCTCCAAATGCAAAAAACTCATCGATCACGCAGGAAGCACACAGGTAATGGGCAGCACGGGGTGGGGCCCTGGCTCCCACCCAGCAAACAGCAAAAAAACCCCCCAACAAACCATAATATTTTAACTTTCTTCTCTAGACTCTGCTGGGGTCTATGGCGCTAAGCATGAATCTACTTCTTATCTTTGCTTTTTATCTGGCAGCCATGGGGAAAGCATTTACTAATGCAACCAATGCACTCAGAAAAGTTTTAAACAGACTTTCTGGCTTTTCTGAGGAAAACAGAGACTTTGCCATGTGTTGGCATTAGTGATTATTGACATGAGAAGTTTTTGGACAAAGAGGAGTGTGTCTGTGGATGGGATTTCTTGGCCAGAGCCACACCAGAAAGCCCACACTGGGGAAGGTGGACACCGTGGTCCATGACACATCTGGGCACTCTTGGGCAAGTATAGAAAATTCCACCAAAATCTTCACAGACAAAATTTCCAGATTGAAGAGGAGATACCATTTGTCCAACAAAACAAAAAGCGACAGTAGTTTATCATAGAATTTTATGTAAAATAAAGAAAATTTGATAGAAACAGATCTTCCTTCTCATATCACTCCCTGCTTTGTTGAAAGCTCTTTCCTATCCAAAACCAGAAATAATGTTCTCATATTAGATCTGGGCCTAATGTATAATTTTTACATTACAACCAGGATCTTTGAAAGATCATGTGAAATAAGGTTGCAATGTAATCTCCCGGAAAGGATGGGAGGCTGCAAGGTCAGTGAGTAAATGAGATGCAAGCACATAAGCAGCTAATGAAGCAAGCAAATATTAGCGAGAAAGGGAAGAAAATAAATTCCCGAAGGACTGAAAGCGGAGCGTCGCCCAGCCGCATGGGTTCTTACAAGCAGGGAGAAAATGTGGGTACGAGGCGGACCCCAGGAGGTCCTCCACAGAGCAAGGGATCACCAGGCCATACGTAGCACCCTCCTCGCCTGGGACATGCCTGTGTCTTGGGGCATCCAGAAGAACCCCATCGGCTACTTCGCAGCAGCTTTTAGACACCTTTAGAGTGATTTCACTTTATACCTAGACAAAACTGGCAGGGGGAAGCTCCTTGGCTTGTGCAAACAAGCTCCCTGGGACCCAGGGCTGGATCTGCTCAAAATGTAAAGAGTTGGAAAAGAAGGTCCCAAAGTGACATTAGCAACACTGAGCAGCCCCTGTGGCAGAAGCATTACCTGCCACAGTAATTAATGCAGGACAAGCACGTAGGTGCAGTCATTCTTCAAATTAGTAATTTATACAGGCACACTAAAGTATATTGCGTGTAATTTCTCACCTGTCACTGCCTGAGGGGAGCACACGAGCCTGGTTTACAGGGAAGTGCTACCCAGACACCTCACAGGGGGCTGTGAATAACAGATATTTTTTTGGTTTAGATTTTTCAGCCTTTAAATAGTTCTACAAGGCAGAGAAAACACCCATGCAAAACCAAATCCCCTGTGCATCACACTCACACGGGGCCTGGGAACAGAAGAGTCCCCCTGGAAGACCTTTGGCAGTTGCTGGTGCTCAATGGTGGTTTGCAAAACCTTGCTTGATGCTCACCTGGCACTGAGTGAGGACTTGCTGGAGCACACACACACCAGATAGGTTCACCCTGCACTTTGCAGAAGTTTTGTGCTCTCGTCTGCATCCTCTCCTCCAGGGATGCTTCAGGAGTGCTTCCGGACAGTTTGCATCAGGCTTATCCTACACAGTTAATTCCATATTTATTGTCTCACCTGCCAGTCATTTTTATGGTTGTTCAAAAAATCAGAATTTCTGGTGCATGACTGCAGCCCATGGAGGCCCATGGTGGAGCACATATCCACCTGCAGCCCATGGAGGTCCATGGTGGAGCACATATCCACCTGTGGCCCATGGAGGACCTCATGCTGATGCAGGTGGATGCCCAAAGGCAGCTGTGACCATGTGGAGAGCCCACGCTGGAGCAGGCTCCTGGCAGGACCTGTGGCCCTGTGGAGAGAAGAGCCCACACTGGAGGTGGTTTACTGGCAGGACTTGTGACCCCGTGGGGGACCCACACTGGAGCAGTCTGTTCCTAAAGGACTGCACCCCATGAAGGGACCCCATGCTGGAGCAGAGGCAGAGTGTGAGGAGTCCCCCCCTGAGGAGGAAAGAGTGGCAGAGATGTGTGATGGACTAACCACAGCCTCCATTCCCTGTCCCCCTGTGCCAATGGTGGAGGAGGTGGAGAAACGGGGAGTGAGGTTGAGCCCAGGAAAAAGGGAGGGGTGGGGGGAAAGTGTTTGAAGATTTAGCTTTTATTTCTCCTTACCCTACTCTGATTGGATTGGGAATAAATTAAACTAATTTTCTCCAAAATGAGTCCCTTTTGCCAATGATGGTAATGGGTGAGTGATCTCCCTGCCCTTATCTCCACCCACAAGCCTCTTGTTGTATTCTCTGTCCCCTGTCCAGCCAAGGAGGGGAGTGACAAAGTGGCTTTGGTGGACACCTGGCACCCAGCCAGGGTCAACCCACCACAACGATGCGCAAAAGTCAAATTTGATCATCAGATTTTGAACCTCAGATTTAGCTCAATGTCTGGTTGTGAAGCTGTGATGTACGGCAGCAGCTGTGGCTGCACTAGGAGGGGACCACAGACTCATAAAGCGTCCAGAAATTAATAAGATGTGACTCATCTCAGCCCTGGGGGATAGAAGGAGGAAAAACAAACGCTATTGCAACTCTACACCCTAATCATCTCAGTTATAGGGGCAAGATTGCTTTTGCCAGCTCAGAAGGAAAAATGAGGCAGTAGAGATGCCACATCCAAAAGCAGGAGGACATGGAGAGCCCAAGTCAGAACCCAAGTCACTGTAACAAGTGTATGTATTTAACATTACCCAGTATAATCTACTTGCCACCACGATAGCCTCAGAGAGGTGTTGCTTTTTTTTATACTGATGCACGTTTGGCCTGAGACCAACAGAGCGAAGCAAAATGTTTCTCTTGACGAGCTTTCTGCTTTTCCAACCTCTTGGGAACCACAGCAGCAAAGTTCCTTTAAGACGTCGCCATCTCACAGCACGTTGAAATGCCATGGACTACCACAAGACAAATATATCTTTTGTGCAATTTAAATGGCAATCAGGGAGCTATTTTTTCTGATTAATATAGGGAAAGTTGGCGGTCACAGCAGGGGACTGATGAGGCTAATCCGTCAATGTCCTTGATAGTGGTACGCCTGATTGCTCCAAGCCAGTGGAAGAGCATAATGACGAGGAAAGGGGGTGATCAGAGCTGGGCTACGCCATCCCTTCTGCTGGAGTCATTTGGATGTTTGCACCTCAGCCGACCCTACGTGGGCTATTTGGATCAGCTCTCAAGAGGGCAATGCTAATGAAATTAGGGGCAGGAGAGGATATCTACGTATGTGGGAGATCTGACACTGTCTAGAAACACAAGAGGTGAAATTTAGGATGCTCGTGTATCTTTAGTATGAGCAGAGATGGACCTGAAAACAAATAGCCCTTAGATGAACTTGCCCTGGCCAAGCAACCATAATTAAATGCATGAACAACCGTCTTGGCTGTCCCTTTCTCAGAGAATTTGTACCCTCAGCAGGGAGCAGGAGAGGGGGTTTGACGGGTCGGTTGCCAATGACCACCCTTCCCTCTTACACTCTACGGGAGCAGATGCTCTTGGTCCCAGGAGGGTCTTGCCCGGCGCAGCCAAAGCTCCACATTTTGCTGTCTCAGCGACCAGCTGCCACAAGAAGAGGTTAATCACCAGCTGAGGGCCAAAGCTGCGTTTTCTCCTCCATCCTTTGAAGGCAGTCTCATCTCCACCCAGGTTTCTCAGCGCTGGTGAAGGTATCGACAGCGTGAGCTCCGGGTGCTTAACACGCGCAGGTTGGTGGGCAGGGAGCCCACACTGCATCATGCTGAGGTTGTCCGCTGCATCTGTGCTGAGAAACGAGGAATTTCACGGCTTATTGAACACGGCAAATAGTCGCAGCAGATAAGAAACAGGCCCAAATTATTATTTTTTTTTTTCTTTCCGTTGTTACACATTGAGAAATTCCCCCTGTGTGCCGCAGCCTACAAAGCCATACTTGCTTTCCTCCTCCTGAAACGCAGCCAGGTCAGCGCTCGGAGCTGAGTTAAACAGCAAAGCCCACTGTGCCCACGGAGAGGACATCAGTCCAGCCTTCCACCTCCTGGAGCTCTATCTCCTCACCTTCTGAAGGCCAAGGACCTCTCAGCACCATCAGCGACTCGACAGCCCCATGTTTGATAGCTGACCGCACACCATTGGTGGTGGTTGTACCCCTAATGGTGGCATCTTCCACCGAGGGCAGCTGGGGAAAGCTATTCCCATTTAGCATTTCATTTTGAAAGCTGGGCACATGTCCCAGGGTTTTCTGGAGTTGTCATGTCTCACCATACCAGCGATACGTACGATGGACTCATCCATGCAACTCCCCAGAGGGCGGAGAGAAGGTACCATAACTAAAATAGAGCTATTTCTCATTTTTGCTCTTTGTGGTGTAAAACTTTCCCTGATGAACAACCTCACCTCTGCTTTACCTTCTGACTCCAACGGGTGGGTCAGGCGTGTCCAGACGGTGCTCTCTTTTATGAGCTGTGGAAACGAGGGAGGAACAGCTGGCTTTGAATCCCAGTTGTGGCATCTTCTCCACTTGCTGGCACGACTCCTGCCCCTCCAATGGAGGCAGATCACCTCCAAAGTACACACATCAAAAGCTCCATCAAAGTGCTAAGGATTATTTCCCACTATATTAATTTCTATTCTAAATGCTGTAAACACTCAAATGCAGAAAGCCTTCGACCTAGATAATGAACTGAAATGGTTTCAGCTACATTGGATAGAGTTTACTAGCATTTGAAATAATACATAACAAGTCATAACAATACAACTAACATTCATGTGATTCCAGCTCATTTTTTTAATCAGGAAACAAAATATTCCACAATTCAGACATCCATCCTACTCTGAGAGCATGTGGAAGGCTGTGAAGGGGTGCTCTAAGAGATACCAGCGACCCCAACACACGATACACAGCTAAACACAGCTAATTTCAAGCTCATTTTCCAGTGCCCCATTGCAACCACGCAATGTGACTCGGCTTTCCAGCAACTAGATTGCGAGAATGCTCTTGGGCATCATACCCTTTCCTCCACCCTGTGGTGCCCTACGTTTTGCAGCACATTTGGTGGCAGTGGTTTCTGCCAAGGAAGAGAAAGGTCCCACCAGAAGCCTTTGGGGTGGCACAGGGCGGCGAGCAGCACCCAGCGCTGGTTTGCACAGGCAGGGTGGGACACCGGCTGCAGGAGATCACTCGCCATCTGCTCATTTGCTGGCGCAGAGAAATTCAAAGGGAGTCACAAATTTGTAATGACCCGAATATTTCAATGCCGGCACATTTCTAATTAATGTGGGCTAATTTGCTTTCAGATCTTTTTCTCTCCTGTAAAGCTCAGCCTGCTCTGCAAGACGAATGATCATTTTTCTGAAATACCTTTCTTCCCCTTGGATTGCAAACCAACCGGCCCCAGGGCTCAGCCTCCAGCAGACTGCAACTCTGCCACCTTAAGATAGCTTTGGAAAACTGCAGGCTCCTGCTGGCAAAACCAGCCCTGACACCCTGGCGTGTACTCCTCCATCCTCCACCCTCCACCCTTCATCTTCCACTCTCTATGCTCCACCCTCCATCCTCCATCCTTCACCCTCCATTTTTCATCTTGCCCCGTTCTTCAAATTACTCCCTTCACCTTCCATCCTCCACCCTCCATCCCTCCACCCTCCATCCCTCATCCTCCACCCTCCATCCTCCATCCATCAGATTCCACCTTCCACCCTCCATCCTTCTGATTCCACCCTCCACCCTCCACCCTCCATCCTCCATCCTCCACCCTCCACCCTCCCAGCTTTCCTGGAGTGCAGTGCAGGAGAGCAAGCCACGTGTGGGGGACGCCTCCTTCACACAAGTGATGCCACACACCCTTGACGTGTTCCCTGCTGCAGATCCTGACACGGGCTTGCTAGACTTGGTTTTCTGCTGCTGGAGGAGGCTCTTCCCCCCAGACAACCCCAAGTAGAAGAGTTTTGTTTCATGCTGGAGGAACTTCCCTCCCACATAAGCCCAGCCCCTGTTCCTGCACATCTGGTAGATGGCAGGCACTTTTCCTCCAGGACTACCAGTGGTGGCTGTGCTCAGTGGAGGGGACCCGGTCCTTTCAGTGCCCACCTGGTACCAGCAGGGGGTAACACCGTCTGTGGCCACACTGCAAATCAGGACTCAATGGGATGGACTTGGTGCACACACCGGCTCAGATTTTGGGAGAGGAAAAATGCAATTCCAGCACCCTCATGAGCAGATGTGTGCCCCTTCCCACTCCTGAGGCTGCAAGAAAACCACCTCCCTTCAAACACTGCTAAGAGTGGATAAAACGGATGGGTTTTACCCTGCAGACACACACAGGCTGCTGCAATGGCTGGGTGGACAGTCAGAAGCTCACTCAGCCGTTGTCATTAGTGTTTTTAAGCACTTCGATAAATTAGTGCCCACATCTTCACTTTATCCATCAGCTTTAATGCAGTGATCCTGATTATCAACTGAATATCCAGCCTTATTTTCAGCTTATTTTGCAGGGGGAATAATAGTTTGGAGACAAGAAACAGAGTAAGACACAAGCTGCCCAGATGTTTCTCCATGGGCAGGAGAACAGAGGTATCCCCATGGCTCAGAGCTCCTCATGGCCGGCCTGGCTCTTGATCTAAGCTCAACACACACGGGAACTACCAAACATCCCCACGCTGGGCCCCAGGAGGGACCCTGGGCCTGAGAAATACTGGTATGAAAATCAGAAATAGAGGCAGAGCCATCAGGAAAAGCCAGTGGCCACATCCCAGGCAGCCCTGGGGAGGGTTGTCCTGCAGCGATACCCAAAACACAGAATCACCTAGGTTGGAAGGGACCTTTTAAGATCATCTAGTCCAACCAATGAAAAAAAAACAAACAAAAAACCCCCAAACCACCACACCACACCCAAAACAACACCAACCCAACACTAATCCATATCCCATGTCAACTCGTCTCTTGAATACCTCCAGGGATGGTGCCTCAACCACCTCCCTGGGCAGCCCATTCCAATGCCTG
>JAOXNO010000078.1:2487278-2498069 GCA_028565335.1 Limnodromus scolopaceus
GAGAGGAGAGGAGAGGAGAGGAGAGGAGAGGAGAGGAGAGGAGAGGAGAGGAGAGGAGAGGAGAGGAGAGGAGAGACATCCTGCTCCTCCGAGCCACAGCTGCCCGGCCAGTAGCCCACCCCTCCAGCTTGGAGATGGATGAGACTGCTGCACACCGGGAAGACAAGCCAATGGGCCAAGCTGAAATCCCATCCCAAATCCATCCGTAATATTTATAGCTGGATTCGAGCACCAGGAGGCGAAACCACATGTGGGTTTTGAATTACTTGTGAGTTTTCCCCACTCTGTCCTCTTCACCTCCATCAGCAGCAGAAGTGCCTCCACGTAGAAGCATCCCAGCTATTCCCCCAGCCAGCTCTGCAGACAGAAAGCAATTTGCCAGTCAACATCTGCATTAACCAGAAAATCCCCCTGGGCAAAATTCCTACGTGAGGCTCAATGAGCCGCGGATACCTTAACGGAGTCCCCGAGCCCTCCAACGACTGGATTTTAATAACTTTAATAACCCCAATACTGTGAGCTAAAGTTAAAGATTAGGCTTGTAGTTTTTATTGTACTTATTTGGGCACGGGAGTGTTTTGAATAGCTTGTGAGTGGCTTTAGTTGTTTTCCTTGTCAGCATGTTCGATCCCCAACTCAGTGGCTTCAGTTTAACAATTTTTCCTTCTCCTAAATGCTTTAGTTTTTCAAAACAGTCCTAAACTGCAAACTGGAAGAAAGAGAAACATATGGCATTTAAAGTTTCCAAAGAGGGAGGTCCCCTCTGAAGAACATCAGCAGGTATGCCTGCAGGCATGAGCAGAAAGCTATTTGCAATGGCTCCTGCGTCCAGGCACATGGCTCCTACCAAAACCTCAGCAGAACTCATGAACTGCTGCCAGCAGCCCCCACGCTTGTTGACACCTCTTCATTTGCAAATCTAGAGCTGGAGAGGTTGGCCCCTCTATGTATGGGAGGACTTTGGACCCACTGGAACAGGTTGCCCAGAGAAGTTGTGGCTGCCCCTTCCCTGGAGGGATTCAAGGCCAGGGTGGACGGGGCTTTGAGCAACCTGGTTTGGTGGGAGGTGTCCCTGCACGTGGAGGGGGAAGTAGATGGTCTTTAAGGTCCCTTCCAACTCTAACCATTCTATGATTTTATGACCAACCGCACTGGCACGCAGCAGCCAGCTCAGTGCCGGTATTTTGTGCTGGGTTGAGTGGCGTTGGCCAACTGGTCACTGTCCGCAGCAGTGCCTCCTCCAATGTAACTACACTTGTGTAAGAAACTCTTTGCTTACAAAAGACCTTTTCCTTCCCAGTTTGTTTCTAGCATACCAGTACTGCCATTACCACTAGAAACAGAATCACAGAAAGGTTTGGATTGGAAGGGACCTTAAAGACTATCTAGACCATTAAAGACCATTCCAACCCCATGCCATGAGCGGGAACACCTTCCATTAGACCAGGTTACTTGGTTGCTCAAAGCCCCATCCAACCCTGCCTTGAATATTTCCACAACGGGGCATCTACACCTTAAAGACCATTTCAATCCCCCTGCCATGGGCAGGGACACCTCCTACTAGACCAAGTTGTTCAAAACCTCATGCAACCTGGCCTTGAATGTTTCCACAGATGGGGCTTCTACAACCTCATCTAACCTACAAATGTTACCAGCTTCAAAGGAATAATATCACACATCCATGCTGTATGCAGAAACAGGCAAAGCAAAAGTAAAACTGTAAATTATCTCTTCTCTAACGTGAACATGTTGAGTCACAAGTTAATTAACGGTGTTACATGAGAAAGCTCCATAATGAGCCTCCAAAACTCTCTGAGTCAGACGCCCACAGGTTGGAGGAGGCATGAAAGAGGGGGAGAACAGCTTGCTAAAGAATGCCCCCAGGAGCAGGACCAGGAGTAAATGGCCATCCACTCATCATGTAATTCCCAAGAAAGCATTATATAGAACATGATGAGAGATGTCAATGTTTTTTAAAAAAAAAAAGAAATAAAAAAGTGCCAGAACTCTGCAAGCAACAATTTGCCAGAAAAAGCAAAACAGCTGAGAAGGAGTAATCTGATCCATATTTTTTTTCTCATTTTCTTCATTAATTTTAAATACCAAAACTTACAGTAAAGCGAGCTCAAAAAAAAAAATAAAATTAACTCTTTCTTTTCTAGATGAGTAAAGCAGCATAGATTTTTCTCGTGAAGTCTTCCTTACATTTGAGAGGATTGGCCCAGAGACAGCAGGCTGATGAAGAAGCAGACACCTGTGACAAGGTGGCTCAATCTGTGAGCTATGCCAGCTTAGATCCCTTCAGAGGTTCCAGCCCAACACAGGCACATGTGTCTGCATAGGGAAATTTGGGAAAAGCCTCAAAATCATCCAAGCATTCTGCTTTTCCTTCATAGGATGGCTGGGAGAGCAATGGATAGCCTTCCCTCCCATCGCAGAGATCAGGACCAGATGCTCTTCTGGAAATCTGTTCTTTGCCTCTGAATGCCACAGAAATGAGTAATCTTCTAAAAAGTGATTTATTCACATGACAACCCGTGGTGCAATCGGCCTCTGGTTTGGTTTGGGATTGAGCGCAGAACCTGCCCTTCATCCAATGGCCATCCTCCTTTCCTTTTCCCTGTCTCTTCTCTATACGTAGCCAGAAGGTCATCACAGTTTGTTCAGCAACTTCCTAAATTATTGGGGTTTATTCCCTTCTGCATTTCCAACAGGTGATGGAATACCTGGTACTGAAGGAACTGCCATCTTTCTCAGCAAGACTGGTATGAAACAAGGGTGTCATCCATTACTGGAAACACCTGGCAATAAAGACAAAGACACTTGGACCACAGTGGAACCTGTCACTCTGCTGTGTCACCAAGTGACAGTCTTCAGGAGTAGTAGAAAAGCCTCAAAAACACTAAATCCACTGGGTTCACCAAGTCCTGTAGTCTCCACCTGGGACAGGAGCCCCAGGTCCCTCTCCAGCTAAGCAGACATGCAACATCCAGTCTTATAAGTGCATCATCAAAGGAAAAAAAAGAAAAAAAAGCACCTCCTGAAAGTCTTATTGCTAAAAATCTGCTTCACTTGCAACCTGCAGAGGCATTTCTCTTCCCAGCTTTGACTCCAACACACACCTCCTTACCCCCTACTTCCTTTGTAGGAGGATCATCACGAAGACAAGACCCAAATGTACCCCAGATGGTAGAAGCAGCTGGCTTCCATCTCCCCAACAAGCACCGGCCAGCCCCTGTGTCCCCAAGCTGATTTCACCAAAATTCTCTTTGACCTGAGTGACCGTTTTATTTCTGTGAAGATATAGTACTCAGACTGTAAATTTAAATAAATGTGAATTTCCATTCCAGCTGAAACCCAAACCAGAGGCGCTGCAGGTCTGGTTGGTCAGGAGAGGTCTGGGAAACCACCGTCCTCACCCTGTAGCCTCTTTCCCTTCCAGCTGGTGGCAATGCTCTGACCAAAGCCATGGTCACACAAGTCACTTTTGGGCTTAAAATTCAGAAATAATTTTCCAGATAGGAAATGAAGCTTTTTGAGTCTCTATTTTCCATGCCCCTCGATTTGAAAGCGAAGAGGGGGGTGAGCAGTGATGACCCAGTCCTTCTGTCATGGAAAACCCTACTCCTGGGTGCTCTGGCTTTCACCTAAATGTCACTTTTCCCCACCAATGATGAGAAAGAGAAAAAGGCAGGGAAGAACAATTCCTGTTCAGTATCTGTTTCCATAGAAACACCGAAATTAAGAGAGAGGGGAGACTTTTAACATCACCCTGTCCATAGACCTGCCAGCACAGCCCCAGAGTTTCGAGACCCGCTCACACCTGGGCTGACAGAACACACCTCCGTGGTAATTTTTACAAACTTACTGACACCACCGACTCGAGACCTCTCCCAAACGGAGCGACACGTCACTGTGATCTACTCAGGCAGTAAATATTTGATACGATCATCTCCCTGGGGTGCTCCTCCGGCTGGGAGGAAGCGGTGATGGGCACGAGACACCCTCACACTCAGCTCTTGCCTGAGGAGCTCACATATATATTTAACTGACACGACGCATAAAAATCACTCACCGAGCAAGGCGGAGATATTTGGACAGGGTTAGCAGGTTTGCAGCATCCAGATGGAACACACAACTCCTCCAAGAATGTGAATATCATCTTTTTTTATTCTTTTTTTTCTTTTTTTTTTTTTTTTTTTTTTTGGAGCAAATTAATATGGGCCGCGAGCCAGACTGTGTCAAGAGGAATGCTCACATAAGGGAAGCTATCCCACTGCGGCCCTTTGTCCAAATAAACCATCACCGTTTTCCCCTATTGCTGCTGGTTTTTGAGCTAGAGGAAACAGAAAAAGCAGGTCACAGCACGCTACCTGCCACCAAGGTCCAGGGCCCCCACCCTGGTTAGGACAAGATGGAGAGATCTTGTTATCCATCGATGGCCAGGGAGGAGGAATTTCATCTTCTCCTCCGCCTCTCATGTGAAGGCTTGGAAATGAAAACACATGTGCCAAGAAATCCCCGAAGCATTAATGAAAACTGGATGCTACTTCTTGTTACTTTCTAAATCTGATATATAACAGGAACACTGAAAAATGTGCAAAGGAATGTTCTTCCCCCCGCCCCCCCCCCAACGACAAACAAGCTTTTCCCTGGTAGGTTGCAACGCCGTCTCTGTTCCATAAAAACACAATAAAAATCACAGTGAGAAACCCTAGAAGAGATTGACAGAGTAAAACAGGAACAAAGTATAAAACTGAAAGCATCAAAAGTAAGCTCTTAAGTCTCTTCTTCCTAATCTTCCCAACGATCTTCTCCGCTGCTCTGTTTTATTACCTCTCAGAAGGGTTTTAGCTTTAATATATATTGGAATTACTGGGGAAAGGAAGCATTTTAAACATTTAGGAGTCCTAACTCTTTCAAAGAGAGGTTTCTTAACCTTTAATCCTCCTTCCTCCACCCGCGGGCCACGCAATAGACAAGGCAAAAAGGTCAGTAATGTGGACAAAGGCGGTAGTCTGAGTCTAACCCATTTTTCTCCTACCCCAGCTCTCTGCAGTCAGAGCACAAGCACACACCGCTGACTTTTATTGCCGCTCAGGGCCGCTGTGCTCAGGTTAAATACCGGCAAGTATTTAAAACTTCTCGACATCCACGTACGGCTAAGCGGGAGAGCGTGTGGGCTTACCTGGGAGGGAGAGCGGCTCATCAGCCCTCCCCAAGAGCTCACTGTTGGCCAACCAGGTCCTCAGCTGATGCAAACGGGGTCTCTACCTGCACCCTGGGGTCTTTTGGGGGGTGATGGGTCTCTCTATGGTCAGCTCTGACCTGCCATCTCCACCCCCAGAGCTGTTGGCCAACCTCATTAGGGGCAGCAACCGTCACAAACGTTAACGACGGATGCGTGGTCTTTGCTGAGATGCCTGTTGCAGCCCCCTGTCACTGCTGTGGATCGACATATTCCAGGTCTGTTTGGGGGTCTTTTTGGGCGTGATGGGTCTCTCTATGGTCAGCTCTGCCCTGCTGTCTCCACACCCAGAGCTGTTGGCCAAGCTCACTAGGGGCAGCAACCATCACGAACGTTAACGACGTCTTTGCTGAGATGCCTGTCACGGCTGTGGACTGACACATTTCATCTGTGTTTGGGGATGGTTCCTGGCACGCGCTTCCTAAAGCAAACATCAGCAGCAAAATCAGCTCCAGGCCCCAAAAGGCTGGGCAGCTTGATAGAAATGCTTAGCGTTGCCACCATAAATATTCACGAGGGGCTCCAGGGAGAAGGGCTTTCATCTCCTCTGCCCTCTCACTGATGGGGTGACCGTCTGGCCCTACACCAGCTACAGACACTTCCCTTACATCATCAGGAAGAGCAGAGGGGCAGGCAAGCTCCAAATGAGACTGCCAGGCAGTAACGTGCTGCAAAAGAGATGTGTGTACAACTACAGCTACCCTGCCTCTGACCTTTCGAAATACATGGCTTTATCAGTTCCATAACGTCATCCCCTTGAGCCCGTTCTTAGAAGGAATTTTATTTTCTCCACAAGTCACTTTACTCCCAGAAAGCCCTCAAAGGGACGGCACCAACATGTGTACACAGGGACAGAGTGGCATGACCCACCAGCTGAAGGCAACTTGCCAAAAAGCCTCTTCCTAGTGAAAAAATGAATACAACAGAAAAGGATAAAGCTTTAAAAGAGATTCAGCCGTTCTGCTGGTTTTCCACACCAAACGGATCTACCCAACTCAATATTTGGCCCCAAAGCATTCTTCCCTCAAACTGATTCCCTCTAAAACTTGTTTATTTGAGGCAGAAAGGATGGGCGAAGGCTGGCAAGCGGAAGCACAAATCTCGCTCCTCCTGTCTCTCGAGCTCTATGTCGCTGTATAGGTTGATCAGAACAGGCTGCCAGCAGCTGAGCTGGGTTTGCTCCCAGGAGGATGCCACAGATGAGTTTCAGCATGATGAAATGATGATCTTACCATGACCTAATGGGGCTTCTTTGTCCCTCTATGGAGAAGCCTTCAGTGAGCTCACAGCTCATACGGTTTATCACCATAGTTGGTGCTGAGCAACTTTGGAAGCGTTGTAGGGAAATGAATAAAGATGCAAGTTTGAATATTCAAGTGCATAGAGATACGCTTGATGATGCCTTTTGTTAGACACCCCAGCCACTGATTTATACTTGCTGTCAAAAGGAAGCTAAAGATAGCGCTTAGAAGATAACATAAAATGTTGGGTCTGCTGTACAGAGCTTAAATAAAACTATATGTCTAAGAAAATTGTGTGCATGTTGCTGCACCTCTGGATCTCATGTAGCACGTCTACAGGTTTGCTCAGGTTGGACGGGGCTCTGAGCAACCTGATCTAGTTGAAGATGTCCCTGCTCATGGCAGGGGGGTTGGACTAGGTGACCTTTAAAGGTCCCATGCAACCCAAACCATTCCATGATACTATGAATCAGTGATATGCAGCAGGAACGACGCTTCCAAAGTAGCACCACAGTTTGGCCCCACTAGACCCATTTCTTCTGATCAGTATTAATCCAAGAGGAAACAGGATCAACTGATCATTTACACCAGTGACTTCCTTTTTTTTTTTTTTTTCCCAGTAGTTTTAAAGATACTGACAAATAAAAATGCAAAATGATCCGTATTAAGAAAGCTTTCGGCTGTTTAAATTTGCAGGTTTAAATTTGAAATGCAGCACGTGAACTCATAGCATTTTATGGTTTCATCATATGAGCAGGGCATTTCAGCTCACTTTAGTCTTCCTTTGATCGTCTCACATGTCTCATCTGTTCATATCATAACTTTTGAAGGGGATGTCTGATGTTTTCTTGTGAAGTTCATGTAAAGAAAGCGAAGAGCCTTTATTTTAGGTTACCCGTAGAAAGGAGGAGGTTGACACATGCAAAATGTAGTTTTCAGTCATTTGTTTCAGTCATTTCGACACGAGAAAAGGAATCTGTCAGTGACAAATTAGTAGGTTGGTTGTTACTCCTAAACTGGTAAAAGAGAATATTAAAGCTACCAGGAATTTGTTCTGGAAATTAGACTATTTCTTATGCTTTCTAAAGCATAATTAGGTGCCGTGCCATGGAATTAGGCCAAAAATGCATTAGCAAAATAGCAGAGTAGGAACCAGAGTTTGGTGACAGAAATACGTAATGGCACCTAACCAGATTTGTCAGCAGAAGCATTTTGCTCTCGACAATAAAGATGCTCTCCCAGTTAATAGGTTTAGCTCTAGATATATTACAAGGCAAAATGCAATAACTCTCATGATTATTAGTTCATCTCGTTGTCTCTACCCAAGGCTGCTCTGCAGCAACAATTTTACCCCTGAAGTACCACACCGATGCTGGGGAGTCTGGACAGAAAGACTTCACACGTGGATTCTGTCTCACTCGGTGACTGATTATAAGAAATATTTATGGAATTACTAACATGCACCATATCTTAACACCTATTTTTTATTCCAGTTTTCAGTAAAGGCACCAGAAGGTTTTCTATTGACTTTACTGGGCTCTAAATGTAGGTGGAAAAAATCCCGATGAGGCTTTGCAAGAAGGTTTTCTGGACTGATCCTTGAAATTCTGGGCACAGCTCACCTCCTTCTCCTCAGAACTGAGCCGTGGAGTTTCTCCTAAAGCAGAGGACAAAAGAGGGCAGGATTTTAAGCATTCCCGAAGTTGCACGGCAGCGGCATCCTTCCCAGCTCACTGGACTCCCTCAAGCTTCCAGCCGGGAGGCTTGGTTCAGCTCTGTAAATTTTTATAGAAAGGGCCTCCAACTGTCCTGACGCACACGTTCAGAGGAGATTCTTTATCACAACATCCATCACCCATCCCCTTTCCTCAAAGTGGGAAGTTTTGCAATATCTGGTTTTACGTACTGCCAGATGCCGGGCTCTTTCATTCACTGCCAGACAGGAACGGAGCCTCATAACTCACAGGCAACACACGATGCCATAAACCTTTTTGCGAGACATACTTCATAACCATGGGGGTTAAAAAGTATGACCCCATATATTTAAAAAACAATAAATGAGGAATTTAGTGGAGTAAGTAGCCCATTAGGCATGGCACTACGTTTAAGCACGAATTTTCACTTCTCAGATTTTCTAAGAGAACACTTTCCAGATGGAAAAATAAAGATCTACCAAAATAGAAACGCCCTATAAAAACCCTGATTTTGATACAGTTCTGATGGGAACCTGCCTCCTTACCTGCCACCTAGCACATCTGGCACACAGAACTGGAGCCAAGCGCCTGGAAGACCACATTTCAGAGCAGATGCAGGGCTGAGGACCACTGTGGCCAAGAGCCAGGACTCAGAGCGCTTCCAGCCTGCTGAGCCCGCTGTCTTTCCCACCAGGAGATCAAGGGGTAGAGCTCCATCTCCTCCTCCTCTTCCTCTTCCTTGTAGATCTCTCCATCCAAGACCTGGGACGGGTGGACCTTGGTCAAACAGAACAGCAGCGCCCTGGTGTAGTTCTGAAGCAAAGTTCCCTTTTCAAGTTCAAGTTCAAGTTCAATGTGGAACAAATTCAGGTCACACTAAGGTTAGTCCAGGCTCCTTCTGGCCTCCAGCTTTGGTGACGGTCTCAGCACTGAACATTTGACACCTAAATTCCCTATTTGCCCTCAGAAAGAGGCAGACTAAGGGCAAGAGCAACACCTCACAGTTGTAAATGGAAACAAATCCCGAAAAACCCAGCCTGCAAACACTCTCGTTTCCACTTTCCAGCCAGTCTGGCAACGTTGGATGTGGCACCACCGAAGGTGCTGGCAGAAGTGACGCCTGGGGGAGAAAGGAGATGGGAATCCTTCCACTCCCCCCACAAGAGTGGGGAGGGCTGAAGGCAGGAGCAGCTCGTCCTGCCACCCCAGGAAAAAATATGCCTGTTTAATCTCTATTTAGGAAAATAAAGCTTTTAAAGCTCAGCCTCCCCCTCTTCAACTAAACATTAAAAGACACAATAAGAATTGGGATGAAATGAGTGGGAGGTGTCCCTGCCCAGGGCAGGCGGTTGGAACTAGATGACCTTTAAGGTCCCTTCCAACCCAAACCATGCTACGATTCTATGAATTATGGTCTGCCTTACAGCCTGAGATCCATGTGGGCAACCACAAACCAGGGCTCCTATTCCAAGGACGTCGCCACATCTGGAACCGGCCCGTCCCAGTTCGATAGGTTTGATAAATTTCTCTCTGTGGTAAAAATATAAACTGGTAGTTTACAGACACAGGGGAAGTTGTGCTGGTAAAGGATTTCCAGGAAAGCTCCCAAAGCTCCGGCAGAGTTAGACCCAGCCCGTTATCGGGGAAATGCTCGTTTCCTCCGCCGGTTCATCCGGACGTACCTTCAAACGGGCAGGGGGAGCTGAACCAGACACAGAGCAACGCCCCGAGATAAAGGAGATAAATCCCTTTCAGGTTCGCAGAAACAGAGCCGGGGGGAGACGTCTTTCCGAAAAGAAAACAAACCCTGCTAAGACTTATCTTGTGCCTTTGCACCGCCTACTAAAAAGCCTCTTTTCCCCGTGGCAGCGAACAAATCTCCCAGCCCAGTATCTGGAAACGCCAGAAGAAAGAGATTGTTCGTATAAACACATACGTTTCCAGGGGAAGTTTACTCTTCCTATAGCCAGAGGATGTTTACTTTTCCAGAAAAATAGAGTATGTTAAAAACCTTTCTTCCCTTCTACTTCATCAGCCTTTCACTGGCGCTTAGGAACAGACATTCCTCATTCCAAACGAGGTTTAGTGGGTCAAGCGAAGGGGGAGCCGGGGTTGTATATGCAAGAAAAAAATAAATATGGGGAATGAAATGAATAAACAAAGAGGCTGAGTTGGAGCTGGGAGACCAGAAGTTCCCCGACTGGGGCAGTGACACAGGCAGGCGATGAAGAGCATGAGCCCAGGGCTCAGGTCTGCAGGTCAGACACCATGGACCTCAAGTTGGACTGAGAGCAGCCCTAAGGAGAAGGACTTGGGGGTGTTGGTGGATGAGAAGCTGGACATGAGCCGGCAACATGTGCTGGAAGCCCAGAAACCCCCCACATCATGGGCTGCATTGAAAGAAGTGTTGCCAGCAGGGTGAGGGGGGGGATTCTGCCCCTCTGCTCCGCTCTGGGAGACCCCCCTCCAGTGCTGCCTCCAGCTCTGGGGCCACCAACAGCAGAAGGACATGGACCTGTTGGAGCGGGGCGAGAGGAGGCCACGGAGGTGCTGGGAGGGCTGGAGCCCCTCTGCTGGGAGGACAGGCTGAGAGAGTTGGGGGGGTTCA
>JAOXNO010000078.1:2506155-2518084 GCA_028565335.1 Limnodromus scolopaceus
ATGTCAGGGGCCTTACTTTTACTTGTGCATTGTGGTTGCTTTGGTTATATGTGGTTGTGATCAAATACAGATGTTTGTATGGGAGTGGGTTTTTCTTCTCTTTGTTTTTATTTTTTTTTCTTTCTTTTTAGATGTGATGACTAAAGAAAGGCCTTGACTTTTGCAGGTCCAAGAACTGTATGGCCAGATGAAGTAATGGGTCCGTTTGGTCCTCAGGACCAGAGATTCCAGCTGCCTGGTAATATTGGGTTTGACTGTCACCTAAATGGCACTGCTTCTCAGAAGAAAAGCCAAGTTTCAAAAAGTCTGCCTGATATATTAGCAGAGCCTTCAGCAAGTGAAAGGCATGAATTTGTAATGGCACAATACATAAATGAATTTCAGGTAAGAACAGGCTTCATCTGTGTGAAACTGGTATTTCTTGTCTAAGAGAAACATAACTAAGCTGTCTTCCTCCTGAAAAAAGATATTGTTGATTTTCGAGATGGTTTTGAAAGATGAACTTTAACTGGGGTGAACGAGATATTGCATAGAACCAAGCTGAAGTTTTCTCTTTTAGGAGAAGGAAATATTTCAGGGTGTGGCTTTTTGACTAAGCAGTGCTTAGTAAGATAGCATTTTATTAGTGACTTAATTTATGGCTGTGGGAAAAGAAAACTTCTGTTTCAAAACTTGCTGTTTACCAAGTCTCTCCCCACCTTTTATCAAATGGAATTGGTAGTTTCTTCAGTGTTTCATTGAATGGATCTGAACTTACGTAGTTTGGACAGTATTTAAGATCTGCCTGCTTAGTTCTGACAGCCATCGAGTTCACACAGGAGCAGCAGATCAAGGTACCTCAGGCCTTGCAATGAGACTGCATTTGGGCGATGACGGAGCTTGCAGCGAGTCAGATGTGTTATTAATAACAAGCAGCTTGATAATTGCTAGTGCGATAGCAGCATTTTGACAGATGTTTAGTGCTACTAGCTGCTGACTCAGCTTTCCAGGCTGAATTTGTGACATACTCAGACTCTGGAAGTCAGCTCGCAAATCTCCGTTGTAAAAATGCTGTATAGTGGGTTTTTTTTTTTGTAAATGTAGCATTGTATTCTGAAATGTTCAGAAAACACAAGCTTCTAGTGAGCTCCCCAGGTTCTGTTTTCAGCTTGTGTGGATCGCACTTTCTGTTAAAAGCCCAAGAGAAAATTCTAGTCTTCTGTTTGTTTAGTGCAAACCAGGTGCACTGAATGCACATTCGCTTTCCAGCAAGATTCCTTGTACTATAAAATGCCTGGGGCAACTTGTCTGAAAGGGATGGGAGAAACTGGAAAGAGCGGAGACAGGTTTTGCAACTGGTGTTCAAGAAGCAGTCAACAAGAGTCAGCTTGTCAGCCTATCAGTATGAGAAAGTGGTGTCAATCTTTGGAAAATGGTCATAGTCTCTTGATGACAGCGTGTCTACTGGGCATATGTGCTATGGAAGTGGTGTTTAGCTGGATAGAATGGGAGTAGTAGGCAAGAAATCACAATGAACTACCATTCTTGGTAAGAACAGCACCCTATAGTTAGGAAGAACAGGGATTTATTTACCAGCGTCACTGCACGGCTTGTCTGCCTTAAAATACCAACTAATTTGTCCCAAGGACTTTGCAGTCATAATACAGGATAGATCTAGAAACACGTGTATTGAAACTGCACTTTGTATCTGTTGGTGGTTGTTGTGTTTATTTTTTTGCTGGGTTGTTTGGATTATTTTTTTTCCCTATTCTTTAATATTAAACTTCTAGAATAAAAATGCTAGCCATGCTGTTTTCAATGTAATAGTTTCCTCTAGGGAGAAGTTTTGGACAAAGGCAGGTGTTAGGGTAGGACTTAATTACAATGTTGAGTAGTTCGTTTCAGTTGTAGAGAAACTTACTGAAATTCCTTGTAAGTTATGTCATAGTTAGAGCTAGAAAAAACTGTATTAAGGCATTCTACACCTATTACATAGTAATTGGTATCCCAAAGGAGGCAACTGTTGTTATTACCTTCTTAAGGGTTTTTTAAGCTTAAATGCTATATATCTAATTTACAGGTGCCCCATTTATAATATAACCACAAGAATCTAGGATATAGGGGGGGGTGTTTATTTTGGGTTGGTTTTTTTTTTTCTTTTTAGAAACTGTAGAACTAAAAAGCTGTAGAGAATAAAAATGTTATTACTGGAAAACGGTTCTGCTTCTCCAGTTAGCATTTTTTCTGCTTTTTGCTTTTCAAGCTAAAGCTGAAAATACTGGTAGTTCAGAGCTCTCAAACTGTTGTGTAACTTTATTTTAGAGTTTTATTCTAGCTTGGGTAATGTGTGGGTGTGTGAAATCTGTCAATTGCAGTTGTATTGAATACTTGAGGCCATTGTTTCAAATTTTTTCAAAAATTTGTATATTGGTTAAGGCTTTGAGGTAATACAGCGACGATAGTACATAAAGCTTAAAATTTTTGTATAGGTTTAAGCAACAGATTATACCTATATCTGTTCTGCTTCTAATACTTGAGAAATTTTAAGTCTTAATCATCTGCAAATGGTCTTTCTGTGAAACTGTTTGGGTGTATCAGTGGACTTTTGGTCATGGAAACAGTCTGGTGTATAAAGTTATTCCTGGTACGTGATAACAAATGGGGAAGTCACAGTTTTTGTTTTTCTCAGGGTGCTGATGTTCCTCAGAAACAGCAAATAAATAGTGCTGAAACTTACTTTGAAAACGCAAAGGTAGAATGTGCGGTACAAGCTTGTCCTGAGCTGTTACGAAAAGGTATATTTTCACTTTTTTTGGATAGCGAAGAAATTATAACTTTTTAAAATGTGAAAATATGTACATAAATGCTCTGATATAATTGATGCCACAGAATGGGTCAGAGAAAAGAGTAATCCAGAGTTAATATTTCACTAAAGAAAAATACGTGCTATAAAATGAAAACCAAAATGGGATTCAGTGGCATTTAAATTCAAGATCAGCTGGGGCGGGGAGTAACTTTCGCCTGCTTTTTTAGTATCTGATAGATTCTGGAGCCAATTCATTGCCCAAAAAAACAGTTTGTGACAAAATCAAATCTTTTAGCACAGCTTTTCAGTAAAATAGCAAATTGAAATTACTAAAGTACTGAAAGAATTGCTTTTGTATCTTTCTTTAATTTGTTCAAGAAGGAAATGATTGAAATAAAATTGGGATAAAATCTAATTTTAAAGGTGATATACTGAAATCTGGCTGAAATCTTGGTCTAGATACTGAAGAGAGCAGACTTCACAGAGAGTAAGAAAGAGTGAACTTTGGACTTTTAATATTGGAAAGGTGTTTTTTCCTTCCATGCTGAAAATAAGGGTCCATGAAGCCTGTTGTCCAGTAGATGATGTAAAGAGAGAATCATTATGGCTTGGGCCTTCTCCTTCATGGGGAAAGAACTGTCACATCTCATGCCTACAGTACACTACTGCCTACGAAGCAGATCTGAGGCTTTTCAGCTAAAAGATTTAATGTAAAAATCGGTGTGTATCATGTCACGTGGCTTAGTCAGAAAATGAGTGTTCACATGTGTGCGGAGAACTGTGGAGGTGTTCAATTAAAAATACTAAAACATTACTATACTTCTTATATCTTTGCAAGAGAAGGCACTTGTTTGGACGTGCTGAAATGTGCAGAGTAGTGGGGCTTTTATCATCTTGCAATTAAATGAGATCCTGAAATAGCAAACTCCATTGCTTGAGTTGCTTTTACCAGGACCTTACTGAAGTGCTTTAGTTTCCTCAAAAGCAAAGTCAGCATTTCAAACCAGCATGCTGTTTGCTGGTTGTGACATTAAAAACACACGTATATCTTGGATTTAAATGAAAGGAAGGCTCTAAAGTAGGGTCAATAATTTGTCAAAAACTGAAAAATCATAAGTAAAATGTAAGAGCAGGGCATAACATGCCGGTTTCAATTTATTTTTATTTTTTTTTTTAGACTTTGAATCAATGTTTCCAGAAGTGAATGCCAACCGTTTAACGGTATTAACTGTCACCCAGAAGACTAAAAATGATATGACTGTATGGAGCCAGGAAGTGGAGGATGAGAGAGAAATGCTGGTAGAAAATGTAAGTAGCTGACAGTAGCATCAGCTTATTTTTGTTTGTAGATGAATCTTCTGTGAACTATTTATTTTGTTCCATTTGTAGCTCTGGTAGTAATATACCATTTCACTTTTTAAAGCGTTTTTTAGTTACTGTATACTTTTACTGACAAAACGGAGATAACGTCCAGCTTTGTAGCTTTTTGCCTACTCTACACGTGTCTCATACAACTATTAAATTCTTTACAGTGGGGTGAGTCAAAAGTATGCTAAAATGTTGTAAAATGCTACAGGAAATTGTTAAAGACACTTGATTGTTGTCCTGTTGCAGTTAAATGGCAGCAACTATATTCTCCCCATATTTCAGCTTTAGTATAACTCATTTTGTAGGATTTCTCCTCACTCTTTTATTTTTCTGGGGCTTAACTGAGATTCCAGTACAGAGTCTGTCCATGAGCATACCCTTAGTTGTGAGAAGTAGTTGCTCTGGGTTTTCCATTCTGATAACGGGTATGGTTAATGTGTTTAGCCTGGGTATCGGTTATAATTCTTGCATCTTAACCATCCTCATGAACTTTGTCGTCTTGCTCTGTTGCCACTAGAGGTCTCTCTGACAATCCCTTTATTTCACATTCTTCAAATTTATTTTTCTGTGTGTACTCCAGCAGGTGTCAGTGTTCACCACCTCTGGCATTCTTAGCACCTCAAAATACAACATTTCTATATATTATCTGTTAAAATTTTTCTAAAACTAATAAAAATCATCCTGTGGGATTGTCATCTGTATATTGGGGGTCATATTAATTGGAAAATAGTCTAGTAATGTCCTTTTCACTACTGTAAACTGCAAGGGTGGCCTGTGTAAAGCAGTGTAAGGGTTACCACACAAAAAGGAAGAAGCAGTCTGAAGGATCAACGTAAAGATTATACACAAATTAAAATTCCCTTCATTTTAGTGTGTTCTTCTCTTTGAATTATTTCTGGTCTGTTAGTCTTTGGCCTTGTAATCTGGTCTAATTATATGTTAATTGGCATCTTTCTTCTTTGTGCACCTCCCTGTCAAGTCTAATATAGTCATTGTAGGGGTGTTAGGATGTTGGATGTAACCTCCTGGCCTAAAGGTTACTAACAGCAAATTCACAAGAAAATGGTCTGTTTGTTTGCTTCAGAGATGGTTAGAAGTAACCTTAAAAATACTAATTTAATGTGAGAGGCTTGTGCTAAAGTAATGAGGGTTATTTACAGCCAAATCTCAGTATTTACAGTAGTGAATCTCAAGTGTTTATTAACCTCACTTGAAGTGATTACTGAGGGGTTGTTACAGCACTGGATCAAAAGATGTACTGCATCAGAAACACCTAAAATACTGTCTTCAGATGGCTTGCTTACACTGGTGACTTAATTTACAGTTGAAGCATAATTATTCATCAGAGCCATCGAATTTCAAAATACAGAACAGGTTGCTGTAAAGGATAAACATCCCATATTTTGGACCATTAAGGAACTGAAGCTCAGTAACTATAACATTTCTATAAACTTGAAACCTTGAGCTGCTGAGGGCACTAATGTTTGTTCTGAAGTTAAAGGTATTTTTATTATGAGATTAGGGAATTTCTTTCACATTTTGAGGAAGCTATGTGAATTCTGTTTGTGCTTTACTCTAGACTGGTGTATTCAGCTGTTTAGATTTTGGCAATTGGACTTGTTTTTCTCAAAGTGTATGGATGTTTTTAGAACCATCACATATCTCAATTTTTTTGTGTTGTTTTTTCCCCCCCCACCCCCCTCACTCACCTTTGCCGGTTTCTTCAGAAGTTTTCTATGTGGCCCTGCTGGCCCTCATAGCACAGATTGAAAACTGCTGGTCTAAGTGATTAAAAGCACATCACTGGGGTCTCCTGTTCTTGCTGATTTATCTGTGGAAAAAATGTGCTGTGTAATCTGTAGGTCATGTAATTGTTCTGTGCCCTGTGTTGTGATGTCAGAGCACAGCTTTAAATCTACCTGGTTGAGTTTTCTTCTGTATCTAACAAACAGATAAGTGCAACTCAACACCAAAGATTTTTAAAATAAAAGCTTAATTTATCAAAGTAGCTGATGTGAGAAGTTTGCTAAAAAGAAAAGTTAGATTCTTTTAACTGTCTCTTCAGAGAAGGGAGTTTTTTTGACACATTACAGAACAGGAAACTTCTTGGCATGTTGCTTAATGGAAAATGCTATTTTCAGGAGCATCAGCTGGTGTAACTGAAACATGACCTACAACTTTGATTGTTAAATAGTGGGAGAGTTTGAAATCATCGTACATCCTGACCACCGGTTAATTACAACAAGAAAATTCATGTAGATTGCTATTAAAGTCAAGTGCTTATGGAAGTGTTTGCTGCCATGATGCAGAACTAAAACTTTATTTAGTGCAGGAAGAACTACATAATACTGTTCTGTTGGCTGAGATAAGACCTTACAGCAAAACTGTATTTTTCATATATTTATAAAAATATATTTAATGCTACATCTAGTGTTGAATTTGTGGAGTTTAGGTGAGATCTGTAAACTCGTGGAAATAACGCAGAAATACCTGCAGTAATGGTTGACTTCTTAAAGAGGATAACAGGTATGATTGCAATCCGCATGAATAATCAAAGCAATTATATTATTCCTTGTAGAAGCTGTTAATCCATTACTGACTGGCACAAGGAACACTTTTAAATCTCACATGATTGGAGTAGCCTAATGTATGCCATTAATTCTAATCCTCTTAATAATATTAATATTTTTATTGCAAGTATGCTGAATTTCTCGTTTATTAGTGGAGGCCAAAAGAAATCTGTGCTTGTTCATTTTGGGGTATTTTATATGTGTTCTGGTGTGTACGTAACAAAAATCTCATTTGATATCCGTCTTTTTCTTTATTTTCTTTTAAGTTCATTAATGGTGCCAAGGAAATTTGCTATGCAATTTGTTCTGAAGGCTATTGGGCTGACTTCATTGATCCAACCTCAGGACTTGCAGTAAGTTATGTGCTGTGTGTAATACGCAATGGACGCTGCTGTGTCCTAATTAGCAGAGGTATTAGTATTTATGGGTTAAATCCAACTTTTCCATGTTGCCCAAAAGCTGTTAAGATGAATTAAGATATGATATGGGCCAGTTCCCACACTGTGTCAGCTGTCGTTGCAGTTGGTGTTTTGGAGAACACCATTCAGCAAAGAAGCTGAATTTTGGGATAACTGTAGAAATTCTATGCCCAAAAGCTCTTGGTCAGTGCACAACAGGCTGGTTTTGCCCTCCAGAGGTGACCTGGTTGTCCTGACACCTATTTGTGTAGATGGAGGGTTTGGAAAGGTCTCTTTGCGCTCATTAATGATATCTTTGTTATGCAGAGAAAATGAATAGCTTGTTCCTGTTAAACAGCCTTGGCATTTGTTATCAGATGACACCAGTTCTCTGGAGGAGCTGACAGTTTCTTACCAAGACATCTGCAAAACATTACAGAGTCTTAAACTTGTGAGGGAGAATGAGAAAGATATACGCTCAAGCTTTGATGGAAGCTACTTTTTTCTGAGGACTAACTGTTAAAACCATATCATCGTTAAACATAATCATGGCAAAGCTGTTTAGTGCGTTTTTATTTAAAAACACTGTGAAAGGCAGTGATTTATTGTGTCAGTAGATGCAACAGCATTTAACAGGGGGTGTTCACAAGGTGAACAGGCAGTTGAAGGTGTGTGTCGTGCTTAAAAGCTTCCCAAAAGTTCCATGCATTTAAGAAATAGTTACAGATTGATAGAAGAAGGGTTCTGTCTCTGGGCTCCAATTCAGTGGTAACAACCTGACCAATAATAACGTGTTTGTCAGGAGTAGGTTTTTGGTCAGAAGCTTCCTCCTGAGATAAAGGAACTGAACTACCTGCTTCCAATGTACACACATTTTTGCTCTGCAAAGCGTCTTTCTTTATAGGGGGCTCATTGATAAGGTACTTGTCTTATTTTTGCTGTTTTCACAGAGGGGATTCTATCCTTAATGCCTGTAGAAGTGGAAATCTTTAAATATGGGCTACCAGTATAACCAGAAGTGCTCTGCTTAGTTTCCTTTGTAGGTTTCATGAATAAAACTGTACATAAAATTTCCTCCAACAGACATAACTGGTACTTCTGGGCTTGGGTTTGGTTTTAAAAAGGGATAGTTCTGACACTTTAAATGCTCTTGGAAATGTTCACGTGAAAAATTATCTTTTTTTTTTTCCCCTCCTAGTTTTTTGGACCTTACACGAACAACACTCTGTTTGAAACAGATGAACGCTACCGCCACTTGGGATTTTCCGTTGATGATCTCGGCTGCTGCAAAGTTATTCGTCACAACATCTGGGGCACTCATGTGGTTGTAGGAAGTATTTTCACTAATGCTGAACCCGACAGCCCCATCATGAGAAAACTAAGTGGAAACTAGGAGTCATCAGGGTTTCACAAGTTCTTATGACCTTTGCATTCTTTTACTTGATGATTCTCTCTAAGCATTGTCAGGAAATGCCACAATTTAAAGTATTCTTAGGTAATAAAGTAGCTGTTATTTATTTTAGTCTTTGTGAATATGTGTTCACCACATGTGACTTAGAAAATTAATTGACAGCATTCAACCAGATACCTTAACACGCCACGTGAATTTTAAGCTGTGAGTTTCCTTCATCTTGAATGAGTTTAAACATACATGTACATAGCTATCTGCATATCCTTTTTTAATATTATCTTCCAAGCCATGCTTCTTAACCATTTTTGTTTTCTGGTGTCTTAACAAATCTGTGTTCTTGGTATTAAAAATCCCGATGCCGCCAAAGTTTCTAGGAATTTTGCCGCTTACTGAAATAAGTGGCCAAAAAAAAGTGGAATAAGTAATAAAATTGTTCTCCCAGAATATAGAACTTAATAAAAACTGCAGGAGTTAATGCCGGACTAATTGCTCGTTCACTGTTCTAAAATGAGAATAATAAGATAAGCTTTCAGTGGTGCTCTAACTACAAGTAATACTTCAGTAGGGGAGTGTTCACTTGATTGCTACATCCAGACACGATAAAAAGTTTTAAATTATTCTAGAATCGGTCATCTCATAATGTTTTTTGTCTTTATACTGCTTGGGATTTTATTTTCTCAGTGTTAGCTAAATATATTTAATTAGTTTATATATGTAAATGTAATTTAAAGTTGCTTTTGTAACTTTCTTAGGTCATTAAATACGTTGTGGTAAAGAAAAAAAAAAAGAGATAATAGGACAATGCTTGGATATCATCATTGTTTTCCTGTACTTGGGTGCAATTTAGACTTGTCTCTGTGCAATTTTGAAATGCCTGTGCAAAGAGCAATTATGATCAATTACTGCAATTATGATCAATTATAAAAATATTTCAACAGGAAGGTTTGAGTAAACTAGTCTGTCTCTTCAGGTATCGTAAAAACAATCGGGTCAGTTGAAGTTACTGGTGGTGGAAGAAGAGCAAAGAACATTCAAGGCACCTGAAATTCCGAAGCTCTGTTGGCAGCCTCATTCCAGAGACCAAGTAATAAACGAGATGTTAATCTCATCGCAGTCAGTAATGGGGGCCGTTTGTTAATATTTGTTAATACAGCAGTAGCTGTGCCGGTTCAGGCAACAGTGGGAATCCTTCAGTCTTTCTCCATCAAAATGTAGTGAACTTTTATCTGGATAATGGATGCACAAGATGATCTTGAGAGGTTTAACCTCCTGTCAGAGAGATAGGGTTTTTAATCATTGTGTCTTTTTCCAATGTAAACTTAACATTTATGGATTTAAAACTTGTTCTAGGTTTGTGTACTGCTTCTATTCCCTACTCAGGGTCTAAGCCAGTTACCACCAAAGTCTTTTTATTGGCTTTAATGGGTTTAGAACCAGATCCTTTACCAAGTGCCTGTACCTGCCCTTGTTAATGGTTGCTGCAAGCCCTTAACTGCTGGATCACGGAGGTAGAAGTGAGGAAGACTTTCTGCTGAAGAAGTGAGTGCTGTTTACTCTGAATTCACTCACTAAGCCAGCAGTTGGGAGGTTACCTTGCTCCCCTACCACCGTTGCCATCGCTCTTGGCTCTAGGCTGCACACGTTCCGAGGTTGAAGTGTTTGGCTGTTGAGGCAGGGATTATTTATCGTGGAATTTGTGCTGTATTTCCAGAGCCCAAGTTCTTGACCTCCTCTCTACTGTCCAAGAAAGCTGTATTACTTCAAAGTCTTTTATTGACTTTTTTTTTTCTCTCGTTCTCATCAAGAGGATTAAAAAAGCTTGAGAAGCTGCAATGTGTCTTGTCTGTTTGCAAAATACAATTGTTTTGCAGAACACAAATTAGCTCATTTGATAAGAGGGTTAGCGTCCCGCTGGACTGTAGAGTGCAGTCTTGTGGAGAGCTTTGTTGGACAAGTATTGGGAAAAATAAATCCTGTGAATGGTTGACATATATTTTAGCTATATTGAAGAGACTCAATGCTGATTTTTCTTTTGGTGACTGTGCTGTGCTTGCCTTTCTGTATTTTATAAGGGGTGGGAGCTGTCAGGCTGCTCGCCAAATTAAGCTTGGGACGCTAGTTTTTGAGTTCACATCAAAGTTTCAGCTCAGGAAGGGCTTTTACAGTGACTTTTCAAATGGCTTCAACCCGCGGCAAAAAATCTCGCTGAAGAGAAGTGGGAGTTTTGCCTTGATTTCCCTAATACTAATGTTTTGTGCCACATTTTGAGGGGAGATGTGATCTCCCCATATTTTTCCCAATAGAATTTTCTAACGCCTTTTGATTCTCAAAAGAGACTGGAACTGCCAGTTCTATTTCCCTCCCATCCGAAGAGCTATACTGTGCCTTAATCAACTTGCGACTATGAAATAAAAGTTCTGGACTACAGTGTGATGAACTGTACTTCTGATAATAAAAAACAAAGCAACTTTTGGTGTTACACAGTTAATTCCTTTTGTGGAGTAAAGAAACAGAACACCTGAGAAGAGCTGTTGTATGTAAGGTCACGTATCTTTACTTAGCAAGTATGCGTAGCAATACGTATCAAGCGTACTTAGTGTATGCTAAGTATGCATACGCTCAAAATATGAATGACTGCTCAAAATCATGCAAGTCTAGAAGTTATTTATAGTAGTTAAAAAGCTAAAGAAATGTTATAGGTGAAATATCTGTCTTTTAGGTGCCCAGAGATACGAGGAATGGAGCTAAATGTCTCCACAGAATTCCTATTAAAGGAAAAAAAAGAGAGTTGTCTTTTTGTCTCCTAATACTTAAAGATACTTAAGTATCTTGAGGTCTTCAGTGCAGTGATTGGGATCTTCACCTGAAGGCTCCTGAAGTTTCCACTCAGAGGTACCTTTTCCCTGGTAGAAATGTCAAAGTAGCAAGAGCCAAAAATGTTTTTGCTTGCAGTAAGGGGGAAGTTTACGCATTTTTCAGTGCCACGAATGTTCATGTTTAAGCTGTGCCACAGTACGAGGTAGTTGTAAGAGTGGTGGTGGTGATTTTTGTGTGGGTAGGACAGAAGTACAGTATTTTAACAGATTGAGGATTGTGTGTGGAGGAGTCTATTCCGAATCCTCAACCACTTTATTTCAGTTCAGTGAATTCGTTAATTTATTTATGATCCATCTCATGTTAAGAGTGCGGGTTTTAGAATATGGCTTTGCATTGGTCACAGTGGTGGTCCTTGGGGCTCAGTACTGGGGCCAGTTCTCTTTAATGTCTTTACCAATGATCTGGATGAGGGGATGGAATGTACCCTCAGTAAGTTTTCAGGTGACACCAAGTTGGGTGGGAGTGTTGATCTACTTGAGGGTAGGAAGGCTCTACAGAGGGATCTAGACAGTCCCACCCC
>JAOXNO010000078.1:2537008-2552802 GCA_028565335.1 Limnodromus scolopaceus
CCACAGACCCTGCAGCATCCCTTGGCACCAGCAGCATCTCTCTGCCCCACGTAGCCCCGGCAGCATCCCTCTGCCCCCACAGCATCCTTCTGCCCTGCAGTATCCCTTGGCACCAGCAGCATCCCTCCTCCTCCACAGCCCCAGCAGCCACGACGGCTGCCTCCTGCCCACACATGGTTTCCACAGTGGTGAGGATACAGTCCACAGTCCAGCCCATGTCCACGGCTTCATCAGGGGCTGTAGACGTCTTAATGCTTCTAAGAGTCTCAAGAACAGAAGCAGTAAGGGAGGGGGAGATCTGAGGATCTCACTGATACCTGGGTCTGATATTTGGGTGCCTGTATCCCAAAGCCTTTTCTGAGCTGTTCCCAACTTCAGGCTCCAATGGGAGTTATGACCCCAAAAATACTGAAAATATCTTGACGCCAGCCAAAAATAGAGCAGCCTCAGCCACCCTGAGGTGTGGGCTTGTGCCATGGGGGGAAGGAAGCGAACAAAGCGAGAACCGGTCCTGTACCCACCAGTAAGAGAAATACAACTCTTAAATAAATGTCAGCCTGATTTAATTACCAGCTGAGCAAGAGGAGTACAGGGAGCAGATGAAAGTCCTAGACTTCATCCACCACAAAGAGACAGAAAAGCTTAAAGGATTACTCGTATCGCTTACACATCTCTCTGGTTGAGGAGGCTTACACGCGGGAGCAGCAATTGCCAGCATCCGAGTAGGAATTCCGTAAGGAATAATGGGGGCTCAGTGCTGGCCCCGCGGTGGGGGCAGCGAGCGGTTGTCATAAGGTGGGTTTAAATTAAACGCTAACGTGCGGCTGGTTACCTCTTGGACAATAGACATCCGGAGCCCACCGGTTGCATTCGTAGTTATCTGCTGCCCTTTCGCAGGTGAAGCATTTAAATCCGTGCGGATACGGTGTGGCTGAAAGGAACAGACAGCGTTCAGTTAAAATGAGCCGATTAATCCGGTTCCGCTACGCTTTTCAGCGGCACACAGCGGCATTTGTTCTCTTTAGACATGTCTTTCCACAAGTACGCCTGCCCACTTCATCGAGTGGGGCCTGATTTGTAAAAAACCCATCACCAATAGCAATGGGGGAAAGGCACAGATACAATTAGGACTCAGTTCAGCCCTGTTTACCGGGCAAAAGTGCCCGCTGCTGCCTTCAAAGGGAGCATTAACTGGCTTTTTCTCTCCATATCAGAGCTCACATCCAATACTCCTACTTTATCAGGGCTGATAACAAAATATCAGATGGATTAAAATACTTCTGGAAACCGTCCCACCGAGGAAAGGAGCTACCCCTTTTGAAGGCAGGCTGATGTCCCCAAAGGAAAGAAAAAAATCAATTTGCTGAACACCCAGTTTTTAACAGCAGACTCCGTCCTAATTTATCTCGCCAAACAAAGAGCGTGACTTCTTAAGTGGTCTCCTGGCAGGGCTTCTGTAGCACATTCAATACATCTCCAAGATGCTGCCACCTTCTCAGAAGCCAAACGGGTCACATTTATCTCTGTGGGGTGAAGTAAGCTGAACCTCCACAGACTCATAGGCCACGTCTCACCTCTCCCTCCTCCTCACCTCCTCCCCTTGCCTGCCGGCTCTGGGCCAGACCCTGCGCAGGCAGGAGAGGTGAAGCAAGAAGCATTCGCTGCTTGTTTCCCCAGGTTTTTCTGGTTAAGGACCAGTGAGTCACCTGGGAGCATCTCTAGTGGGGCTGGTGCTGCCCTCAAGGAATAGTTTGGGGTGGGACAACACAACAGCCCTAATAAATTCATAGAATCACAGAATGGTTTGAGTTGGAAGGGACCTTAAAGCCCACGCTGGTGCCACCCCCTGCCCTGGGCAGGGACACCTCCCACCACACCAGGTTGCCCAAAGCCCCCTCCAACCTGGCCTTGAACCCCTCCACGGATGGGGCAGCCACAGCTTCTCAGGGCAACCTGGGCCAGGCTCTCACCACCCACACAGCAAAGAAGTTCTTCCTAATATCTATATTCTATATTTCTTCCTAATACCTATATTCACCCTGGACCACTTGCGTGTTGTGGTTACAACGTAAACCGGGAATTTGATCTTGCTTGTAACAAACATAAATTTTTCAGCCAGGTTTGGAAAGGCGGGGAGTTTCCACAGATGGCAGGCACAGCTCTCTTCCTCTAGAATTAAATAAGTTTGTATCTGACAAAGCAAACAGCCTAGTGAAAGTCCAGGGGAGATCTGAAGAGGCTATAGGGTTGCTTCAGGGAGTTACTGAAATAAAGTCAGGAGCAGTTGGTGCCGTGGCTGCAAATGGTCACGTTTGGCCCTTGCTCACAGCTATCGATGTGCTTGGGCACATGGTGCGTGGCCGCAGGACTTGGTCTTATGGCCACAGAAACAATTGAGGCGGAGAAAATAGCGAACAAAACACCCCTGACACACTCAGCTACCGTCTGTAACCCTATCTCCCATTTAATCCCTTTGGGAAGCAGCATCATGAGATGATCTCATTGTGAGATGATCTCCAGAGGTCCCTTCCAACCCCTATCATTCCGTACCGGGAATATTTATTAAACCTTTGCTTGACTCTGAGCTCAGCCCCGATGTTTCCACGGCCTTAACACACGTTCGCCCCTCCCATCCTTACCCCCACGCAAAGGTGGCTTACTGGAAGGGTGGAGGTAGACGATGTCCTTGACAGTGAAGTCCCGGGGCTGGGTGGCTGGCAGGAGAGTGGCCAGCAGGCAGAGCAGCAGCACCCACGCCGGCGTGGGCTGTGAGGCCATCACCTGGTGAGGACGTACTCATGCGGTGGCCGAAAAACCCCACCTGGGTGAGAACAGAGAACAAAGATGAGAAGAGAAAACCCACCAGAAGCTCAGCCACAACCTCTGCCCACAGCAACCCAACCTCGCCAGGAGCCCAGCCACCACCTCCACCCAACCTCACCAAAGCCACGATGGTCCCATGAACCTTTGGCATCCCTCCCATGGGAAGAGGCAACCGTGTGGCTACTTTGGCTTGGCTTCAGTGACATCCCTGGCACTGGTATGGAAAAGGACCGAGGCAAACCCTCTCCCAGTCAAACAGGAGCCAAGGGGAAGGACGGTTGGGTTCATCACCATGTACAATTTAACCAGTCGGCGATTGGTTGCACAAACCTCAGTAAGACATTGATAAAGTCATCGGAGACTGCACTGCAACAGGATTTAATCTCTTCTTCTAAAGAATATTGGAAAAGTGCAGAAATTAGACTGGGAAGAAAGGAAATTGGGTAGCTGGAGACCCATTAGGATGTCCGGGGGAGCAGAGATGGGTCTCCCACACCCACACAGGCTCACACCCTTCAAAAATACCTTTTTGGCAAACCAGAAGCTCCACTTTACTTTCCACATATCTTAGGAAAGCCAAGGACCTGCAGGTTCTCTCTATTTTCAGCTGTTAATAACATAAAGTGACCATTGCATTTTTCTCATCCGTGCTCCAAAAGGTCTAATTCCCCCTGTGACGCTGTTGACAAACGATGCAGCGTATTTTTCCCCTGTCCCTGCATGACGGGAACTAATTTAAGCAGAAATAAGTACCCACTGCGGTACCACTTGTCAAGCCGTCCCCAAACCAGCAGCTTCCAGTAGCATCCCCAATGCCAGCCCTGGAGCACCCCAGGAACAGACAAGACTAATGCATCGTTAAATACACAATTCGTATCAGTATAATTCCTTAAAAAATGATGAAAACGTGCATCAAAACCCAGCGGGACAGGAAAGCCCCAAGAGGAGGTGGCTGCTGAGGCAGGCAGGAGCTGCCGGCTTCCCCTGGCGTCCCTCCAGAACACACAGGGTTGGGGCTTATTTTTCCACCCAGACTGACCAAGAGATCTGCAATACCCAGATATTTCCCTAAGCAACTTTGAAAGCGTGGTAGCTATTATTTAATAAATCAAAATTTTTTAGTTGTTTTTCTCAGGAAAGATGTTCCAGGGGCAGGGATGTAACCTTCCACCTCTGGCTCCAAATGTTTTTTCTTGCATTGGAGACCCCCACAGGATCAGCAGCTCGATGGCCATCAGGGGGGCTGTCGTTATCCTTGGCTCCTATCTGAAAACACCCCTTTTAATTAAAATACCGTGAAATCCATAAAAATAGTGAGGTTAACAGATAACGCATAGTGTGGTGCATTAAGCTTTGTTGTTTTAACCTTACAAAGAGGGAAATGCCAGTTTCCATTGGGTTTAGTCCACAAATGCAACCAGGGGAAAACGAAATCCTGATTAGAAGCAGAAAGGAAATAAAACAAACCTCTCCCAGTCACGGGAAAGATGAAAGACATTGGACCAGTGGCTCTCTGCAGGGTCTGGAGGAGGAGCCCTCAGCAAACTAGCTGGAGCCCAACTCAGTGGGTTTGATGCTGAAAGAGGGGAGGTTGAGATGAGATGTGGGGAAGAACTTGTTTGCTGTGAGGGTGGTGAGAGCCTGGCCCAGGTTGCCCCGAGAAGCTGCGGCTGCCCCATCCCTGGAGGGGTTCAAGGCCAGGTTGGAGGGGGCTTGGAGCCACCTGGACTGGTGGGAAATGTCCCTGCCCATGGCAGGGGGTGGCACTGGATGGTCTTTAAGGTCCCTTCCAACCCAAACCATTCTGTGATTCAGGTTGGAAAAGATCCTTAAAATCATCGAGTCAAACCGTAAATCTAACACTGCCAGGTCCACCACTAAACCGTGTCCCTAGGAATTCCTCCCAAGTATAATAAGAAAAGAATTTGTTGGGTTTTCTCATATTCACCAAAAGCACTTTACGGCACTGATCAAAGTCTTCCAGTTGAGGACACCGGTTCTTCTTCTATCGCAAAAGCTCCCTTTTATGGACCAAGTGCTTACTCAGCCCATCTCCAAAGCCCTGCGTGCGGCTGTCAGTACTTGCCGAGTCGTCAGATTCAGAAGACAAGTGGCTGTTAGTCCTGCCTGCGAGGGTGGCAGGAACCCTCCAGCTGCACGCTAAAAATACTCACATCCTGCCTCTTGGAATTCAGCAGCTTAATCGCCAGCACCACTTAACATGAGTTGCGAGAACCACAAAAGAACATACAGAATTCGCTTCCCCACCTCTCTTTTATATGTGTTTGAAACAGGTTTAATTACAGGCAAGGAATTAAAGTTTAAAAACCCCTCTGTGCTCAAAACAATCCTGAGGAAGAGGAGCGAGGCCAGCCTGGCCACTGCGTTGAACTGTGGAAGTTACTGACGTAGAAAGTCCTTATTGAACAAATCACCTGCCCCCATTATAGTCACTGATTTTCACACCAAACATGTTCTACTTGGCCATTTCATACACGTATAGCCAGCATAAAAATAGATACTTCTGCATAGATAGAAATCCCTACTGTCAGAAACACGAATACTCAATATTTCACAAATATTTTGAGTTACGTACACACGGGTACACATAGTTCTGTCTTTCACAGGGGGCAAAATACGTGTACAAATAAACTGCATCCTATTGAGAAAATATTCGTTGAGGTTTAAGGTAATACTGGTATTTCACAGAGAGTGGAATATCAAAAATTATTTTGAATAAAATCAGACATTCAATAGTTACTGTTCATCACAATCATCCTCTCTGTTTTTACACCTGGGCATAAAAACAAAAAATAATTGTTTTTTTGTTTTTAAAGGAAGGGGATATATATATATATGGATGTCACTGCCTTAAAACCTGCAGATATTTAGCAAAAAATTGTTTCCAGTTCACTTTTTTTTCCCCGAGATCATGCAAAATGGTATTTTTCTGCAAACATGGCTTCTCTTCATGAAGCCTGTAAGCCTTAAGAAGATTCATGAAGGGCATGAAGACTTTTTATTTTGCTCACAAGCCCCTTTCAGCTCATGGCTTTCAGCCAAAGCCGCCAAACATTGTACAAAAACAGGTTTTTTTGAGGAGTTACTGCTGACGTTTCGGCTACTGCAGCGCTGATGCTCTGCTGGCAGAAGAGCCTGGTTCTCCAGCGTCCCGGCACCTATTTTTTCCTTCTGAATTATCTTTTTCAGATGCAGTAGCCTCCCCTGCATAGCAGAGTGCACGCACCAGCCTAATAGAAAATGGCATGGCCCGCTCTGAATCCGATAGGGGACCGCATTTGGGGGAAATAGTCACATGGTATTTAGATCATACAGTCTGTTTATAAAAGATCTGGGGCGCTGACACAGAAATCCTCGTTAACTCAATCTTTCCAGCTTCACCAGCACCTTTCAGACGGAAAGGCATCCCCCCGTCCCCGCTCTGCAGCAGGATTACTTCTTCCTGCCCTTTGCCCTGACACGGCGCTATGGAAATTAACCATTAAGTTCCCCAAGCAGCAGCCCAGTTGCCCATTTGTCAGGTCTCATTAGGGCGGCGACATCTCCTCCTCACCATCACCAGCGCTGGGGACAATGGAAGGTCCCCATCCTCCAAGGAAGGACCAGGGAGCCCTTGAGCAGAGGGACTATCAAATGTCAGACCTCTGGTTCCGGGGGATATGCGTTGTTGGAGAGGACAGTTATTTCTGAGGACATATTTGTCCCTCTCTCAAGCTCAGTAGATACCTGCTAGCTGGTCTTCACTCATGGCCATGAGCTGGGCTGCAAGGTTGCAGTAAATGTTGCAGCATTTCAGGAGAAAAAAGGTCGGACGCCAAATCTTCCCACGCAACCATTTGGCCAAAGCCAAGCATGAAGGAATTCCTGGTTTGTAGGCATTTCTGTGGTTCTCCTCCCTGTGTGAGTACAGCACATGCTACAGCATTCAGTGCCCCGCCACCTCCCTCCCACTGGAGATGAAGTATTGCCCTGCTCTCCCTGGACATCTGATGGAGATGAAGGTTGCCCAGTCCCACAGGAGGCTGATGCTTGGGATAACTTCAGCTGCTATCTCAGCTCCACCTTCCTCCTCACCGTCTGGGCCAAATCTCCAAGTTTTATAGCTTACTGCCTTCACTTCGCCTTGAAAACATCTTCTGTTATCTCTTCACTTGGAAGAGCCTCCATCTCAGAACCCCCTAAAGCAACACTTCTCTCAGATAGATAAAACAGTAAAAGCAAACAAAAGCTCCCTCTCAGCCAGCAGTAGATGTATCAGCCCTAGAGTATCAAGCACAGGATGCCAAAGCAACAACATCTGTGAGAAACTGCAGAAACCACAGCAGGAGTAATTTGCTCTAGCAAATTCCACTGTGCAAGGTCATCTGGACCATCCTTCTACTACTTTAGGAAGATTATCCATCAATGATAAACCCCGCCAAAGGAGCTACAGCCAGCGTGACGAGGCTGGAAGGTCTGTTCCTGGATGGAAAATCTACCCAACAGTAGTTCCTCCATGTGGACATCACCAATTTGACTTTCCCAACAACTTTAGGAGTTAATTCACCTTTCTTTACGTATCCTCCTGTTTCTTCCAGTCTACGTGGGTTGAGGGTTCCACTACTGAATCTACAATCCATGTATTCATCTGCCTTTCTCTACAGTTGCAAAAACTAAACCCCAACTCTCTCTCTGTGTCATGACATCACTGTCAAGACAAATCCAAACTGCAATGGAAGGTTTCCTACCTACGAGCAGTGCGGAATCCCAGACAGCAATCCCAGAGTCTCCACCTCTATCCTGCTCAATCTTTTTTACCTCTTTTTTGGGGGGGCTTGTTCTGTTTATTTCTTGCATTTTGGTTCCTACCACACACGTCAGAAAGGTTTTGAAGAGAACTGGGAATTCATTTGAATTGCCTTCAAATCCAGCGTCTTTCCAGTTGCCGTTTAGAGAGTTCT
Organism: Limnodromus scolopaceus; assembly: GCA_028565335.1. Classification (NCBI taxonomy): domain Eukaryota; kingdom Metazoa; phylum Chordata; class Aves; order Charadriiformes; family Scolopacidae; genus Limnodromus; species Limnodromus scolopaceus. Next base: position 2,544,793 of record JAOXNO010000078.1, read on the forward strand.
CTTCATGGTTTGGCCCTGGGAATGGTTAAATGTGCGTTACTCTCCTGGTAACATGGGATGTAGCAAAGCCCATGAAACTTCTAGCTAAGGAACCTGTAGGAGCTGGTGCAAAGGGGTTTGCTACCTTCTCCTCAATCACAGTAAGCAAGAGTAATTAAACAATCAAACACAATTAGTTCACAAATTACTCCCAGAAATGTGGACGATCTAATCGCCTTGCTGCTAATTACAAAGCCTGTAGTTCATTGAGCTAAAAGCCCACGTCCTGGGGAAGCGAAGGGGTGTGCAGTATGTTCCCTCTCACACCGTCTTCCCTCGGATGCGATTCAATCTTTAATTTAATCTTTTCTTTGGAGTAGCACGTTGCTTCTATTTTCAACCTGTATTATATTTTCAGTCAGACTAGTGAAACTTTAACTTTTCCTAGGTCCTGTACAAATCCCTCATCTTTTAATGAGTTGTAGTAAAACATCACTTCTATGCATTCATTCCCAGAGGATAGTCCGGCTTCAGATAAAAACAGAGGAGACATGAAACAGATGTATTTCACTCGAGCATTTCAGATACTCAGTATTTGGTATAAATGACAGGGGAAAAGAAAGTTAGCTTAAAAATCAGGCAGGCCGTGATGTTCCTATAAGAAAATACAATTTATGTGAATTAATTGTCACACTGAGAAGACGAGATATTCAAAGTCAGACATAATTTGTTCCCATAGTAATATTTAAGACTCTGGATTAGCAGCAAGATGGATATGGGTGACCTAATAAATCATTATTTCAAGACTTATCTCCCAAGTTTTTGCATGGCAGCAGGGGCAGCAAGCCTTGAACTCTGAGGGATGCCCAAGTCCAAGATTTGGCTGAGTTTGGGAAGTGTGGAAGCTGGCGCTCGCCCCTGCCGTGTCCCATAGCACATGGGGCTGACCTCAATGTGCAGGGAGCCCCCAGACAGCCCGGCTCCACGCAGACAGGATAAGGAAACCATGCGTGAGCACAGAAATCCTGGGATTTTCCTGCTAATAAGCAGCAAAAAAAAATCCCATTCACCGAGTTCCAGCAGCCAAGCCCCTCTGCAAAGGGGAAGAAGGGGCGTAAATTATTTCCTAAATAAACATTTAAGTTCACTGGAGCTACTGAAAGGGCTCGTTTCTCCAAAGCAGGGATGCTGTTTGTGTGGACCATGAGTTGCATGCGGCTCCTTTCTGCTCCCCATTGAAAGTCTCATGGAAAAAGGAGGTTCAAGGCTCCCAGCACACCTGGGGAAGGGAGTTTTGGGGCAGGGAGGGTGCCACAGCTGGTCCAGGGTTGGTGGCCACACTGTGAAATGGCACTGGCAGTGGGCAGGGTGGTGGTGCTCTTCTGGTGAAAAGAAAAACGAGGACCTGAGCCTATGAGGTAAGTTAAATTTGGGTGAGGCTCAGTATGGCAACAGCAATTGGGATCATCCTGGACCATCTTTCCTACTTATATTTAACCCAATAAGCAAGAACATCCCAGTTAAAACACAGGGAAGCACTGACCATACAACTGTGCAATGCACCTGCTGGGAAAAAGGGGGAAAATTTGCAGCATGTTACCAAATAAAATGTGGCCAAAAAGAGTAAGAAATGCCAACAACACAAGCGAAATCAAACAAAAGAGGAGAACGCATCCCATGCTTACGAAGAGACAACTGGCAAACGATCTAATCTGCAGCCAAGACATTAAACTCTTCAATAAAATAGCTTTTTAGTCCATGTACCAGCCTAGAAGACACATATACACAGCCGTTCTAAAAGAATGAGATGATTCCGCTGAGCTTTTGAGCTTACATTTTCATGAAGTCTAGAAAATTGGGACAGTCTAGAGACGGGGAAGATCACCAGCACAAACTCCACATTTTTAAAGGCTCAAGGGAACGACTGCTTAGCCTTAGGTCAGTCCTGGCTAAAATCACAGAACAGTCTTATTTGTGTTACAGCAACAAACATTTTAACTTGTAAAAAAAAATAAAATTGCGAGAGAGGGTTGGTAGAATTTTGCGGAAAATAGGTCTCCGAACAAACCCGTCATTTTTAAACAGGCGGGATTACGGCTCTGGCTGTGAAAGGAGACTGTTACACCAAATAATTGGGGAGAGACCAAAGCAAAGAGCCAAAGCACCGAACCCTTCTGATTACAAAAATGAGTTCTACCCAATTAACCAAGCATGCTCGGGCCAAATTAAAAAAAAAAAACAAAAACCACAAAACCCAGCTTAGTGACATCTCAAAATTTAATTGGTGAAAAGGGCATCTTGAAGCAAAAATAGTTTATTTTTTTTTTCCTGCAAGGCTAGGTTCAGCCTTTTGTCCCGCAAGTACTGACAACAAGAAACTTCTTGTATTAAACACCCCAGAAGACGTTAAGGAGGGAGACGAAACGCTTGTCCGTCGTGCAACAAACTGTGCTTTAATAAAGCCATACATCAATCTGCACCATTGTGTCCCGGCTCCGCCGGTGCCTTCCCCCTCGGCTCTCCAGCGCGATTTGTGACAGTTCTCCTCGGACATCACCCCGCACATTTGACATGCTAGATTAGGCACCGAGTCACAGGCTGCTCGGCATCCACCCAAAGCCAGCTCTGTGGAAGTTCAGGGAGCAGCCCCGAAGGCACCATATTGGGGAAAAGGAGATTTTTATCGTTACGGACTAATTCAAAACTTGAGCTTTTCACCCACAGAAGAGAAACGAGAGCTTTCTCACCAAAGTCATTGTAAACATCGGGCCGTTACTATTCCTTGCAACGGGCAAGATATTAACTCTCTTGCTTCACCCATTCGCGTTGTAGTGCCATGGGTTTTTTTTCCCAAAACAATTTAACGTATTTACGCAGTAATTAATGAACCGGGTGGCATTGTTCCAGCCCCAGACCCGCACAGACCCGGCGGCAGAAGGGCTCTCTTCCCCTGGCGGTTCACCCAAAGTTCATGCCATTATTTTTTTTTTTATTTCCTGATCCCCGCCTGAACTCCTGTTGGCGTGAGGCATCAAAAATACCACCAAGCCACAAAGGGACGGGGACAATTTTGAGGACAAAACGGCTGTTTTCTCTCGTTTCCAAAGAGCGCTGCTCTCAAACCGGGGCTGCAGAAGACGCTGCACCGATGTCGGCACCAAAACCTCAGGGAAATAATTGGGCATGGGATGACCCTCCCCAGCTACAGGCTTTCGGCACCAACATAAAGTTTAACGAACAAGGAACTGAGCCTCGCACAACAGTCCTTTGGTTAAGTACCTCATTCTCATTTTTCTCTTGATGATAGAAAAAAGTAGCTCGTCTTTGTGTGTGTCCACATCTAGCCGGGTCAGAGTTGGCATCCACCACCTGGTCCATGCATCAAAATAAATAAGACCTTTCTGCTTGCACTATTACATTATTTATATTCCCACTCTTTGCCCCACCAGGACTGCAACAGACTTTATAGGAAATCTCCCTTTGTAGAAATTTCCATAATTAGGTACAGTAAAAGAGCAAACTTAATCTGATTTCATATTTTATATCATGTGACACTGAAATTCAAATACTTGTCTCATTAATCTCTACTCAAAGATACTCCACTGCCATCCCTTTGATTTTTATACATATTTTATTTGGTATAAACATTAGAAAAGCTACATATCATTAAAGTCATGTAAAAGAAACCCAAATTAGAACTGACCAATTAGTGTTCTTTCCACTGTCTAGTTAATCCATGGAGTAAACAAACACTACCATCATTAATTCACTCAGATTTTCAATAGCTTTTCCAGAAAAACAAATCCCAGCATAACCCAAAACAAACAACCCCCCCCTCTGCTTTACAAGACTTTCAAGTGTTGTTTGAATTCAATGGCCAATTAATAATTTGGCACTTGTCCTCCCAGAAAAAGCCATTTGACTCCTTTATTTTTCTAACTTGTTGGTGGAAAAAAAAAAAAAAAAGCAAGCCGATTAAAAGAAAATTATCATCTCCATTGTGATGGGAAGCCACAAAATGCCATCCTCATTTTAGCCACCACTCCTGTGATGATGTGTCAAGCTTCCAACGTCACACCATGGGTTTCGGTGGATGTTTCTGAGATGGAGACCTCAGCACGATCCCTGGTACTTGCATGCACATATGAGGCCTGGGATGACGAGCAGCAGTAAATACTTGCCTTCCTACAGAAAGTTCTATACCCTTTTCTTCCTCTGCAATAGTCACCCACCCTTGCTAATGACAGTACAAGTTACAACCAGACACAAAGTCTTCCTGAGCAGTACAGTGTGCTGCGCCGTGGTATATGCTACTCATAATGCCACTCGAATTAATGCTAGTTTTAATTCATCTTTCTGAATTCCCCACAAGCTCTGTACCCTCCCTGCATCTCACTTCTTGCAAATCACTGTCAATCACTCCTCCATTTCACCGACCACAAATCGCACGAGCAATGGTACGGGCATAATGCAACGCTCCCATCAAAAATACTGTTCTTGTATGACACAGTTAAACAGGAAAAAAACGTTCCCATCATCGTTAATTATCTGCTAACATATTATAAAGCTAATGTATATATTTTTGTTTGTTCTTTTTCAATGACAGCAAACCAAGATACGGCACTGAGGTAAACACTGTTGCACTAGAATCACCGCAAGCACAAAACCAGCCTCTCGTCCTCCTGGATTTCTCACAGAAATGGACCTAGGCATCTGTAAGCTGTGCCAGAAAAGATGCCTTTTGTTGCTTTTGATGTTGTTTAGGGATTTTTTTGTTTGCTTTGTGTTTGGGTTTTTTTTTTTTTCCTTCCCCAATTGTTACTGGAACCCACCAGAAATAGTTACCTGGAACTTGGGGTTTATTTATTGTGTTGATTCATGGTTGGCTTCAAATAACAGCAGTGCACAAGGATAGAAAAAGTGACTCTCCCTGAAACTTTGATGTCTGTCTGGTTGATATGGTCTGAAAATAACAAAATTATATTTGTACGATCGTTTTGTTTCATGGCAGAAATAATGCATACATGAAAAAAGCTACCTATAAAATGGCTAAGAGGAAGAGGGAGCAGAAAGATAACTGGGGATCCGATATGAAAACTCCATGGACTAGATCCTGAGAGTCATGGGACCACCAGCTGGTGCCCATCATGACAGGTAAACCCTGATTCTGTTAATAGAATCATGGAATAGTTTGAGTCGGAAGGAACCCCTTCAAGACCATCTTGTTTCAAACCCCCTGCCCTGGGCAGGAACACCTCCCACTAGACCAGGTTGCTCAAAGCCCCATCCAACCTGGCCTTCTCCCTCCATCCTGGAAGATCTCTGCATTGTAGGAGTTGTCACCCCTTCGGTCTTGTGTCTCTGATAAGCCTAGGTGAGGCAGGCTCCCTCCTGTGCAGGGTGATCAGGACGAGCCTCTGTGGGGTTTTAACACCCTCACCCCCCTCCTTTGTCTTCAGCCATAACCAGCCCCACACCCTGATGTCTCATGCACTTGCCCTGACGCCATCCACTCCCAACCTGATGCACTATCATCTCTGCAAGTGCCTATTTCATTCAGTTCAGGTACTTTAATATCATCAGTTCACCACATAGCAAGTATTACATATGATATTAAATAACTTATTTCATTACCAGTAACAGGGAGCTAAGGCAGACCTCCTCCTGCCCCATCTTCAATCCATTCCATCAAACCTTTCACCTCCTGGACATCAAACTTCACTGCAGGCTCCTCTGCTCCTTCCTTTATCTCTTCATCTGCTCTGCCTTTTGCTAGATCCAAATGCCTCATCATCTTGGCATTAGAAAGTCCACTTTCCCAAGGCACAGAGTGTTTATGGACTATCATCAGTAATTCAAGTGTCTGCCAGCTAAGAGATGTTATCTTCAACATAGTTGAAGAATACCTCAAAATCATGCTCCAACTCATCTGCCTCAAACACTCACCTACAGAACACACTAAAAGCAGACGTAGTTTTCAAATGTGCCCCCCTGATTTAACCAGTTGCTTAATTTTCACACATGAATCATCTGGCATTCCAGAAGCCACGATATATAGCTTTCATTATGTCACCGCTGACATTTTCACTGCTGGAAGACCATGATTTACTGGTTTTCATTAGACCCGATCTCCACTCTCGGTCCTTCCCCCAGCTTTTTGAGGAATCCATGTCTGATCAGCGAAATGTTGATCTGACTTGAAAATACACTGCTCTTCATCTACTAATTTCTCTAAAATTGACCTTCTTCTGACAATTGTTTCCAATGCTGACAGTGGAGTATACGGCTATAAATAATGAGCCTGAGAGGACAACTCTTCCTCCAGCCTTGGGAGAAAATATTGTTTTCTAGTAAAGACATTCCACCATCGTAGCCACAACATCGCTATGTTTTCACCACAACAAATACCAATGAATGCTTAAGATTAAATAAAACTATTTTCTTTCAAACATTTGAACTGAAACTTTGTACAGTTTTGCTTTCCAACTGAAGCACCAGGCCAGTATCATTATATTTCATTAGAATTCTTTCCAAGCAAAGACTTCTCTAAGAATTGAGAAGCTTCCTCCAAAAGGCTGAAGGCTTCTTTGCGTTAACAAAGCATTGCCCACGGGCCACCATGGCCAGTGCAAGATCTACAGCTGATACACAACCAGGCCAGAAAACATGGCCCACACCATTATTTTAGAAGACAGACATACAAAAAATCAAACCCCAAAATCAGACAATAAGTCAAACCTTAGTAAGAATTGTTCATTTGAAAGATTTTACAGATCATTGAAAACCTGGGGGAAAAAAAAAATCAGCCTAGAATAAAGTATGATAGAAGTTTAGACCCTAAAGCCAACAGAGAGGCCAAGAAGAAAACTGGCTGAAAATTCAAAAATCTTACTGGTCCAAAGGATACATGAGAAACTGTCTGATGAGAAGAATTCCAAATTGCTTTCTATGGCACTATTATAGTTAATTTCTCTTTTAAATGTAATGACAAATTAAGTCAGGCCAAGGTTCTTATTAAAATGATGGTCTTTCCAAGAATATTGTAGATGACACACAGATTACTCGACAACATCTATGATTGTCCTCACCATACTCACCAATAGATACACATTTTGGCACTGAAAGACTGATTTAATTTCCATAATGTCTAATTACATCACAAGTCACTGGCTGTAAAACCGTTTAAGTGCTTAAATCCATTCTGGGTTCTAAGTAAAGAAAAATGGCATTTGTGTTCTCTTTTTAGGGAAAACATGCACTAGCTGTAAATATCTCAAACTACCAATGCAAGAAAGACGTTCAAAAAAGAACTATAAAAAGCGAGACTGTGTTAGGGAGCAAACGAGCACTATACACAGACAGCAAGATTATCTGATAAAATTGCTGGTTGCAATGATTATCCTAATCCTGGCGAGGGCCACAGGAGCCAGAAGCCGGTGAGGCTCCCCCTCGGTCACCCGTTCACCCCAACACCTGCCACCTCCAAATGGATCAGAGAACCATGACCAGAAACTCTTCCCCTTCAGTACCTTCTCATACAAGTTTTGAGATGTGATCCCACCCCAGCTCCCCTTTCCTATTTGTTTCCTATTTGGTTTTTTTTGCTACAAAAAGCAGCTCATTATCCATGATCCTGTCACTGGTAGATCCTATTTGCAATAATTATTCTCCTCAAATAACTCAGTGGGGTGAAGAGTTCTGGTTAATAAAAACATAAATAAAATTAATTCTTATCTAGAGATGTCTCTTACTTAATTCTGTATCTTCAATAAATGGCCAGTACCTGTGTGGCAAGTAAAGTCCCTTTAAGCCTATGTGAAGCTCATGTCAAGGTGTACATACAGATATATACAGATAATATATATTCAGTTTTGGGCTCTTCACGACAGGAGGGACATTGAGGGGCTGGAGCAGGTCCAGAGAAGGGCAAAGGAGCTGGTGAGGGGTCTGGAGCACAAGTCTTGTGAGGAGCGACTGAGGGAACTGGGGGTGTTCAGCCTGGAGAAAAGGAGGCTGAGGGGAGACCTTCTC
>JAOXNO010000078.1:2552902-2566752 GCA_028565335.1 Limnodromus scolopaceus
TAGCCAGGGGGGGTCGGTCTCTTCTCCCAAGGAACAGGCCACGGGACAAGAGGAAACGGCCTCAAGTTGCACCAGGGAAGGTTTAGAATGGATACTGGGAAAAATTTCTTCACCGAAAAGGTTATCAAGCCTTGGAACAGGACAACTCCAAAAACCATGTGGAAACCAGAAATTCCCACGAGGAGGTGACACTTCACCTTGCCCCGTTTTCCTCTGGGGCTGGATGCAATGACATTTGGGTCAGCAGAAAGCCTTCCACTGACCTCCAATACCAGCTCCACAGGGCTTTTACAGCCTGGTGAGAGGAGCATCCTCCCGCAGAGCCTGAGCGAAGAGTGGGACCGGATCAGCCGTGCTCCCACGGAGAGTTGGGGCCCCGACATGGACCTGGCACCTCCCGCACCCACCGCAGCTTTACACACAAGCTCATAATTGCAACTGCAATTCTGAGCCCGACAATTACGAACAGACACTTAAAAATAGCTTCCTCACACCCTGCTCATCCAAGCACTGGAGCCAAGGCAGGGCTGCCAGGTCTTGGCGGCAAGAAACCATCCCCCTCTCACCCACCATCAACCAGGTCCCTCGTCTGCGGCGTACAAAACCCCTCACAACACAACAAGCGCCTTTAAAAATATACTTTTTCTCAGGGAAGGGAGAGGTAACCGAAGAAATCTAGGCTTGCCGAGATGCGGCGGGATAAGGCGTGCGGTAACCGAGCCTCCCCAACCAGGGGAACGGTATCTCCCCGGGCTCCTCATAAAGTCATACGGCAGCGTGAGAAGCATGGGGGAATTAATTAGAAAACAGGTTTCCGCGTCCGATCGGGTGTCAGCTCTTTCTGCTACAGCTTTGTTTACAAGGAATAAGGGCGCCGAGGGCTGACTCCTCCAGAACAAGCTCCCACCTATGGCTGTACGTACACTCCTGTGGAGGAAAAAAAAAAACCACCCCACAATGTTGCCCAAGATAGGAGAAATCAAGGAAAAAAAAAAATACTGGATAGAAGTTTTGTAGAGTCTGCTCTTGCATTTACTCTCTGCACGTATCCGTGCCTTCCCCCCTATGCAATAAGACTATCAGAAAAAGGTCTCAGCCCTCCACAAGTGATGTTTCCTCCAGATTTGCCCACTATAAAAACCTACAACTTTGCATAATGCAACCATGAAAATTATTCACCTGAGAAACCAGAATAATCAGTGATTTAAGTCTTTGCTTTATATTCTTTCAGCTAAAAAAAAAAATAATTTTTAAAATCAATTTTACACCAGAAACAAAGTAGCTGCAACTCTTGCAAGCTAAACCCCAACTTGTTTTTATCTGGCAGTATAGATTTATTAAATTAGTTGGTTTAAGTGGTAATATGTGCGATCTTCACCGTTACAATTCTGCGGTGAACTGTCGGACCCAGGGGGAGGCACCACACCGGGAGATGAGGCAAATTTTCAGCCCTGAGAGCAGCAGAGGGGGACGGGGCAGGCACCCACCCCCAGAGCACAAAACTTCCCCCCCCACTTTGCTGTTTTTTCCTCCCATATCCAGCTCATTGCAACACCTCAGAAAATTCTGTCTTTCTTCTCGAAGCGGAAGAGAAGAAATTAAAAATGTGCCATACAACCTTCTCCTGTTCTGACAGACTCGCTCAGATATTTCAGGTTTTGATGTAGGATGGGGGGGGAGTTGGTTTCTGTGAAGCTCCCAGCCGCGCTGCTGTGCCAGAGATATGATGTCATGTAGCTAAATTTCTGATTCCCTGCCAGTTTGAGCTGTAATATTAAACAAAGCCAAAATGAGCTTCCTGTGCTAAAATGGAAACAAAAGAGCATTTTTACAACACTGCCCTGGGGGTAAATAGAAATATATATATATATGTCCAACTCAAGGCATAGTTACCATCTTACTGTATTATCAGCGCCTACACACACAGAACAACGTGCAGTGTGGGCTCTCACACAACGTGGCTATATTTAAATCAGTGCAGACAGTCACAGAGAGACTTCAAAACAACATCGGGCAGCAAGCCACCGGCTCCCATCTGCCGGCCAGGGGGGACATTCCTGCCCTGCCACCCACTCCCCAAACATGGAGCGCATGGCCTGGGGCAGAAGATGTCACCCCAATCTCCAACTGGAGACAGAGGAATCACTATTTGTTGTGAATTATGAGAAATCTGTTTGGATCTAAATTTAACACCACTGCCAACCAGTTTTGATAGCTGCAGACAACCGGGAGTTTTAACCACAATTAAGTCAAGAGTATGATTATGGGTCAGATCTGGAGAGACTCTGTCAAAGCAGGTATTACGACTCACACCAAGGCCAACTCAAATAGCATTTCACCTGCACAAACACACTCCGTTATCATCCACTTGTCCCCAAGCATCGGCCATGGAGGATGCCACCCCTGAAGGACCAGGCTTGGTAGGTGCATCTCACGCAGCCTGAGCTGGGCTCAGCAACGGCAGTGAAAGATGGCCAAAGATCTGGTGATGGTGTTGCTTTCTTTAGGCAAACTCAATGTGCCTTTTTAAGGGTAAAAAGGGCCAAAAAACTTCAGATAACACAGAAAAGTGCTGGGTTATACAGTCGAGTCTCATGTCTTGCAAGGTCTGTCCATTGGAGGTGACTTGTGTAATTAGGAAAAATAAGACAAGAAATAGATGTGAGATATTTCTTCACTAAAAGGGTTGTCAAGCCTTGGAACAGGCTGCCCAGGGAAGTGGAGGAATCGCCATCCCTGGAGGTATTTTAAAGCCGGGCAGATGTGGTGCTGAGGGACATGGGTTCGTGACGGGTTTTGGCAATGTTGGGTTAACGGTTGGACTTGAGGTCCCTTCCAACCTAGAGAATTCTATGATTCTAATATTTCAAGGGCACCTGAGTGCTCTTCCAGCCACCCAACAGCTGCATGCACAATCCTGCACAGACCTCAAATATATCTCATGTTCAGTGAGTCCAACAAGATGGACCCGAACTCCAGGAGATGGGACAACCAAGGACTGACAAAGTAAATATACCTCCCAGAGGTAACAGGAGAATTAGTGCCCTACTAGAGACCACAGTCACAGCCTCACTCCTGAATAACGAACCAATTTTAATGGAACTGTTGTGAGACGTGGCGCCCTGAGAAATACCGAGTCAACTGACACAGGTCTGCAGGTATTTTGGATTTGAAAAGAACAAGCAGATATTAAAGTCTTACTCTTGAAATGCTTGAGAATAATGCGAAAAAATCCAACAAATGAATGGCGCTCAGACAGATCTAGCTAAGACTGTTAACTGGTGGTCCAGCCCTGCCAGATGCTGCTGACAGCTGCCGAAAGCACAGGCAATCATTCCAAGGCAAATCACCTTGAAAATAATCCTCCCTCAAGAAAGCTTATGATATCCAACAAATGTAAACCAGTTTGAGACATCTGTGAAAAGAAGGGGATTGCGAAGATCTTGGAAAAGCAATTATATACAATGGATGCTGATCAGAGAGAAAAACGGAGTAAAGACAAAGGCTGGCATCAACAAACACAGTTATGAAGTATTCTAGACGAAAGGGAACAAAACTCAATGGCTTGAAAGTGTTCTCTGCTCCTGAAGATGCTGAATGCAAGTGAGCAGGGAGGCATGGGGTGAGGTTTGGAAACGTGACCCCCCCACTGTCAAATCCATCAAACTCTTGCTGGACCACAAACACCAGCCAACCAGCCCAAATGCAGTGAATTTGGATATCGAGCCCACATCATCTCTCCATCGTCTGAAGCTGCCCTAGAGCTTATGAAATGCAAGAGTCTTTCCTACCTACTGCAAGTTACTATATATTTTAAAAATTCTACAGACAATGAGTGTGCTGAAGACATCGCCAGAACTTGGATAACAGCAACAGCTCAGTTCCTCTCCTGGACTCATTAACAGCCAACAGTTCATCAGTAAGATGCACTGGTGTCTACAGAAGCTCTGTGTAGCTTCCACAGCTCTTCCATATGATAGATGTGCTGATATGTTTGTACAAAGACATTTTTCCATTCAGAATAGCAACACAGGAGCGATGCTGTGAGACTTTAACACCTCTTCCCATAAGATGTCCCGTGAATGGATACCAGATTCAAGCCTGCTAAATACACAGCGGTCCTGAATCGCTATCGAAATCAGTATTATCGCGGCAATACGTGTCTCTATAACAAAGCAGTGGTCATAACATTGATTCTACTTTTTGGACCCTCAAGATAATTTTCATTCACTGGCATCAGACAGAGGCCTTCACGTTTATTTTGACTCCCAACCCAGGCAAACACCCTCAACAGTGTAAGAATTAAAAGGGAAAAAAAAGAGTGACAGACGTAGAGTGCTACACACCTTGCATGGCAACAATTTGGTGCATGGTCCAAAGCACCAAAACCTGTTCTAATCACCTTGAGCTCATTAATTTACAAAGCTTTGACCCAACTCTAGCGGCTGGCAGATGATCAAGCTCTTAGTTGATGTGATTCAAACTAATCCACTAAAAGGCATTTAAGAGCCAGCTAGGAAATAAGTATTTTTCTATTATTAGAAGTGCTAAAAAGTTTTAATGACATCAGACTCTCAAGGTGAGGGAAACAAGACCCAGCTCCCTACGTGAGGACTTCCCTCCTCAAGTTCCACCACCAGTGAGTGCACTGGGTCACCCAATGGTTACCCCGGCATTTCTGTACATTTTTGCTGGAGACATGCTAAAAAGCAGCCTGATGGAGTCTACATTAATTCTTCTTTTTCCTTTTTTTCATCCTTCTTCTCTAATCCCATCTCCTAGGTTTCTTAGGAAAAGGAGTACTTTGCCATCATATTGGAGAGTTTCATCATGCTCCCTCCATCCAAAGCCAAGCTCAGACCCATCAGTGGCATTTGGCCAGGCTGGACATGGAGGTAGTGAAAATTAGTGAACACACAGCAAACATCCTTCAAGTTCCTCAGTCAAGGAAACGCTGCAGCTTGCACGAGTACCTCATTAGACACAGAAAAACCCAACCCCATAACCCCCAAACCCAACAGACAAAGAAAAAGAGACACTGTTAGGTGCTCTGATCAGGGAAAAAATTAAATCACAAACAACCATTAGACACAATGCCATAAAAAAACCAGGCTTCATCATACATGGGGCTCATGGTCTACTTGGGGCAATGCGTGCTGCTGGCTAGTTTGCTGTCAAACTGGGTCATAAACAAAGATTTTTATTTCATCAGTGCCAGAAAGCCAGAAGTTTGTTGTCTGAACACCAAGCTAAATAGCACCAAATGTTATTCTCAGATGAAATATTTTCATATATATGAAATTCTCCCTTCATTAGTATAATATTCATTGATGTAATGAGGCTCTTGGCTGCCTCAACTGAAATTTGCTCAATAAAGCAGTACCACAGAAAAATGCTCACAAGAACAAAAAACAATGAGAAAGTCTTTTTCCTTTTCACCACTTGAATATCAGATCTAGAACCAAGGTATTATCGAGATAGAAGCTGCTTAAAACCTCTTCTGTCTGGGAAAAAAAAAAGTAAGAAAATTACAATATGAATATTAAAACATTTGAAAACCAGAAAAACCCCCTTATGTACTCTATTACATGTTAAAGTAGCTTACAGTCTGGTAAACGCAAGCTAAACTTTTGTTGAAAACAACTTAATAGTAAAGAAATTTTCATACTTACATAGTAGCTCGCCTAATGCTGATAAAACAACTTTAAAATCTTTTCCAATTTTGAAGACCAAGTAACAAATAAATAGACATACACATATATACGTGTGTATACATATATATATATACACACACATACATGCACTCTCTCATCATTCAGCAGAGACAGGAGGTAAAACGAGGAGGACAAGGACATTTAGCCTTCTTTGGGTCTGGGAGGAATCAATAAAGTCTCCACTCCCCCCAGACTTCTTCCTGGAGCTCCCTTGGATTCTGTGAGACACCGTAATCATTACCCACCCCAAACAAACCTGTTCAGAAGCTAGACAAACCTACCCACAGCCACAGCCGCTCTCCCAACAACACAGGGTTCAAGTTCAACAGTTGCAGTTGGCTCCACACAGGAGAGATGCCGTGACCGAAGACGCTGGCCACCACCTTCCCCAGCCCCTCTTTATCTCACTGACGAGGAGCCTCGCCGGGGGCTGGAAGCTCCTTAAGAGAACAAACACATCTCAAGAGATATTAACTCTTAATATCTGCAGACTGGCATCTGCTTCCTCGGCCGTTTAGCCCCAAATGTTTGTCTGGGAAGAGCGCTCTAAAACCAGTAGGGATTTCTGTGAAATCCAGCCCTATACTGGTTTAGCTTTAGGCTCTTGTTACATTAACACAAGAACCCCAGGAAAACTAACTCCCTTGGCTAAATATTTAAGGCCAGAGAAGTCCGAGAATGCTTTTTGATCATCAGCATCCACAAAAACAAAGAGCTCAATAGATGTAGTAAAAATAAAATATTTAAAAATAAGTTAAACTCCATTAAATATTTAAACATACACACTACCACAATAACAGTATTACCCAAACTGGTCATGAAAACCCAATCACGCTCATGTCAAACCTATCTTTATCTGAAGATTTGTCTTGTTTATGAAAATTCAGATGTTCATTTAAAGTATTTAGACCTACAGAAGTGCCATAAACCTTAGGTGGCGACACTCAAGCAAGTGTCATGAGATGAGTGTTTATACAACATACACGAATCAAGCCTAAATCAACCGCACGTGCCCATCAGAACCAGCAAAAAGAATTATCCTGCCTGAACACACTTTACCCACCCGCTCGAACAAAGTCAGCATCGCTGTAATTTAGGGAAGCCCTTCCAAAAATAAACACGAGCATGACGTGCTTCATCCTGGACAACACGGGCAAGAAGCAGCGTTCAACGTATCATGACATATCAATCATCAATCAATCAATCGCATCTTGTTCCTGCTTAGTGCCTTCAAATAAAGCCCACGCACTCACCAGAAAAGGCGAGCGCTTGATGAAAAGGTCCTACTTGATTTGGGATGCTCCTTGGGATTTTTGGTGGGTGGAAGCCCATGAGAGCGAATGACTTTAGCAACAAATGCACCGAGCGGGATCTTAAGACTCTAAAATTTTATCAAGGGCTTCCATTATTCTGGAGACAAGAGCTATTTGTTTCCACTCGCATCAGCGCTATTTTGGGACTCTGCGTTAATGCACACAATTGCCCAAATTAGCTTTTATTCAATTATTCAAAAATAACAGCTGAAAAGTAACCTAACTGAAGCTATTTCATTGACTACAAAAATCACATGCAACAATATGAAGCAACAAACAAACTAAAATCTGCACCAGAAAGCTTGGACCTGGCAAACAGAAATCCAGGGGTTTAAGTGAAGGATATTTTGGTTTGATTGTCCTCCTCCTTCCTGCCAACCTCATTTTCAGGTGACTGAAACCTTCATGGCATAGCTTTACCTTAGCTTCCAAAGCACAACTGTAGATACACCTGATTTACTTTAAAAAAATCCATCCTACAGCTGATAGAATGAGAAATGAGCTTGTTGGGCCCCTTCCTCCACCAGCCAGACAGAAAACCAAGTGATTTCCATCACAGCAATGAGAATATCGTAGCAGAAAAGGACAACAAGCTGCAATCACCCCAACTGCATTCCCGTACGAGCGCTGGAAAAGAGCACGGACTCTCATTGCAAAGTGATTTCATCTGAAAATCTCCGCATGAGTCAAGGAACGACAACAGTGAAAGGGAACGGGGACCACAGTTAGCAATCTCCAACTACTTGGGGGGAAGGGGTGGGAGGGGAAATGTGAAGAAAAACAAAAAAATAAATCAAACACTAACACAGCAGCAGTTCATGCAAGTTCCTGTGAAGAGCTACTTTTTTGGAGGATTTTTTTTTAATTGCCCTTGGGCTCTCAATAGCCATATATAATAAGCTCAAAATTAGGCAAGCTCAATGCATATGCAGCCTTCAGCATTTCTGAATATAAGTTACCAGCAAAATACCCTGCTTGCTTGGCTTCCAGTTTTCCAGGATCATTTTATTCACTGCGCTATAAACCCCATAATCTGTTTTCTTTAACCTGTTTGCACACTTTTCTTCTTTTGCACGGCATATCCCTCCCTTGGTGTGGAAAAACCCTTGTCAATACAAACCCCAGTCATTTTGCGACCTGCCCGACGCTGAAATATTTACATTAACGTTTCACCAGCCAAATACCTTCCAGTTACACAAAGGAACCACCCGCCAGCCAGCCAGTCAACTACCTACGAGTCGTAATTCGCCTGTACAACGGCTAATGAGAGGGAAGCAGATACACACAAGAGCAGGAGGTTGGCTGATACAAAGTGATTGCAGGCGGGATTCGATGACAGTAATTTATGTAATTCCATTAAAGGAAAGGCAGTTGCATAGGAAGAGAATGAAAGGTCAGATAAAAACCCTCCAGAATTTAAACAGAATTAACAAGGAATTTTATATACCATATGAACCTATAAAAGGAAAAAGGCCACAACAAAACTTTTAATTATAATTGACTCTTTTCCTCCCATCCCTTCCTATCGCATTCAGCATTCTATATAGCATATTTAGCTGTTTATATAAAACCAGTCAAAGCAGCAGCTTGCTCAGAAATACACACCGACCGAGGAGCGCTCAGGATACTTTATGTCCTCACCCTAAGCACATCCCAATATTTAGCTTCCAGGTTTCCGAGGAAGAATTTTCCCGGTATTACAGCAAAGTAAAGTCCTGGCACGAAGGCGCAGCTCCTGCTGCGTGCATCTGCAGCATCCCCTCGGAGAGACACCCGGTCCCCTGGCACCGCCGCCAGCCAAATAAAGAGCAATATTGTGGATTCAGACCGAATCCCGCCCCACAGCACCGGAGAAGGGTCTGAGCTGGGGATCACGTAGGCGCAGAGCTGTGCGACGTACAAAGGGCAGAGCCATCGATAGAGAACCTGCCTCTTTTTTTAAACACGTGCCAAGCGATAAACTGCGATTTTATTCGGTATACAAACGTCAAAAATATTTAAGACGTTGACAATGATGAATGGCCCATGATGAATGGTCCTGCCTACATATACGTACCGTGAAGCTCTCACAATTTCCACAGCAGCTTTATAACAACGATATCAGGGACAATAAAGTACCACACACGCTCCACAGACCAAATACTGGCACTCAACGGAAAACGATGATTATTGCTGCGAGCATATGGCCACTGAGGGATAAGAACGACGCTTCTCTCTCGAGTAGGTCACACCACACAACAAAGAACACGGTAAATTCGCGGGGGGAAAATGGGCGTCGAAGGTCTACTGCGGCTACTCCAATACTTGGCAACAAGGAAAACTGTGAAGAATTATTAGCTTTATAAAAGAAAGGGGGCATTCCAACAAGCGAGCAGTCCTGTTGTTCAAACTATCCCGTCCTCCCAAAAAATCATGGAATCCAAGCTAATTTTTTAAAAAAGATGAAATAAACATGGCATATATTTGTACTCTTGTCCTTCCTCACTGACTGTATCACAAGGAGGTATTGTCTAATGTAAAGACCTACTCAGAGTGCCAAAGAAGTGCCCGCAATTCTACCTTACCACCTGCTTTCTGCTATTATCACCCGGTAAATACCCTTTTACAACAGGAAGATACCCATCAGCCATCGAGATACGCAAGGCTTTACCCAGGGACCACATCAGCCACCCTAGGATTAAAATAAAGAGTTTGTTTTCAAGGCGAACGAGTTCATTTTAACCACGTATGTCTTGCTGAGCTCTATCGAACCGAACCATCGGCCGCACCAACGCACGCTTCAGCCTCTTCTGCGGAGTTCACCGTGGCCCAAGCTCGGCTGTTGTATCACTTGGCCCCTGCCCGTTGCTCTGTCTGTCCCATCACATCAATGTGACAGACACTAAATGTGATGTAGGGGCCAGGAAAAGGAGGGGGGTGGTGGTTATACCTTACCACGGTCGGGTTCATACATGGCTAAATAACATCTTGAAGGATGTAGGGCAATTATTTTAGCACTCCTTAAGTCATCAGCTTGCCCATCGATCCAGTTTCTAACAGTAGTGGGAAGCCCGGAAAAATCAAAGGCTTTAGACTCGGGTTTCCATTGGAAAACCCCAACCCTACTCATGAGCAAAAACTGGAAAGAAACCCAAATTATTCTATTTCCAAACTACTTGTAACTTATACCTTGCCTTTTACACCAGAGAGTCGGAGGAAATCAGACTCAAGATCAGACACGCGAATGCCAGATAATTAAACAAGCGGATCACTGACGCATAAATAAAGTTTTAGATTTACGGCGAACAAGTCTTCTACTGTAATACAACCAGGATGGCTTTTCAAATGTTTTTTATGTCAGCACTGACCTAAAAAAAAAAAAAAAAAAAAAAATCCAGTGGAAACTCGGAGGGTCAAATTCCCTCCCCGCTGGCACCTCCCGGGCCGCGCAGGAGGAGCAGGGTGAGACCCGAGGACCAGCCTGATGAAAAGCCTGTCCTCGGTGTTTGCGTAACTCCTCAGTTGGGTGTTGGGAATCGTTTTCTCTGAGCGGTACTAATGAGCCAAATCACTGTTATTATTGCAGTGATCACCCACCCGTAAGCGCCTCACCAAGGCTTTATTTTTTACCTTGTTCTGCAGCAAAGCGGCCGCGGACCTGGTGAGGAAACCTTGTCCCAACACCTTCTCTCCACTGACACATGGAGCCTGCGAACTCTTCGCTCACTAAAGGCAGAAATGTCTACTTTTTCATTTCAGAGCTCGTTATGGATGACACCGTTACATTTCCACACTGGGAATCCAAATATGTTGGTCTGAAACCCTCAGGGCTCCGCAGCCACGATGCAGGACGCTAGGGCCAGCCTGATCTCCTGATACCCCCCAGTCCAGCGGCTGCCCTGAGCTCTGATGCATCCAGAAAGCCGTATCTCTGTGCAAAACGGGGTTTCCGCAGCAATAAAAGCATTTAAAAAAATTCAACAAAGATCATTCTGAAGGTATGTTAATGGCCACACTGGGGATCTCCACCCAGTTCACACTGAGATATTTATTTACCTTTTTTTTTTTTAACCATATTTCCACAGAACAAGCTGAGGCAACATCATTTTTTAATTATTATTATTAATTAGAGTCAATACATACATTGTGCCAATTCTGCCTGTTCAAAATTCACAGTCCATGATAACCATCATCCCTCTGGTCTGGTGTGGCCTTACAATGAATCCCATATAAGTAAAAAAGACGAACCACAGCCCTTCTGCGCAGCCTGGACTTCCCAAGCTATAAAAAAATCAACAAGTACACACCTAATAATATACTGTATTAAACGGATACTCCTGCAGAGAGTCCCACAATTCAAGCAGGTTTTCCTACCTGTCAATATCCATTATTAATTATGTTTCCAAGGTATAAAAGAAATCACATGGATGCATGAAAGAATTATATAGAAGAATAGAAACTTGCCTGTTACATTAACAAGTGATGTACTTTACTGTTTTCCATCGCACTAGCTATAGAGTGCAATTATCATTAAGAAGCTGCCAATATTCTCTCCAAAGAAAGTGGATTTTAGAAGAAAAAGAGTGCGTGCATTAGCTACAATTGTGAAGAAATCTATTTATCTAAGAAAGCAATATAAATATTTTTTTAGAATCATAGAATCATAATAGCTTGCCAATTATATTGGGGGCTAGTAGTTACAACTGAAAACGCGAATATTTGTCTAAGAAATCAATTCAATTTTTTTCACAGTGATTTTTTTTTTTTAAATGACAAGGAGGATTGGGAAGTTCTTTTACACCACCGCTTTTCTTTTGCGGGCTCACAGCATATACAACTTTTTCATTTCCTTTTACTCAGAAAACAATTTGGAAGGAACTACATTTTCATAAGCAGGCTCTCGAAAAAAAAAAAAAAAACCAAACCAAAAACCACCAAAACCACCCAAAAACTTGCACCCAGGTCGAAAGCACCGCACTGGGGATGGGGCAGGACCAGCCCAGCCGATTGCCACCCCCGGGCTTGCCCCACTGGCCCTCGGGCAAGCACCAGTCCGGGGCTGTTCCCTGCATGGGGCGACCAATTCACACTTTGGGGCTTTAATAATCCATCAGAGAGTGGAATAAACAGGAAATGTTCAGGTGTACCTTTCACTTCGCACAACACACAGTATGGTTTTTTTTAAGTGTATGTCAAGCAAAGTGACTTTTAGACTCGGATCATCGCTTTTTTTGCTGTAACAAGGAAAAAAAAGGGTTAAAAATAAGAGATTTGATGCAGTATATAGAGGTGTACCTTTGCAGCGCCTATGTTCCGGCGGGGTGGCTCAGGGGGTTTCCATCGCGTTCTCAGCAGCGCCGGGGGACCCCGGGACGGTGTCCCCCCCCGGGGGTCTGACAGGGGTTGCCATGTCCCGGGGGGTGTCGGGACCGGGGTGTGCAGGGCTCCCCGCCGGGACCAGCGGCTCCTCTGCCGACCCAAGGCGCTCCCCCGCCGCTGGAAAAGGGAAGATTAGGATCTTCGCCCCGGCGCGGATCCTGCTGAGCTCTAGTTTTCTTTCATGCTTCGTTAAAAAATTAGACGCCGGCTTATTTTAAGCATACGTCGGCGTATCAAACAATTCTGTTGTTATTCTGCTCTTACGCAAGGCGTCCTTGTTTCAGGGGGAAAGAGGAAAAAATAAATAATAATCTACGGACAATGAAGAGTAAATAAAGCAAAGGGGGGGGAACAGCCAAAAGGGGAGAGGAATCACGGCACCCGAGCTCCGAGCCAGCGCTACCCAAATATGAAATATAAAGCCGCCCGGCTGCGGGGTTACCTTCTTCCCAGCGGTTTATCCGCTCGGAGGGGCCGATGCCAGGGTGAGCGGGGAGTGATTTCTAACTATCTGCTCCGGCTGGGAGTGCCTTCCCAGCGATGAATCACCCCGGCTTCATCCCAGCCGAATGTTACAGAAGGCTTTGCTCCAGCAAAAACTCCGCGTCCGAGGCTGCGGGTTTTCATCTCTCGCCCATCTCAAGTGGGCTTTGTTATCATTAAAAGAATGTAATTACGTGGTATCGCCCTATATTCGCGTCTGTTTCCCAATGGACTGAACATAAATACCTACATGTACTCAGCGGAGCATGACATCACATTTTAGCTCAGTTAAGTGGCTTTTAGATAACAAGCCATACCCCCCCCCCCGCCCCTGCATCCCGCAGCCCCCCATCCATCCTTAGGGACCGCTGGTGTCACCGTGGCAACCAGTGATGGTCAGCAGCCGGTGACCTGGGCGCCCTGGAGGGAGCCCTGGCCCTGGCCGGGG
The DNA here is from genome assembly GCA_028565335.1 of Limnodromus scolopaceus. Taxonomy (NCBI): domain Eukaryota; kingdom Metazoa; phylum Chordata; class Aves; order Charadriiformes; family Scolopacidae; genus Limnodromus; species Limnodromus scolopaceus. Next base: position 2,566,219 of record JAOXNO010000078.1, read on the forward strand.
TCACCGGGGTCAATCAATCTCATTGCTATGCACAGAGCCCTTCGTTACCACCAGCGTCGGTAACGAGTGCCAGGGCTGGCAAAGCACGGGGAAGGGAGAGAAGAGGGGACAAAATAGAGGGGAAAAAAATCGTATAAAAGCAACTCAAAGAATTTGGTTTCAAAAGCCTGTCCCAGTTTCCCTCCCCCAATCCCCCCCCCCAGGTCTCTGCCCCATTAGGGGACCCCCAAATTGTGTCCCTCCAGAGCTCTGCAGGGACCTCGGGGCAGAGGGGCTGCGGAGGGTCTTGGGGCCGGGCAGGGTCGTATCTGGGGGGGTGTACCCGGGCAGGGTGGGGGTCTGGGTGCCCAGGGTGGGGCCGAGGCACCGGGGGCGGCCGCGCTGCCTGGCACAGTGGCGTCGGGGGGGCTGCCGCTTCCCGAAACCCCCAGCCCACGCGGGTCAGCCCACTCCCCCCGGCGTTACCGCATCCTGCCGGAGAGCGTCAGCAGGCGGCTGCGGGAAGGGGCAGGGAAAGTGGGGGGGGGGGGGGGG
>JAOXNO010000078.1:2590167-2604377 GCA_028565335.1 Limnodromus scolopaceus
GTTGCTCCAAGCCCCATCCAACCTGGCCTTGAACCCATCCAGGGATGGGACAGCCACAGCTTCTCTGGGCAACCTGGGCCAGGCTCTCACCAGCCTCACAGTAAAGAATTTCTTCCTAATATCTCATCTAAATCTCCCCTCTTCCAATTTAAAACCGTTACCCCTTGTCCCGTCACTGCACTCCCTGATTATTTTTCAGCGAGGAAGGCAGGGAAACGAAGCAACCCAGTGAAGGATCTCGCCAGCTCTCCTGATGATCCAGGAGAAGATCAGGCTCCGGGAGATATTTGACACAATCTATGATGCTCCACAGAGCTCTCACCTCCTCAACATCACACAAAACCTCCCCACTGTGACTGCTGTGGCCATTTTTGTATCTATGAATATAGAAAAGGACAGGGGGAAAGGGTATAATGTTGACTTTTTTTGGTTTGGGTTGGTTTTTTATAAAAATAAAATCAATACTACATTTCCTATAGAACCACATAACCTCCTTATATTTCCCACCTACACAAGAAGCTGCAGAATAAAGATAACTTTCTATAAGTTTCATAAACTCATATTGAGCCATTTTGGAAGCACCTGCTATAAAACAGCTAGCACAAAAAAATCGTTGAGTCCTTTTTAATTTGCCTTTGGCTTTTATAAGCAAAAAGATTAATATTTTTTTTTCAACATTCCAGCATTCTCAGTAGCCTTCCTTTGCCCTCAGCCACCTACAAATTCTTAGCAGCTTCTTAAGGCTACCGGTTCCTTAAAAAGTCAGAGGCTGAAGAGGCAGAATACAGTTACATGATGAAAATGGAAAAGGCACTTTATGCTCACAAGGAAATGCAAAGGAGGGAGAAGGAGGAGGAGGGATTTCCACTTTGCTGGAATGAATCGGGAGCTCCCTAGGATGGGGCCACAAGAAAGATAAAGATGATAAATAAATGAAATGCCCACTTCTTAAGCAGAGCAGAGAGAGACTCTCCCCCTCAATATGCAGAATCCTTCATGAATTCCTGTGATCAGACCTTATTTTGTACCTAATCCAAAGAACATCTTGAAACCATCAGTTCCTGTCCCACAAGAGGGAACACAAACTGGTGGAAAAAAGGTGTTGAGTGAAGGGGGAGGTGCATTTTTTTAACCTTTTCTGACCTGCACATCCCTGAAAGTTTCCTAAAAGGGAGACCACCTCCAGGTCTAATTTGAACCAACCAAAAATAACTCTTTTTAATGGAGAGGAGGGAAGGGAAGATTATCTTTCAGTGTATCCTTTAGAGAATCCACAGACCTCTCAAGTTTTAGTTTGCAGCCATAGTCTGAGACCAATCTTCCATCCAAAAAAAGCTGATCCAACATTTTTCTGCAAGTTCTTTCAATTTCCTATCTGGCCTCAAAGAATTTAATAGAATGGTATTAGGAAAAATAACTGTAAGAAAAGAGAACATTTTAATTAAAAAAAAATAGAGTCCCTGAATTGAAATGACAAAGGTCATTGATCATGACATTGCCTATGAACTCAAAACTTCCCAGGAATGTTCCCAGAGTTTAGAAGGACCTTTACTAAGTGGCGACCCCAGGAGCTTTCACTGGTCTTCCAAAGCCCAAATAAAGAAACTTGAAACACAGTCACTGGCAGACACAGCCACAAAAACCTGACGGTCTGACTTAAACACAAGCAATCCTAGTAATAAAATTAAAAAAACCCTTACTATTTTGCATTTGCTCAAAATTAGGGGTAAAAGCGCACTTAAATGTATGTTAAGACAATCTAAATCTTAATTAATGATGCAGAGATGCCAAATATTTCAAGGTGTGCACGTCTACAAGTGCGTATTTTTAAATCATGCCAGGCACGGGGTGGGCAACAGCCCAAAGCCTTGGCCAGTCCTCAGCTGCCTTTACGCTCCTTTCAATTAAACTTTTAAAACTTAATTTAAAGGGGAGCAAAATTCCAGCTGCTGAAAATCCTGAGAACCAGAGGCGTACAAACGTGATTTAGAGCCTTCAGTCATTAGTAACTATTAACGGTGTAAGCGAAGAAAAGCAGAATGACTGCATGTCAAGACCAAGTCCGGGGTTTCTCGACATGTCGTATGTGCGTAAATGGAATACTTATTTATAGCTGCAGTAACAGAAAAAAAGCTAGTTCTGGAAATAATTCACACACAGAAAGGAATAAATTGCCAGTCAAATGTCATTCACGTTACGTTAGATTTATATTACTTTACAAAAAAGAGAAACTTTTAAACTTAGGTTAGTCGAAGCATTTGCGGAGTGAATAGAGGGAAGCTGCAGAGAGATGGAGATTTTTCCCCCGGCTCGATGAAGCCCCACCAAAACCATGGTGGTCTCAGGTCTTGGCAGACAACGCTAAGGGCAGCCCCAGCTCTACACAGGTATCAACCAGAAACACGCTTTTGACATTAAAACTCCCCAGGTGACTATACGCATGTTGTCCGAGACAATTAAACGAACAAGCACAATTATCAGCAAAAGCAAGAAAATTAATTGAAACAGAGACTTGCACTATCTGCTCCAGTTACTTACGGTAAGACACATTCTATACTAAATCTTATACACATGAAATATACCCCCTGAAAAGATCTAAAATCAGTTATTCACCAAATTCTTTTAGTCTGGTGAGTCTATTTACTCTTAGTCCTACTAACTCTTCAAATACGGAGTTGAAGTAATATTAAAATCACCTTAAATTCATGAACACCGGATAATTCCACTTAGGCAACCTCCAGCCATTACAACATAGCACAAAAGAGAAAAGATTCTGTATATAACACACAGAAATAGGGGTCTGGTAGAGAATATTGTAGTAAAATAGAAAAGTTTTAGTGATATAAGAAGATAAGCCAACCAAAATATCTGTCTATCATAAGCAGAGTAAGGTGGGAATCAAATGTTTGTAAAGATTCCTATTAAAATTATCTGCACTAATGCATTCTAACGGATCACTTGGACTTGAAGTTCATTTCCAAATAGAGAATAGTAATTAAGTAATAAAAAAAAAAAATACTCAGTGTTCTCTTGTTCCACAGTGGAACAGAGAGATTTCTCATTGACCCTGCTGCGCTGTCCTCTAGGCTCCTGGTAAAGCCAGAATCCAAGGGGTTGTTCTACAAAAGGCTTTAAGGACCAGAAGGACCAATGCATGAAAAACCAAGGTATAAGGCTGCGAAACCCACAGAGAGTTTAAGCTGTAATTAACACAGGAATGATTTAATGCTAAATGCTTCCCTGTCAGCCTCAGTAACAATGAACCGCCCTTCACAATTGCCCTAAAAAGTTAAGTATTCACCCAGAATTTCTTCCCTTAAGACTTCCAAGTTGAGAATGACGGGATGTTCCCCAAACCACTAAGCCATCAAGGATCACGTAGGTGGGAAGAGTTACTTTAGCCACGGGATCAGAACAACATAATATTCCTTCAAAAGCAAACAGCTTTCCTTTGAACAACTCTTACTTGGAGTTCTGAACAATCTAGTTAAAAAAACCCTCTAAGGAGCCAAAGTAGAGAAAGATACTTTGGTTTTAAAAGAGTAATAGTCGTTATCAGCTCCTGATACCCTGATGGAGTTTTCTGAAATCTCACTTTTTTTTTTCAATTCAGTCAATTCTTTCTATTTACTGTAAAGCAGCAGAAAACTTCCTCGCGAGGAGCAAGAGATGATATTTTCTAACAACAACCTGGTAAACAACCGAACACAACAGAAAAGCTTATTAGGAAAACATGGCTTCTGTGAGAAGAATTATTTTAACTTTTTTTTTTTTTTTTAAACAAACTTGACCAAATGCCAATACACACACAATAACCAGGCAGGGCCACTGCCCTCCTGAACCAAAGGGTGATCCTCCATGGGGCTGGGTGTTACGTACTTGCACGCTCGTTATCCTGGCAATTCAGGCAGCGAAAGTCCTAAGGCATCAATTAAGCCGTCCCTAAACCCTCACTTGACAACTTCAAAAGGTACGAAGTGATTCATAGACCCAGAGCTGGCTTTCTTTATGTAAAATACAGCATTAATTACGGAGGAGATAACATAACTTTCATTTCCTACTTCAGTATCTTATCTAGGAATATATTAGAATCTTTTGCATACCTGCATTTCTTTTTTTTCAAAGACAGCAGTTTAATTCTCCCCGCTACCTCTTGGCCCTGACAAATCCCAGCGCCGCTGAAGAAGGTGGAAGCGAACCATGAACAGGAGCTGGCTTTGCACCAATTTCTCTGATCTCTTCCAACTCAGGTCCCACATTCTCCACTAAGACATAATAATTCTCTTTCCAAAAAAAAAACAAAACAACAAAAACCAACCAAAAAACCCCAAACCCATAAAACTTAAAACCAAACCAACCAAACCAAAAAGAACACCTCCAAAAAAAAAAAAATCCCCAAATCATCAAAAAAAAAACCCCACCTATGTTCTGTTCCGACCCAAGAATAAAGAGGAAAGAAAAAAAGAAATAAAATTAATTCCAGGAATTCCTTCTTACTGACAACTTCCACGGGCTGCTTTCCAGAACGATGTCCCAGTCTGGGGGGGTTCTGCAGGGAAAACTCATTAATATAATGTTCTCTGTGAGACATTTCTAAAAAATTTGATTTACTGCCAACACGAGCTGAGTAACTCTGCATGACAACTGCCCTCTCAGGCTAAAGGGAAGCATTCGCGCTCAGCACAGTTCTTAATTACAGTAATGAATTTTCTACTTTCCAAGTATTCAGGACTGAACCCCAGTACCGGGCAACATCTTCCCGGGTTCTGCCAAAGGCACGTTTCCCGTTTACTGGAAGTTTACCGGCGTTCATGAAAGAAAGAAAAATTGCTCAGTTGCAAGAATACTTCCATATTATCTCCATTGCTGAGTGTGGCAAAGGAAAATACTATGGATATTATCTCTCTTCATCAAGAGTTATAAGCATTACCAGGCAAAGCAAGTGAATAGGCATTATTCCAGGGTTGTTGTTTTTTTTTTTTTTAAGCACTAAATACATGAAATACGAAGTGGATTCAGCAACAGAAGAAATGGACCAGGTATTTAATACTGGAGGCAAGCACTTTTGAAGTATTTATCCTTTACACAGCAAATAACACTACTGTTTTCATTTCTAGATTTTAAACTTCTGCAAATTTTTGGATCCTTGAGCTTAAATCGTCTCACCATTCGGCAGGTGCCAAAAAACCTTACTTTGAAATTCCATTTTATGCAACTGGAGTGGCAGACAAGTTCAAGAAGAGCAAAGACACTTTGAGAGGCCCCAGATTCCAAGGGGAGCACCGTGTGCCTGATGATGAAAACCAAGAGGAGAGAAGGTGAGATTAACCATATTCTCCTGATCTTCAGCATTTCTACACAATTATCCCTATCCCTGAAGAAGAAGGAAAGGACTTAAGAAATGCATTGAGGGAGAGCATCTGCATGGCAGAGGAACTGGGAATCACTTCCAGCGAGGCTCCAAACTCACCCACACAGCAGTGCATCGTTAGTCACTGCTGATTAAGATCAGGTGGGGACACACTCCTGCCTGATTTTACCTGTATCTAGTAAAAGCACCATAGTAAACAAGATTGCCAGGAGATTGTTTGGGCAGAGCTGCTGCGCTCCAGCCCGACAGCCTCCCTGTATCAGCATTAATTTGCTAATGGAGACAAGTCCTGACAATCAGTACAGTAATGAGTATGTGGGGACGTGATTAATTAGTACATTGGAGGGGTCTGTGTCACCAAGGTCTAATGGCACCTGGGACGCGCTGCGCGTGCTCTGATAATACACCTCTGCCCTCATCTAGTTAAAAAGCGGTTTAAACCACGGCGGTTTTAAACCACAGCAGTGGTTTAAAAGTTTCAGGTCAGCCTTTAACAATTATATATATGTATATATATATATATATATCTATCTTTATGCAATAAGGATAACATAGAAACAATGAACAACAACAACAACAAAAAAAAAATCAGTATTTTTAACTGGTCTCTGTTTGGCTTCCTTACTTTTTCTACATGGCTTGTACTCTTTATCTTGCATCTCACTCTAATCTCCAAAAAAAGAATTGCATTTGCTCTTTTAACTCCCTACTCAAGAGCCCACGAGCCTCCAGTAAATGAATTTACCCACTCCACGATGTAACCTCAGCTGATCTGTGTGACGACCACCAGCTGCAGATCAAACCCCAACGAAAACATTCCGGACCCAAAATATTTCTACAGTCTCTTCCCTTCAACAGAGATTTTGTCTTTTTCCTGTCTTTTAGCTGCCCAGGCTGTTTATATTTTGATACTCTATTTCCCTAAAATGGCTTAGGACAGGCTGAGGCCCCCCATGGCTTTTCACAGCAAGAAATAAAAAAAATTACAGTATCACTCTCCATAAAGACATATCTATTATTTCCCTAGGAAATAAATTTATTTAGGAAATAAAGTAAGTACAGTGTGTGACAAGCATTTAGATGTGCACAAATTGCTTTATACGCAGCAATGTAACCAGGCATAAAGAAAAGCCAAGGGTTTGCAAAATACCAGAACAACATCTGACAACTGCGTTATCAAAATCAAAACTGCAAATAAGCAGAAGGAAAATCTGCTGCTTCAGGCTCTGGCTGCTGCTCAGGAGAGAGGTTATCATTTCTAATATGTACCTTCAGAATCAGAGAGCGGAGAAAAGGCAGCTCTGAAATGAGGATAGTACATTCCTGCGCTCTCAAGGGGCAAAGTTCTTTAAAAATACTGATAGAATCATAGAATTGTCTGGCTTGGAAGGGACCTCCATCATCAAGTCCAACCATCAACTTAACTCTGATAAAAGCCATCACTAAACCATGTCACTAAGCGCTATGACAACCCATCTTTTAAATACCTCCAGGGATGGTGCCTTGACCACTGAGGATCTGAGATGAATGCTACATTAATGCTTAATTAATAAATAAATACTTCGCTATGACCACAGCTTGGAGTCCATGCTCCTTCTTCCTTCCGCTAAGGACAGACTTTCAGATTTTATATTCCTTTGCTGATCAGTCACAAATTAAAACTGAACCGTTTGGGATCAACTGCTTTCCTCCTCCATTCAGTGCAGTCTGGGGACTCTATTCTTCACAAATCCTTTGAGTCCTAGCCAAAAAGGGACAAGGGAAAGCCCAAGATCAGTAAGGAAGCGCCGTTTGTAACAAGTCCGTGGGATGTAGCCATGTGCAAGAGGTTATTTTTTGATTCTTCAGAGTGGGAGGAACATACAATGGAATCTGTGAAACTAAAAACCATGAAGAAACGCTACAACAATTCCCACACCCTTTCTTCAAACGACAAGAGACAGATTTTGTACCAATCCAATGAAAACAACTGCAAGTGGAATTTGTCATCCAGTTATTTTTCACCTTCTTTAATGTTCTGTTTATCCCACCTCCACTCACGGGTGTATTTTTCTACTTATTCCAGTCCATTTTGCCACGGCATTCCCACGCCGGAGCAGGGCCACATCGCCCTGGTTACAGTAGCACAGATCAAAGGGCAGAGATTAAAAAAAAAAACCCTCACAATAAACCCTAAGACAGGGACAAATTAACACAAACGAACTGTGCGATGATGACCTTTAAACCCCTGTATAACAACAGCGTTACCTTCCTTCTCGCATAAACCTATGCCATCACCAAACACCTGCGGGTCTCCCTCCCTTAACAGCAGCTTCTTAATACAGTACTATTAATGATGTTAAAAATGAACCTTACCAAGTCACCATGAAATTTAAACAATCTAAAATAACGAGTTACGACTGCAAAATACATTCAGCCATGTGTTTTCTTCAACCCTCTCCCCCAAACTTACAGGTTTTTTTCTGCATCTCCTTGATTCCTTGAAGGCAAGAGCAGAGGATATTATAGGTCCACACAAATAAAATACAACTAGAAATACACGAGCTAGAACACAGGAGCAGTCACTCGGGTGAAGGGGGTGAGAAATATCCCCCCTCTGCTCCCTTTAAGAGAGGGCTGTGGGCCCTGTTGTCTTAATTCAAAACACCTGCAAGTACCCACCCCTTTAAACTCAGGCACTTCTTGCGGGGCTTCTTCCAGAGACAAGCGATGTTAAACACACGCCTTCTACAGAAAGGCCTTTGTGCCCTGAAATAGCTAGATTTTTTTTTTAATATCTCATTCTTCTTTTGATGTTATTTGCTGCAAAACCCCCAAATTGGCTTTTTTTTTTTTTTTTTTGTCCCTTTTAAATGAACTGACCGTGTGCTGCTCGTTTCCTTAATTTGGAATTTTTAACCTGCACCTGGGCTTCAATTTTTCTGGTGGGTGGAGAGGCGGGTGTAGAAGCTCGTTTCTCGCTTTGAAACCTTTCTAATTAAATGGAATAGTAAAAAAAAATATTTCCGCTTAAAATTCCACATTCTTACTGAAAATTACTTTACTAACGATTACAGCAATTTCATTTTCAGAAATGCGCATGAGATCTCGTTTTCTTCCTGCCTTTTTGAAATGCTGTGGGGCACAGCACGTCTCCAGCAGGATAAATTGCCCTCCAAGAGGGAAGGAGCGGCATCGGTGAAGAACCCTGGAGTCACTGCTGGTAAAAGTCAAAGCAGAGGATATTATAAACCACACCAAGGCCGTGGCAGAATTCCATTTCAACTAAGATCGCTTAAAAAATTTGGATTTATGCTGCCTGGGGAAGAGGGAGTCTCCACCCCATGAAAGATTTGATGAACCTGGAACCAGTTATACCAACTGGGAAAGCCAAAATCCCACCCCGTGACCCCCTTCCATCCCAGGGCTCGCTTTAACAAACTGAATAAATTGCAAAGTAGATTTTCCTTAACCAAAATCAATAAAGGACAGAAGAATCTTCCCCATAACTGGTCTTGGTGTCTTCAGAAGCAAAAGGCTCTTTATCTTTTCGACCACAAACATTTTCCACCAGCAAATGTTTTAATATTTTTAATTAAAAAGTGCCATCTCTGGAGGAGATTTAAAACAGTAACACAGCAGTAAGAAAGCATCGTACAAACCAACACTGATTAGAGAAGAAGCTTTTAAAAAATAAATCTTCTATAGACTGTCCAGTGCAACGTAAAAAAAAAAAAAATAATTCACCATTACACACATATATTATACAATGACACTGATCTTTCCTCAGCTGCACGAACGGATTTACTTGCCGTTACCCCTGAATTCTCTCCAGGTTCTAAGGGCAACAGGAAGGGAGAATTTTGTCCACGAAGGCACATGAGTTTGGCACCCATGGACTTCACCCGGTGCCTGCTGTCTCTGGAGACAAACACCTGCCCCGTTACTGAGGGAGAACACCGCGTTATTGCTGGAAGAGGGATGGGCATAGAAATATTAGCAAAGACACTTCCGCATGTAAAGTTATGGGCATGCATTTACAAAAACCTCATTTCCAGAGCTGGGTGGCCAATTTAGGCATTAACGAGTCACCTGTGTTGAAGTTACAACATCTGTGAACCAAAACTGACACACGTGAAACACATACGTCACGGAGCGCCCGGAGATTATTTTTCTGAAGTCAAGCAACACTCCAAGAAGTTCCTCAGTGAGTCCTTCAGACAGACAGCTCAAGAGACAATACGGCCATAATATATATGTATAGCCATCAGACATAGCCATCAATATAGCCATCAATAAAATATAAACATTCTGCCATAAATTAACGTTGACTGCCCACGCAGTCGATCATCAGCCACGCCAAAAACAGGCAATCTGGCGAATTTTAGCACTATTTTCACTAATTATCAGCACATTCTGCTTTTTCCTACAATGTCAGCGTTTCACATTGGCCTAAAATAAAACATAAGCGGCAGCATACAGGTTTTTACATCCATAAAAAGCAGCAATGGGTAAAATTGATATTCATTTGTAAATTCTGTATTTTTTCAGCCAGGTGCCTATTTGTGCAGCGTTAACATTGCAGAAACAGCTTTTGCATATCCATTTTTCAAGAAACAATAGCCCTAAACTTTGCAATAACGAAGGCATGGATGTGTCAAGATGACTAGAACTTATCCTTAATATCCTCAACTATTGGAATTATATTACACTAAAAACCCAAACCTTTGGCAAGACCAAATCCTTTCGTATCCCAGGTTACCGTCTTTATTGTTAATTTGAAAAAGATGACAATTAAAATCAATTTTGGGACTCCAGTGGAATTCTTCAATTATTTTTTTTTTTTAATTCCAAACAATTCTTTACCAAATGCATGAAGTATTTAAATTATGAGCAGATCTCTTAACTTTTCAATGTGACAAAGAGGAAAAAAAACCCCAACCCAACTCAGTTTGACCAAGAAAAACAAAGACACAGAGACCTCCCCTCCCAAAAGGTCTTTTGGCAGCTGCAGGGAACCTGCAGCCCTCTTCCGCTGGGCAGCCCCCCAGGGTCTCCCTGGCACTGCCAGACCCTCTGGAATGGCATTTGCAGCGTAAATAAATGTCAGCACTTAAGATTATTGTAATATTATTTACAGTAAACTCGTAGAAGACGACAGGGAGCTTTAAGGCTTTGTTGAGATGGCAATGGTTATTGCCAGAAACCGGATTATGGGAGCACCCAGTGCTTAGAGCCAAAACCAGGAAAAACGCCGTGACCCGAAACGTGGCAAACAACTTGCCTTCACCTCGCTGAGGAACTCCTCGTTGAGCAGGGAGCAAACCTGGGACAATTCTCCCACAAGCAAAGAGATAACGTTTAATGATGAAAACCACGGAATGTGCTTGTTCCTATGTCTGACACCGAGATGAACACTATCGATAAGTTACCTAGGGATGGTCACTGAAAAAAGGAGAAATTTCCTCAAAACATCCTCAGCATCTTGTTGGATGACCGTTGGATGGCACAGCAACCGTCATCAGAACCCAGAGCCTGCAAAACCTTGACTTGAGACGGCAAGAACTATTTTGCATAAGCAAAATAAAAGAGTGTTTCCAAAAAAAAAACCAAAAACCGGAAGGCGTTTCCATCCAATTTTTGTAACTACGCAATTGCCTGTCAACAAACCACAAACTGATTTGTAGACACATTTATATATATATCCTAAAATATTCCGTAGGCAATTTTAGGATGTAAACAAAACTGAAAACATTTCAAAATCTGGTTTTCACCTGCTAGTCTATTTTAGTGATTTCAAGTACCAAATAACTAGGCCAATATTTATGTAAATAAATCCCAATTTACAGTTACTTGAATTTTTCAGAGAACAGTTTGGAATCTCTTTTTAAGAGTAAGTCTTCACAATCCGTCCTGAAAAATAGTTCAACAGTTAATCATTGTTTTAAGCATCTCACTTAAGATGAGAAAAAGCCACTAGAGACAGATCAGAACATTCTATCTTATTCGTAATCGTATCAATATATTCATAAATGAATAAAATAGTTTAGAAAAAGAAAAAAGTAAATGCAGCTCCTCAACCTTGCCAGGTCAAATCCTTCGCTGTGCTGCAGTATCTTAGGCCGTCAGAGAAGTTGATGGAAATGGTGGGGAGTTGGGAGGAAACACAATTGGGCAAGCGGGAGCAGCTGAAATTTGTTGGGATTTTGGATCCCCCAAAACCATACTGAGAAGCGATGTAACACCGGTACCTGCTGGTCTCTACAACCAGGATGTCTGCAGCGCAAAGAACACATGAGTTAATGAAGCGACCAATTCAGACCCTGTAAGCTTGTCCCATTGCAGGCTCTGTGAAAGCTTGATTTGTCAGAGCCCTGGAAAGGACCGTTCTGAGCCAGAAAGGGCAAGAATTCACACAAGCTACCTCTTTATGCTGCTATGCATCCCAAGGTTTACAAAGTTTTTAATACATCTATCTGTCATCTAAACTCTACCAACCCTGTGCAACCTGCTCTGGGTGGACCCACTCTGGCAGGGGGGGTTGGACTAGATCATCTCCAGAGGTCTCTTCCAACCCCAATTGTTCATCTAATTGATGAATGGTCATCTAAACTGTATGGGGTCAAATTGTCAAACTATGGAAATAATTCACATTAACTGCCCCCCCAATATCATAATGGAAAGCAGAATCTTGGCCCAAACTTTTCAAACAGGGGTGGCAAAGCCACATAACAATAAGGTTATGTATGTAAAGGTCTGGGACATGCAACAGTGCTGACTTACAAGCTGAAGATCCATCAAGGACAGTAATGTTTCTGGGAGAAACTTCTGTAAATCTAAAGGGAACACAGAAGGCTCCTCTCCTTAGCTATAACATGGCTGCTTGGCCGTAGCTGCAATTTCAAAAGTCATGGTATCGCCACCACTTTGAACAATATCACAAAGATTCAGCTGAGGTGAGACTCTATGGCAAGAAAATAATCCCTTTGTTGGGGGGAGAATTCTGATTTAGGTGCCCAAACAGTTCAATTTTAAACAGAAACTCTGCATAATTTCACACTGTTTTAAAGTTTGAGTGCAAGGCCACATTGTTACAGAAAAGAAAGATACGAGTATTATTTTGCATTATTTCCAGTAGAAGTGATAGCTCTGATCAGAACAGAAAAAAAAATTCTCTCAGATATGTTCTCTATGAAAACCACACGTGTTGTCTATGAAAACCATAACTAACGACAAGCTTAAATACACCTGTTGATCAAGACACGAAACTCTGTGTTATTTACGCACAATAAAAAGCAGCTTAAAAACAGTCTCCATTGAGATACCTCTTGGCACATCGTCCATCAAAAAGTTCCTTCTTATCTCACCTGGGAAAGTGATTGTCTACAGACACTTTTCTCTGTCCAAAAAACACGCTGAGTATGTGCATTGTCATCATAAAACAGTGAATTATAATAATTTGAGTTCACCCCACTGCCTAGTCAAGCAGTAGGTGGTTGTGGTTGGATATTTTTAAAATACTGCAGGCCATATGAAGTATCTTCACTAGAACATCCAAGGAGTTGGACACTTGTCTTTCCACCATCCCCTTAAATTTTATGCAATTAAGGAGTTGCGGTGATTTCTCCTTGCACGTAGTGAATCAAGCTCCTTAGGGTTCCTTACAGCCCGCAGAAAGGTGGACTCTCTCTGGAAGATGTCACGGGAGGTTGCTGCATCACGATAAGGTGACCATCAGGACCGATATGAGCAGGCCAATGCTGACCGTCCACCTGCTGCCATCCGAGGTTCTCCGGGCATGCAACACGGCAAACACGGCGTTGGTGTGGTTGGTTGGTATTTCTACGTTGCAAATCATGCCCTCGCAGCAAGACACACATTCCTGTTGGGACAGAAAAAAGGTCACTGGACACGGGGTAACTCAGCAGTGGCTTTTAGAGATGTACGTATTTTCCAATTGATTGCAAAGGTTGTATCTACCACAACTTCTCTTCCACCACGGCCTTCCTGGAGTAACTCACCCTCTAGTGCCTTGGGAACCATGATGTGATGCTTTCCACCACTTTCCCCTTCTAACACAAGCTAAAACCATGAGTTTGAATGTTTCAAATTTCAGTTAAAAAATTCTGACTGTCAAAACTCTGTTCCCATACGTTTTTCCCCTCAAGCTTCTGTCTCCAGTGCAACTTTGCGTGCTGAACTTCACACTTCCACTTTTTTTCCCAGTTTTCTAGCGCCACAGAACCACTGACACAGCTGATTTTCAGGAAAGACTCTGAAAATAGTTTTCCTTACTTGACATTCCTTACAGGAAAAGCCAAGAGAATGCCAATTTTTTTTATCTAAACCAAAGACATGAGAACTCTTATAGGATTAAATGCAGCAGAAGGCAGGCTGTGGATGTCCACAGCCCATCAAAGCCTGTTGAAATCAATGGAAGTTGATTCAAATAACATCCAGATTCTTTTATATTTAACATGGGCATTGTCTGCTTTGTCTTTGGTTTATGAAAACTTTCAAGTTAAAAATGACATTACTAACTTTCTCAACTATTAAAGAATCAGTGCATAATAATTCACTGCAGTGAATAATATGTTGGTGGGATACGCTTGATTATTAAGAATAAACTTTTACCCAGTATCCCAAGGATGAGAGAAGGCAGCAGTTCTAGCTTTTTGTCATGGAACAAAACCTCACAGAATCATAGAATGGTTTGGGTTGGAAGGATCACCCAGTTCCAACCCCCCTGCCCTGAGCAGGGACACCTCCCACCACACCAGGTGGCTCAAAGCCCCCTCCAACCTGGCCTTGAACCCCTCCAGGGATGGGGCAGCCACAGCTTCTCGGGGCAACCTGGGCC
>JAOXNO010000078.1:2605018-2615041 GCA_028565335.1 Limnodromus scolopaceus
CCCTGGAGCCTTCTCTTCTCCAGGCTGAACCCCCCCAACTCTCTCAGCCTGTCCTCCCAGCAGAGGGGCTCCAGCCCCTCTTCACTTATATCTCCCTCATGTTGTATCTGGCTTAAGAATGTGGCTCTTTGTGGACACACACATCCTGGCTTTGTGTCCTGCGCCACCTTACCCAAGCTGTGCTGTGCAGAGACAGGACTGGACAGGAAAAACAAGTACTGAAACGCAACCCTCAGACCCAACCTGCTGCTCTGAAAGAAGGAGCGGTGCTTACTGTGTGGCCACTTTCCCTGTGGTGGTGGCAGCCTACGAGGTGGCATTCCTCTCCAGTAGCACATTTTTTGGTGACTGATGTACTCTTCCCATGGTCCGTGAAGAGATGAACTGTCAAGCAGTACCGAGTACCTACAAAATAAATTTACAAACGTTTATTTGCAGAAAGGATGTGTTCTTTTACAGTGTTTAAAATCTTCACACAATGTAGCAACATATTCCCATTAAAATGACTTATTTGGGCTGCATAAAGCTATTTTTCAACTTGATCGAAGTCTCATTTAGCAAGAAATTAATTAGTGGTGAAATCTTAAGTTTAACTGACCCTTCAAACCTCCAGAAAAGCTGCTCTCATTTAAGCTACTTCTTAGCACTATAATCTACACATTTATCATCCATTCTCTACTCTTTTTTTTTTTGCAGCACATTCTTGCTGGTTTTGTTTCTGACACGTTTCCTCGTTCCTCTAGTTCACATCTTCCCTTTTCCCACTGTTACTGTGCCTATCACTGCCAAGAAAAATGAGGAAACATATTTCCATTCTTTTTTTTTTTTTTTTTAATGTATCCATCATCCTCTCACACAAGTATGATCCCCAGTCATTCAGGTCTTGCTGCTCACACATAAGCCTAGAGCACAGAGACCATTATATCTTGGGATCTATTCTCCAAAAGGAAGGGGATAAGGCTACAAAGCCAATTCTTAAGTTTGTTTAAACTTAAATGTATTCCTAGGAAGCACATAGCTATATATCTCTACACACATACATATATAATAAATCAATTAATATACTAATAAGATGTTAATAATACGTTACTATATTAATAATATCTGATTATATATTGTATAAAATGGTTTATACATACATACATATGTATAAATAATTTTTCACTCTTGCTTCTCACTCTGAAATGGTCAAAATAGTCACCTCAGCAGAAATAATATGACTCAGTATTACTAACAACACAACTGTGTTGGCACGTTAATCCTATTCAGTTAGAATTCTCCAAGATGGCTGAGTCAGGGGAGAAACAAATTTAACTGAGTCAGGGGAGAAACAAATTTAACTCTCTCAAAGACTCTCCTTAGTAGAGAAGCACTTACTTTCAGGACACCATCTATCTTCAGCCCATCTGTTACAGTTGTAATTGTCCACCGCGTTATCACAGGTAAAGCACTTAAAACTGTTTGGAAATGGAGTGGCTTTAAAAGTATTAAAATAGAGTAAGTTTGGAAATATTAAGAAAGAAATATTCAAAATAATACCGTAAGTGCTTATACACAAATATACTCACAAAAACATATTACATATATTTACATATTTTCAACGATATATCACTGTTAGACAAATAAAACCTATGAAACAGGTTTTGTAGAAAGCTTTTACATTTTTAACTGGTTTTGCTAAGCCTGAACTTTAAAGCACCTCCTCCTGTTTTCATTCTCTCACGACCCAAAACACCATTTAAGCTGTGGTGGGAAAAACAGGAAAGAGAGAACACCTGATATGTATGCACATGACAGTACACCCGCGTGTGTGTTTGTACAGATACACAAACACAATCTACATTCAAATGGCTTCTCATTCCTTTGATGCAAAAAAACCCACATCTTCAAAACCAGCCTCAGATCTTGATCTCCAGCTCTGAAGAAGTCTGAGCCCTTTGACAAAGGGATCAAGAGAGCTACTTTAAAATCTTATTTCCATTTTATAAATATATAAATTATTTTAAGCTGCGCATTTCCCTAGATGCAGATATACTCCTATTTTATCTGGCTGTCTCGACCGTTTCAATGATACGTGTCATGAAAATCTTCTCCCCTGAAATGAAGGGATAGAGCCCTTCAGATGCCAGATAAGAGGCAAAAAAATGATGCTATTAGTGACAACTGGCTTCACAGGTCTCACGAGGTTTTTAATTACCTTCAGTTTGAATTAATTGCATACCGCACACCTATTCTTTGCCTTACAAAAACCCCCAACACGATAAAAGGCAAAACCCTCCGTTCTGTGATATTTATGAGAAATCCACTGCATAATTTGCTTTGCTGGAAGACCTTTCGAGACAGAAAAATATAATAAAAGCACTTAAAATGTGAAAACTGTTGCCCTCATGCACTCTTTAATTTAGCAATGCACTCAACTGTTTGTTTTCATTCAGTCAACTTATAAAATCTTAGAAATAAACTAAACTGCTCTGGGTTGGAAGGCAAAAGTTTTATTTTAAACTTTTTAGCCTTCATGTTTGAAGAAGACAAACACCTGAAAACCAAAGGATTGGAAGAACATGGCAATTAACTAAAAATCCACAAAAAAGAGCATAACTGTCTACTTACGGTCCAGTGGAGGTCTCACGTTGTAAAAGTTGATGTTCTCAGCTGAAACCCAATTTCCTGAAAGGGTGAGGAAGGGAAGAAAGGCTCCGGCCAGCATGTGACAGAATAACAACATGCTGAGTGGTATCGTACACGGAAAGCAAAACTCTCAGGCCTAGGAAAGAAAAGGAATGCATTATTTAGGGGGAATTCATAAAGAACCGGGCAGGTAGGACAATAAGTTTCCTACGAACTGCTTTGGGAACCTGGAAAATCCAGCCCGTAGGTCTATACTGTGGAGAGGGCTAATGCAAACAGGCACCAACCATGAACAATGCAAAGCTGGGCAGTTACTGCCTTCTGCTGGCCAACATCCTGTACAAAGCACTTCACATTCCCACAAATGGAAAAAAAAGTGATTTCTTTCATCTATTTGTCCTTCTAAGCAATGTCATTCTTGGAGATTCCTCGTAAGAATTCCTAAAAATCAACACCAAAACAGAGCTCCTTTATACCCTACTTGAAACGGAGAGGATTACAGCGCCAGTAAAGAAAGCAAAATGCAGACAAATGTCGTTTTTGACACCAACAGCCTAGAACCCAAGGCCAGTTCCTTATCTGATACAGATAAATGTACGTCTATTGACTTCAGTTAAATTCTAAGTGCACTTATCAGTGGCACAGCATTAAAGATCACGAGTGTAAATTAGATTTATTTCTTTTTAAGGTGCATACAAAGGAAATGCTATGGAAGATGCCCAGTGACTTTATGCAGGTTTTGAAGAACTGTGAAGTAGAACGCTCCGAGGGATGAGAGGCATGTTTTAGGCGTGCTCTGCACGTTTATTTGGGGGCCCCAAAATCAACATCCTCAATATTTTGATAAGGCTTTATAGAGAAGAAGAACTAATCACTGAACACTTTGGTCAGATCGATATTTAGATGTACACACATACGTACATACACACAGGTGTGTAGGGCAAATTGTAATGATAGTGGGGACGCAGTTCAGATATTAAAAAGAAGGATCCGAGGAAATGGCCCTCTGCCCATGCAAATTCCCAGCAGGAGAAACCAGCTGGAGTGGAGGCTCCCGCCAAACCAGAGACATTGCTGGGAGCTGCCAAGTGCATTCATTCAGAAATCTCTGCGCAGTCCCATGTCTGTGTACACCGCAGGGAGCTCTCAATGAACCCAAGCACTGAATTGAAAATGCTACTCAAGACTACAGCACAGAAGTCAAAGAATTTTCTTTTTCCAAATTTTTTTTTGGAAATTTCCTTTTTCCATTTTTTTTTTCCCCAATTGACAGACGGGAATTATTTGAAAGATGGTTTTGCCAACAAACCAATCAACAGAAAGTTCAACCTTATGCACTGGGATTTTAGCAATCCTACTTAAGATCAGATGTCAGGAAGAATTTCTTTGCTGTGAGGGTGGTGAGGGCCTGGCCCAGGTTGCCCAGAGAAGCTGTGGCTGCCCCATCCCTGGAGGGGTTCAAGGGCAGGTTGGAGGGGGCTTGGAGCAACGTGGTGTGGTAAGAGGTGTCCCTGCCCAGTGCAGGAGGGTTGGAACTCAATGATCTTGAATGTCCCTCCCAACCCAAAGCATTCTATGATTCTATGAGTTGTTTTTTAAATCATGGCTTTATGAATCTATTTCAGCAGATCCTGAGAAAGCTGCAGCATACCTCTACTTGCAGTGCACCTCCAACACTATTTTCTGTCGATGGTCCAGAGTTCTTCTTATATTCTTCTAGAGAAGGACTAAGAAGAATCTGTGGGGAAAACACAGCAAGTGATCATCACAATTCTGTCCTGAAGGAACTAATGAACTGAAACACTGTGTGTCCTTATTTAGATTGAAAATGGAGATAGAAACTCCAAAGTGCAGTGGTTTTATAACAAAATATCCAAAGAAGCACCTGAACTACACCATATGGCTCTGCCTCCTGGAGTGCAATCCTAATAGAGATTCTCTCCTTCCTGTGACACCCCAGTGTCATAAAAGACAAAAAGTGAAGCAATGAGATTACTCAGTCTTTCCACGAGGGTGAGTTCACTCCTCTCGCAAGGGAAAAACATCATTCAGGCAATGACCTGGGCAGGACCAGACTACACCAGATGAATATATATTTCATACTCAAGAGATACCCAAACTTTCAACACATGCTGTGACCAAAATAGAAACACTAATTAAGGAACCTAAAAGAGCAAAGACAATCATCAGCCTCCAGATTAGGGGTTATTAGCAAGCTATGAAGTAAACAGGTCCCCCACAGTTCATTCCTTACTGAAACAGGAACACAAAAATGCCGGTCAAATCCCTAACACCACTGCAAAATCCAAAATAAATCTAAACCATAGTCATGGTCTTCTCCAATTAAGCACATGATATCTGCACAGTGATACTCTGCAGCATTAAAGACAGGCTGTTTATAACCCGCCTGACCGGTCTCACTAACACACATTTGAGGTGCACATTTCACATGTACACTTAAGTTTTAGTTGTTTTTTTAATTTTTTGAGAGACAAACCTGCACTGGATGCTTTCCCGCTGACAAGTCAACCCACATCATGCTCCATCACTGAGCTGTTGCCTCCAAAGTCTATTTAATGACCCCTTAATATTATCCAAGAGAGATCTGCAGAATGTGGCGTTATCTGGGACAGGAGATTTTTGCCATCTATAGCTAAGATTCTTAAAATCAATTTGGCTCACAAAATAACCTTTTATCCCAGTGTCACGAGGTGACAGAATTTCTATTCCAGCTGACACATTTCTTCTTTTCTTTGTAGACAGTAATTCCCCATTTTATTATCCCTTATTTTATATCCCTTTTATTATCCCTTATCTGCTTTAAGGTCTTTTGGATCAGGTTTCAATGCTCTAACCCAGAGAAGGTAGCACCATAGTGCACCAACCTCCTTCATTAATACCATAGCTGTTATTCTGAAGGAGCTGAAGAGTCTAAGTCAAAGTAATCACAAAATATTATGTGTATTGGAAGGAAAATACATGAGCATAATTTCTATAAAAGTATATATAAATATAGAATTATGTATATAAAATAGCCAGTCTGAGAAAAAATTAATAGCTGAAGATACACAAAGGTGAACTTAAGAGATCTTTTCATTTCCTGCACAGAGGAGAATTCTTACATGGTGATTTAAAAACAAAAATACCCCCAAAGCACAGAATATGAAATGCAATTATGCACCACTGAATTAGCCAGCTCTTCAGTAACGTCCCCTTTGCCTGACGCAGAAGACACATCCCTCCTCTCACCCTGTTTACAGGTTGTCCTTACCCATTTCTTCCCATAGGTATGCTGGTCTCCAAGCCCTGGGATGCAGTGACACTCCAGTACAAGCAGGTACCAATTTGCAGAGCCACACGTTCCTGATGCTAATTACCTTCCTCTTGTGTTCCTGGACGATGAGGGATCCAGTTTTCACTGACCCCAGCATCAGGCCCTTAACGCTCGCAGACTGCTCCAGCACTTTTGGTAAGAGTATGAGAAAAATCTTTTTTTTTTTGTGCCTCAAATTGTCAACACCCTTCTTCACGGATCCCTTGCAAAATAGCTCTGTTTATGCCCCTTTGAATATCACAAACAAGTTACTTTTAAATTGGCAAGGCAGTTTTAATCAAGTAGCAAATTTCAGAGTATTTCAGG
Source organism: Limnodromus scolopaceus (assembly GCA_028565335.1). NCBI lineage: Eukaryota > Metazoa > Chordata > Aves > Charadriiformes > Scolopacidae > Limnodromus > Limnodromus scolopaceus. The sequence continues at coordinate 2,611,287 of JAOXNO010000078.1, forward strand.
CTGCTCAGTAGCATTTAATTCTTGCAATTTTACCTTCAGGAAGACAGGGCATTGAATCATTTCAATAGGTAAGAGTTGCAAAATTTATATTTTTTATATTTATATATATGTTCTGCAGTGTCTACTAGTTTGAGGAAAATTCACCTTTATGGGGAGACTGGTCTGTAACCTGATCTGATGCACCTGGGAAGCAAATAAAAGGCACAATTACGCTTGTGCCAGCCTTCTACAAATTCAAGCTCTCTCCTGGCTCCCCCCGCCAAGTTCCTATTGCTTTCCCCAGAGAAGCTCATGCCAAATGGAAAATTTCAGAGAATATAAATACAAAAAAAAAAAGCAAGTCTTCCCTTTGGTGTAAAGCACAGCGAATCGACCTCACGATCTGCCGCAGTCAAAGGTGTCCTTGTTTGCTAACCAGGGCAATAAATAATGGATGTGGTTTGATGTGCTCTTGGTTACACAGCTGCACCAGAAGCCCTTCTCAAATAAAATAGGAAAATATTGGCCAAAAAAAAAAAAAAAAAAAAGGCTTTCTTATCTTATCCAACATCTTTAAAATGCTTATTTTCTTCAGAGTCTCTTATCTCTGTTGTGCTTTCAGATAATATTATCTAGCAGCATGAGTAAATATTTCATTATGCGCAATTAAGAACTCTCATTAATGAAGGAAAAAAACTGTCACAATACAGGAGATTAATTTATATAAAAAAGAGGAAACACGGCGACACCACTTTCCTGGGGCAAGGGAAGAAGACCGAAGAGGGAAGGGCTGTGAAGAACTTGTAACTGAAGCCCATTTCAAGAAAACAATGAGGAATACAATGGCTGAAATAACTATTATATTCCAGAAGGTTTTAAAGTTTATCTTGCAATATATATATATAATAGAAGAGTAGGAAGCAGGGCGCTTGATTTCTGATTTTAATAAAATTCAAGTCTGTCTACATTGTTTTTCCTGGCAGACTCTGGGGAGGATTAGCAGATTTTAACATCAGATACGGAATGCAAATGAGACTTCCTCCTGTCATTTAGTAAGCAATTTTCAGGTGCTATTAGATAATTGCAAATGCTTATGTTAAGCTTGTTAAATACCACTTCAGGACATAAGAGTTAGAAATACATAGGCAGAAAGGTATGTATGTTAAGGGCTGAAAAAGTTAAAACCAACACCTGACATCATCAGGTGTTCCCTGCAACAAATCAGAGGGGCCAAAACTGACACTTCGGCTTATCTAAAAGGACAAAAATAGCTCTTTGGCTTCCCCATTTCTTAGACAAATCCTGCCATTCTCATGTTTTCCTCTGGAGACCACTTCATTTGATCCATAAACCGCCATTTACCCCACTTCAAAACTCAGAGACTGAGTAAATGGATGGAATGAATAAGACAAAACCTTCATTTTCCTTGGGAAACAGGTGGAGGACATTTAAAATAAAAATGGGGAAAAAAAGGAAATATTCTGAAGGATTAAAAAAACACCACCATAAAATACTATTACAGATTACAGGCAGTTGGGACTAGATGATATTTAAGGTCCCTTGCAGCCCAAACCATTCTATGATTCTGTGATTCTATGATCTGCAAATTAGAACTGTTTGTTATACCATTTTCTTACTTACTGAGTTGAAGTTTCTATTTTCTGATTTTTTTCCTGGCACCATGTTATCGTTAGTACAGAGTAAGAGGGAAACAGATTTCACATGACACTGACAGGCATCTGCAACTGGTAACGCTGCCAGAATAAAATTTCAGTTACCAACATTATTTTTAAACACAACACGTCTCTTTATCTTCACCCACAGTACGCTTAAGCATGGCCTGGAATTAAATTTGGTCTTAATTACCAGAAATTACGGAGTTCTGTATCTCAGATCTTCTAATAAGTAAAACACATAGAGATCTGGTAATGGCAACGTCATGTAGCTTGGGGTATAATGCTGGCATGGGAAGCTGTGACGCAAACCCGTTGCGAGATGGAATTTTGAAACCATTAGTGGACGATTAATGTGATAAATCTGAGAAGCACCACTCAAGTGAAGCATTCGCGAGGATAAAAACACGTATTTGTTTTTAAACTCATACCAAGAAAAGAAGATCCACGGAACGAGAATTGCATTACATGACGTTACATCTCATTCCTTTTAGAGCCAAAACTGCTCAGGAAAAACTAGTCTTGAGCACTGACATTTATTTTAAAATTCAGAATCCCTGATCACCTTTGGAAAGTAATTTATTCTAGCAAAAATTCATTAATGAGAGAGAAATCTCCTATTCCCTTCTGCAAGTATATAACTTCTTCGAAGAACTGCACTTTGTCAAAGCAATGGATGGCCAGAAGTTTCACACTTTGGCTTGTAACAGCTTCTATATATCACATAGTCAAGGTTTAAATCTCTCTCTCCCACCTGTACAAGGCTGGAAATAGGAACTTAATATTACTCTAGAGAAAAGAGACTATAGGAATAAGCAGCATTTTTTCTTTCCTCGGGCTCATCAGAGCACTTCTGTAAAGACCAGTTTAACGGTCTTAATTTTACAGCATATTTTGTTAAATATCTCAGTGGATCAGATCATTATTAATTAGTCAGGCCTCATTACAAGAGGTGGGATAGAAGTTAGGCAGACCCACCTCTCTGTACACAAGCTGTAGGGACCCCAGTTTATGTTGACCAGAGGCACCAGTGAAAATCCAACCAGCCAAAAGCAGAAGACAAAATTCTGATTTTTCAGTATCCTTCCACAAAATTATCTCTAGACCACAGTCAATATTTAAAAGACTTTTATTTTCCTGCCAAGCTAAAGTTACTCACGTTCACCAAGAGTACAAGGTAACACTACTGGATGTTGCACAAGTCCTTCAAGACCTATTTTAGAACATGAGAAAGGTGGGACAACAGCACTGCTCCAATGAAACCAAGGGATATCCACATATTTTTATATACCATCCACTAATTGTTGTTAAATGGAAAATGCAGGGCTTCAGCCAGTTCGATCCAGCCTCAGAAATAGGCCTTGGTTTTCATCCCTGTTTTTCCAAGTGAAATCCTATTTCTAACACAAACTCTGCCCAAAATACATAGTTACATACACCATAAATTCCATATACCATTCTAGACAAAACATAAGACATTCTAGACAACAGAAATGAGAACCTACACCATTTCCACTTATGAAATAAACATTACACTCCCTTTCAAATTAAAACTTTGCCTTCACTTTCCCAGTAATAAGACAATGGTCAGCAATGTCCTTCTGCCCTTCCGCCGCCACTTCATGCCAATTTAGGACAGTGGCACGAACTCATCCACGCTGCAATTGAGAAAAACCACACACAGAGTCAAGCATTGGTTTATACTGGCAGGGTTTAACGTGTGAAATTTATAGTGCTGGCACCTGTCTGATACTATCTTTGCCTCATGTTTATATCAGCTTTGTGTTACTACGCAATCCTTGAAATCATAAACATCATCTCCTTCCAGGCACCAGGAATGACTGTGAATCCCAATGGACAGATATCAGCAGTTCCCAGTTCTGCTACACTGTGGGACCTTAAAGACCACCCAGTTCCACCCCCTGCCCTGGGCAGGGACACCTCCCACCACACCACGTTGCTACAAGCCCCCTCCAACGTGGCCTTGAACCCCTCCAGGGATGGGGCAGCCACAGCTACTCGGGGAAACCTGGGCCAGGCTCTCACCACCCTCACACCAAAGAACTTCTCCCCCACATCTCATCTCCATCTCCCCTCTTTCAG
>JAOXNO010000078.1:2618081-2629438 GCA_028565335.1 Limnodromus scolopaceus
CACCCCAGGATGCCATTGGCCTTCTTGGCCACAAGGGCACATTGCTGGCTCATGGTCATCCTGTTGTCCACCAGGACACCTCAACAATAGTTGAGGAAACATTCCTGGGATTCAGAAAAAAACCCAAACATCCATCATTTCTGACCTTCTCACCATTGTCCAGGACAGACTTACAGCCATTACATAGCATTTTTTCTCCTAATATTTTTCACTGAAGTCTGACTATCTTGTGGTGTTTTTTTCTTTTATAAAAAGCATGAATTGAAGCAGTGCAGAGGACACGGAGTCAAATCATTTCCAGCTCCAGCCATTTGGCATGGAAGAGCATCCAGCCAGTCCCTTCAGTTCTCCCAGTGTAGCTGTCACTTATCTCCATAGCAATAATTCAATAATAAGCACTGGTTATCTTACAAATGTTAACCATTCGGAATGGTCCTGTCCTCAACTTGCTAGCACATCGAATATTGAAAGGAAACAGGTAAAAAAAACCCACTCCCGACCCCTGTGTGATGGTCACCAAAGGGACAGGGGTGGAAAGAGATGAGAAGAGTCTTCCCATCTCTTCATGCTGCAAAACATACTGTGATTGGGGGTGCGATTCATGGTCTTTGTTCTACAGAAAGCAGCCAAGCATCTTGGTTTCATCTAGAACAAACGTTCCCTTCCCCTGACACACATTTTCCCATTTCTCAGCTGTTTCTTTCTTTTTTTCCCCCTTATCTCTTCAGCGTGATGCTATCAAGGCAGTGAAGTTTTCTCACTTGCTAGAGGAGGTTACCTAAGCGTTTTGTAATTAAAGTGACACAACTGCTTCTATTCAGTACCATCCCAGCTCTTTGGGACATTTTCCAAGCACAGTAAGGCTATTTACACTTTGAATAATCTTTCCTACCTTCGCATCGCTGAAGTCCTCTCCGAGAAGAAATCATCTTTAGCTTCTGGGTATTCTGAGCAGAGACTGGCTTGTATTCTCAAAGCCCAATACCTGATCAAAACCTCACACCTTACTCCTGTCAGTCAAGTCAACGGAATAATAAAACAAAACATGGGAAGAAATTTATAATCTGAACTAAAGGATAGTTTTCATTCAATGAGAAGAGCAATGGAAAGAGACAAAGTGCTCTCTCTACCTCTGCACTTACCTGCCCGAGAGACAACGACACATTCTTAAATAAACAGGTAATGAGTAAGAATGCCTCTGGGTGGGGAGATTTATTCACTCTACACACAGCCTGCAATGTGCAGGATTTCATTTGACAAATTAAGAATTGCCAAATTTTCTGTTTCCTTCATTTTCTGTTCACAATTCAACAGTAATGCTCAACAGAAAAGCGCCACAAGTAGGAAAAAAAAATAATTTCACTGAATTTCACTGAATTTTTTTTAGAGTTGAAAGGGACCATAAACATCACCTAGTCCAACTCCCCTGCTGAAGCAGGATTGCCTCCTACTTTTCTTAAAATAAGAAATCCCTGGCAGGTCGGGCAACTCTGAGTAAAAACCTAAAAGTTAGCATTGTATTTCAGAAATGAATGCCAATTTCTGCATCTGAAATATCATTAGTTGTCCTGCAAGAGAATTTCTTTGGAGATTTACGAATGGGTGTGAGTAGACTAAGCTCAAACTCAAGAGCCAAATGCTTTATTTGCTTTTTTTTACAAAAAAATACATTTCTTCATCGCCTGATAACTCCCCTCTTCCAAGAGCAGACACCTAACGCCACATCCATTACCAACAAACAAAGTTTGACTACTGATAAAGCCTACCTGCTAGAACACATCTAAAATACTACCCAATATTTGCACTCTGCGTTTCAAAACAGGTGCCCAACTCACCATCATGGGTGAATAAATCATTTATTGTAGCCGTTTCTCTTTATTGTGCTTCTCATAGGCTATAGGCCAGTTCCAAGAACTATCAGATGCCATTTGAGTAAGCCACCCATATAAATGAACACAGATGAAAACTTGCTTTACTACTATTCCCCTCTAAACGGAAAGCAATTCACGGGGGAAAAGAAGAAATCTTATTCCTTTTGTGTAGGGGAGCTCACATTCTAACTCTTCACAATCAAAGGCACCATGTGCTTTTTTCATAAGGTTATACTCAGAGCCTTGCAAAAATCCTTTGTATAACCTTGGGTGTATTTTAGGCAGCTAGGTCATTATCAAATTAGTGCCAGGAGAAATTGGAAAGAAATACACAAGAAACAAAAAAATCACCAGTAACGGAAAAAAAAAAATTCAAACGCTACTAATGGAAAAAAACCTCAAACACTATTAAGGAAAAAAAAAACCCAAACACTAGTAATGGAAAAAAAAAAAAAACCAAACATTAGTAATGAAAAAAAAAAAAAACCAAACACTAGTAATGGTAAAAAAAAAACCCAAACACTAGTAAGAAAATAAACACTAGTAGGAAAAAGACCACTCCCTCTCACAACAAAAACTATTGCATACCCTTATTTATTATTATTGTGAGTCTCTTCAGGTCTACATTCTTTCATCGGGCTGTACAGATTTCCCTCAGCACCTGCAAACATCATATGAAAAGGGTAAAAACGAAGAAGTATAAAGAAACACAGATGTTAGGCCATTTCATTTTGGAGGATTTGTGGGATTTCAGTTGATTTAATTGTTGTCTCTTTGGACTGACAATATCTAAGTATTTCAACATGTCTTTCAGTAATCTGCCTTAATGGATGAGAGCAGATTTTTTTCACTTGATTTTATCCCATTAGATAATACATTTTTTAAAGAGGTGGGTTTTTTTTAATGTCAGGCTTCTTGCCTGTAAAGAAGCGATGTTGTTTGTTGGGAGCTGGCTCAGACCCGTGTCACGAAGCAGGGGTTGGGAAACTCTCTTTTCTCCAAAACGGCCCGGCAACGAGCCCTTTCAGGGAAGAACACGCCAAGATCTCAGCTTACAGGGATTATTCCTCCTGTATATATTCACCCTCCTTCCTGACAGTCTGCAATTCAGGGACTTCCTGGGGCAGAGAGAGCGTATGTATATTGGTGTTTAATTGCCTGTCCACGGCTTGTTAATTCAACTGTCCAAGGGTTATTACTGGCAGGTTTTGAACCCATCTCGAGTTTTGGTAATCGCCAACATCCCACGGCAATAAATGTGTGTACCTTTTCAAGAGGTGCTTCCTCCTCTTTGTTTTAAACCAGCTGCCTGTTTCGTTTTATGGCATCTACTCCTGCTCTGTGACAAACCACAAACGACCACTGGTGGCTTCCCTTCCCCACACTTGCCATGATTTCCTTGGTGCCTGCCACATCCTCGATTCAGTTGTCTCTTTTTCTAAGTTGGGGGGGGGGGGAAAAAGCAGCTCCTTTTTCATAGAAGTTGAAGATCTTTGTCTACCCTTATTGTCTTCTGCGTGTTTGTTGGGGTTTTTTTTGGTTAATAGTATATATTATGAAATCAAGGGAAAAGCAGCTGCTAAACAAAGCATGGGTGCACTACAAGGGGGGAGAGACAGACACACATACATCAGACTTCATACCTAAACTGAAGGAAAAATTTAGTTTTTAGGACTGCTAATAATATAATAAATTTCCTTTTGTTAACTATATTAATTTTCACATTAGGTCATGCAATACACCAATTACCCACAGGTCAGAAATACACCTTTTTAGAGATTAAATGACTTTCAGAAATTGTCTGTTGAGGATTCCTACGTGCAATTCCTCAAAATATATTCTGTGAACATCCGCAGACGAATAAAGAGTTCCAGGGGGTAACTTGTAACCTATTGCATTCATTCTGATACTTCTAACGTGATCCATGGATTATGCAGAATTTGACACAAACTTAAAATTAATCATCCATGTGGAGAATTTACAGCAGTGTATACACAAAATAAGAACATAAATGAAACATTTTCAAACTCAGATCTTTGATTCCAAGTGTCAGTCTGGACCAAAAATTTACATCTGAGCTATAGTATTAAATCTCCCAAACATGGAAAGGCTCAAAAAGAACCTCCTTTCAGACTCTTAATTATTAGTGCACTGAAAACTAGAGGTTAGCAAAAAGTCTTCACTGTGTGGTGACAGAAGGGGGGAAAACAGGGAAAACAAATGCAGGATGGGCTTCATTAATAAGCCTTATGAAACAATTAATTAAAAATACAGACAGAAGGGACAGGACAAGTTAGTTGGCAGAGAATCTAGAAAGTGAACTGAATCAGCAAATTATAGAGCTTTAAGAGTAAGCTGAGGAATTCTACAGACCTCAATTACCCGGCAAGTGAAAAGCTGCCCTTCCATAATACCAGGCAAATATATAGGAAGCAATAAACTTTATTACAGGACAAAAAGAAGTCCCACGGTCTTTTGAAATAAGAGAACTTTCTTGCTGTGATTCTCTGCTCTCACTTATCTATAGCCACGAACGGGCTTCAGTGACTGAAAAACAGCAACAGGGGAAAGGAAAAAGGAGACAACATTCCCAAATGGTTCTCAGACGATGCTTTAATCATCTGTATAATCAGTATAAAGGGATGCTGCACCAGCAAAACCTCCCCAGTGTTTTCAAGAAATATCTTTATTTCTACCATTGCAATATCTACGAAGAAGTGGACGAAGCAGCAGAAGGGAACCCAGCTTAGAAGAAAAGGGAAATATCTCTAGAAACCACCTTTGCCAGACAAACAGAAACAATCACAATGTGCGTGTGGCCATTGCCTCTGTCTCTGAGGGAACAGAATTTCATCTTTTAAAATCGTTAGTCATATTGATACAGCTCTATGTGCTACATAAGGTAACTGAACATACAACATTACATGGTATTTGCCTGTACTACAGGTCTAAATCCACAACTTAGCTGTGTGTTCTTAATAAAAATTAAATAGACCATTTGACCATAGTAATTGCTTAGAGTCTATAAAAGGTACTTGTGTTTGTTTAATAAAATAAATCCGTAGCTAAGATAAACCATGGAGTGGAAATGTGCTGAGAGGGGTAAAAACCCCAACATTCTAGAAAAGATCATATAGGATAGCAGAAGAGAGAAAGAAAGACTAAAAGCTAAATTCCCTGAATGCAGACTAAGACAGAGCACACTGCAAAAAGATACACTACTTTACTCCTGCCCCATCTCCCTCCTTCCATCCTCTCCCTAAATCCTTGGTTGCTTAAGTACTGGTCATCTAATTAAAGAAACAAACAGGGTACTCATTTGGATAATTATTGTGCTATCTCCTTAGGATATCACCCACACATGTTCCTTCAGCCAATAAATACCCGAAGAGTGTTCAAGTCCAGGCTTTGCTGTTAAAGCTCGGAGGGGTTGATCCACCAAGAATCATAGAATGGTTTGAGTTGGAAGGGACCAATAAAGACCATCTCGTTTCCAGCCCCTGCCCTGGGCAGGGACACCTCCCACCACACCAGCTTGCTCCAAGCCCCATCCAGCCTGGCTTTGAACCCCTCCAGGAATGGGGCAACCTGGGCCAGGCTCTCACCACCCTCACAGCAAAGAATTTCTTCCCCTGATCTCATCTCAATCTCCCCTCTTTCAGTCTAAAACCATCCTCCCTCATCCTATGACTCCCCTCCCTGATAAACAGTCCCTTCCCACCTCTCCTGTAGGTACTGGAAGGCTGCTAATAAAGAGTTTTTAAGGTCACGTTACCAGCCTGACAGTGCAGATACCCAGCAGAGTTCAAGTGCTTCCCTGGTCTGCAGCAGAGTGATACAGAACAGAAAAGGAGAGATTTATTTCCTCTGTCGCTGAATTCCCATGACCCACAAAGAAGAAGAAGTTGCGTTAAGCTTTGCTGATAACTGTAGCCAGGTTTCCCCAGCACCATGATTATTTTTTTCCCCAAAACCTCCTTCCACCAACACACCAAGAAGATGGTGTGATGATGTTTTTAATGCAAAACAAGATTAAAGGTTAAACACAACAACAACAACAAATCTTTCAGAAAACATTTAAATGAGGAATGACCCCCAAATCCTCCCGGTTGCAGGGAGGCAGTGCCGATCCGGTCAGATCTGCTGATCCAAAAGGGTGCAAGAAGAGGCTTCAACTCAAATGCCCAAGAGCACTCTGCTAATTTGCCATTATCATCTGTATGTCACTTCCTGCACTTGCCACACCGCTGTGAATTACCCCTTTGATGTCTCATAGCTCCAAGCCCAGCAGCGCATCACCCCACTCGCTTCCTCCTGTAATTCCACCCCAAGAAATGAGAGTGTCTGCTCCTGACCTTTAATTTGAACTTTTTATTACGGCCTTGAAGGGTGGATTGCAGGTTTGCAACACAGTCAGGATGGTTCCAAGGATGTGGTCAGGAAAACAGTTGCAACAGAGCGAACCGCACAGATCTCAACCCACGGGCTTGGGGACAGAACTAAGGGAGCGTCCTCCACCGAGCAGGTCTCTGACTTTAAAGGACATCTGGTTGATGCTGTTCCCATCACAGGCAGAAGGAAGTGGTCATACATTCACGCTGCCCATCCACCAAGCAAATCACAGGCTTCTGCCACGTCTTACGCAGAAGAAAAACAGCAATTCACTAAATTCAAACGTGAAAACACAGCAATGATTACCCCATAGCAAGCAAAGCACCAGCTCCACATCCATCCTTCAGCTCTCCCTATCAATGGTGGAGATAAAAACTACAGGATGAAGCCTATTCACGGTCTTCAGCTCATCTATCAGGTCTACAACACAGTCCTTAAAAGAAAAATCCAGTTTAAACACTCATTAGCCTATTGCAAAGAACTCAAAATACAGCAAATTGCATCACAGCAATAAATAACTAACGTAAAAGCACGGTGGAAGTGTTTTTAGATAAAAAAGAAACTCATTAACCAAGAAGAGAATATAAAAGATCCTAGTTTTCCACGCAGGATAGAGTGTGAATTTGGGATGATTTCTGCCTTAGGCAGAAATCTAAGTATTTTTTTTAATTCCTACCGAACAATTTCACATTGAACAGAGTGAAGCGATGCTCCAACAGGGGCAGAATTCCTCCAGCTCTTATCTGACACCGTGCAAACACTGTAAAGTGCCGTGGAAAGATAAAGTTCTCCATCTGCTGATGGTTGCTACTGTTAACCCAAACGGGGTCAAAAGTTACCTCACCCAGCTTTTATGCAGCAGGTTTTTTTAAGCCCTTAAGAACGAAGCCACATTACTACCCATTTTGCAAAAAAAAAACCCAACCCAACTTTGTGTGTAAGAGACTCAGCCAAAGAGAAGAGATAAGGCATGTAAAGGACCGGTTAAGCTGGACCCAGACCAGCTTACTCAAAGCAATCTGAGTAATCGATAACCAGAGACAAGAAAATTAATTAACCGTTGTACGATCCTCTACAGCATTGATTCCAAGGACAAAAAGATCACGAGTAATTATCAGTAGTCTCAAAAGTTATTCATAGTAAGATTTAAGTACCCTCCAAAAAAAATCAATGGACTGAGCTTTTAGTAGCATATTCAAGCAAGGAAAATTGACCATATTATTATTAGCTGAAGATTTGGAAGGAGTGGGCCCAACTTCCCGCTCTATTAAAACATCTAAGGCAAGTCACTAGCCTTTTCATTCTGCCATCATTAAAAGAATAACTGCATACCTTAAACATATTTAATCTTACACTAACCTATGACAGACTGGGAGGTGTTTGTTGGCAGCCATAAATGCTGTATTCTTACAGATACGAATTCAATTTTACACTTAATAATCTCGAAGGAAGCAAGCTTGTTGAAACCCCCAGTCAAACCTTAAACAAACATCCCACTGTATTTCAAAATCTAATAGACAATTTAGTGTAATTACTTCTATTCTTTAAAGAAAAGAAGTAGCCAGGATTTAATCAAACAGTGCTGACACACATTGCATAGAAGGGAAAAGGATTATTTTGTCCGCAGTTTAACTCCAGGAAAAATTAAGTACCAAGGGGGCTTCCTACAGAAGAGAAACAAAAGCATCCAGCTGGTGACCACAGGGACCCATATTTATCTGTCTCTGTGAGCTTGCCTCTCTGCTTGATTCTGGCGACACAGAGAAGAGACAGGTCGCAGGAGCTGTGCTGGTGGATTCACCTCGTGCTCCCCATTCGATAGAATTCTCTAAGCTGCCAGAAATCGCCGCCGCTGGAAGCACTCCAGAAATGGGAGAGCTAACTATGACAGACACGCCAGACGGCTGGCCTCTCTTCAAAGGCTTGGAAGTGCAGGGTGGGGAAAACAGGGGTGGAGTGAAGAAACAATAATCCTAACTTAATTATAAATACAGCTTAAGAATCCCATGCTCTGCATCAGGAATACCTCCGGGGCTCAGAAAGCTGCCTCGAACAGAAAACACCGGGAATGACTCGCTCATGAGTGGCTCTTAAGTGGTAATACAGATGAAGAGGACAAGGGAATATGCCTCAGTAAGTGCTCCTTCAGCAAACTGCTCGAGTTGTTATTTTTCTCCAGGCTGGAGGGCTGCAGCCCATACTGAGTTGTGGCCTCCATGAAGGAGAAGGTGGGAATGACCCAGAAAGCATTTTGTGGCTGTGCTCTCCCAACGTCCAAAAGCTTTATTCCCCGTCTTACTTGACTCTGACAACAAACTGCCTGGGCTTTTTGGTGTCATCCATCTCTTCCCCACGTTCTTCCAGCTCTCCCTCACCATCAGGCTTGACTATTTTCAGATTCAACTGTTTTAACCACGAACAGTGAACACGCCGAGAGCTCACACCACTTGCTAAGCAGAAACTTCTCCTGGACTTCCCTGCAAATGCAAGAGTCCTTTGGTGTTACGTATCTCCTTTGTCTACCTTTGTGTAAGCTGCAAAGAAATCCAATTTTATAATTCCCTGCATCAACTACTTTAAAATGCACCCTTTGGGTCCAAACGTAACCACTGGCGTCTCAGCAGAAAAAGAAAATGCTAATAAATCTAACATTTAACAAATAGCAGGCAAAGATCGCTGTAGCACTCCCTACCAAACAAGGGAAGAGCTAAAGGTGCTGTATTTCTAAAGAAAATATACGAAACTAGTCCTTGAAATGTCAACTGCGACTTCAACGTGGAGAATTATTATAAATGACACTAATACAGTGCAAAGCCTTCCACAAACTGTGATATAACTGTAAATGAACCCAAAGGAAAGCTTTATTAGGATTTTTTTCTTGAATTGAGAGCAACCGCTTCTTGAGTGAAGACACGGTAACCTTCTAGACACTTCCAAATCACAAATGTACAGTGTGACAATCAGAGTTCTCCACAACTCACAAATTGGATACGAAAAAGATCACAGGCCTTGGAAACTATTTACTCTGCTTCCTCGTCTTCCTTTCAACACTTGTCACTATAGAGGCACGTTACCAACATCAACCAACACATCTCCTTAGGTGATAAGCGATAGCAAAAAGATGTCTGAAATAACTCCATGCCACCTACAAAGGCTGTGGAGGCTCCCAAGGTTTCTGAATAGTTTATTATTTGCAGAGCATTAACATGTGCAAACGGAAAAAAATGGCACTAATTTTCACATAATGTTTTTAGGGTTATCTTGATAACTTCTGTAGAGACAGCAAACACGACATGGGACACCACCAAAAGCTAAAAACCAGACCAGGTACGTTAGGTAATGAGGGGTGGTACCATTTGAATTCTTCATGATCCTGGTGCCATCAGGCCCTGTTGTTCCTCGCCCCACTCCAGGGCACAAAAACCAAAGAGGGAGCCCCAGTGAGGGCTGGGGCTGGTAGGGTAGAACCCCCATGCAGTCGGTAGAGCATAGATTCATAGAATCTTTGATGTTGGAAGAGACCCTTCAGACCATCAAGTCCAAGCATTGACCTAGCACTGCCAAGTCCACCACTAGCACATGTCCCTCAGCACCACGTCTGCCCAGCTTTTAAATACCTCCAGGGATGGTGACTCCAACACTTCCCTGGGCAGCCTCTTCCAAGGCTTGACAACCTTCTGGGTGAAGAAATTTTTCCCAATATCCATCCTAAACCTCCCCTGGTGCAACTTGAGGCCGTCTCCTATTCTCCTATTGACTGTTCCTTGGGAGAAGAGACTGAAGCCCCCTGGCTACACCCTCCTTTCAGGAAGTTGGAGAGAGCGAGGAGGTCTCCCCTCAGCCCCCTTTTCTCCAGGCTGAACAACCCCAGCTCCTCATAGGATTTGTTTTTAAATGCATCACACTATCAAAATAGTACGCAAGACACAGAAGCAGTGTTCCCACTTTATTGAGACAATGTGGATCTAATTCCTCCAACAGCTCACCAGTTTCAACAGCCAGAAATTTCTGTTTAGCAGCTGCTGTTGAACACCAAAATTTCACTGAATTTCACTGAATTTTTAGAGTTGGAAGGGACCATAGAGATCATCTAGTCCAACTCCCCAAAATGTTGTGAGGGTTTCTTCAAAATTTCTTTTTAGAAACAAATCCTGCAAACCTTCCCTTCCAAATGTCAACCTAAACTTGATCTTGAATACAAAGTATGAGAACTGCTATACCTCATCAGCCTTTGCTTATTCAGGCTTGACAGACAATATAAAAATCAGCATCCAAGTGCTTACGTTTCATAATCCCTTTACTTAGGGCAGTACGACTGCTGGCAGAGCTCTCTGCTTAAGTGCGGTGTTTTGCTCATAAAAAAGCCCACCACAACTTTCAGGGAGTGAGCTCTCATGATAACTGCCACAGCTGCTAAGAAATCAACTCTCTGTGCCGTGTACCTTACACAACTGTGACATTTTCTCCCATTATGCTGCTGACAAAGGGTGGTTTTTTCCTCTCTCGACTATAAAAATCTCTTAGATATCCTCACTTCTAAATAAGCAGCCTACAAATGTATTCACGCTTTTCTGTTGTTTTTTTTTTAAATCCATGTGTCTTAATAAATACCAAATGCTTCTAGTTCTGCGTAATCTAACAAAACAAAATATAAACCCAGAAGAAAACTGAAAGAAAAAAAAAATATCCAAATGTTATTCTCTGTTCTTACACCATGTTCTTAACACCATTTGTACAGTGCAGGGAAAAAAAAAAGATAAATATTTCTCACTGGAAATGTAAGAATTGCACACAGATTCCTAAAGATTACCATAATGAATTTTTGCCTAAAAAGTGTCTGGATTGAGAATTATTTAGCACTACCCACACTTGCAGAATTTAAATAATGATACAGCCACTCAGCATCCTGAAGTGACTCGTGCTGAGGTCCGATATGTGCCAGGGCAGGAGGGCGGCTGGAGGCTGAGGATGGAAGTGGGCAAAAACAACAGAAGGTGCTATCATCTCCTGAACCTGCAGGCTGGAGCCCCTCTGCTGGGAGGACAGGCTGAGAGAGTTGGGGGGGTTCAGCCTGGAGAAGAGAAGGCTCCGGGG
>JAOXNO010000078.1:2658159-2671978 GCA_028565335.1 Limnodromus scolopaceus
CCAGCCCTCCCAGCATCTCTGTGGCCTCCTCTGGCCCCCTCCAACTGGTCACCTCCTCAGAGCTGAAGGTGTGGGGCACCTGCCCTAAGGGGACTGCAAATGACAGAGCTGTTTTCAAGCAAACGTGAAGGAAGTCTGACACTCCAGGAGCGAGATGGGCTGCCAGGGTTATCCCGAGGAACAGGCTCCACGTTCAGCAGTTCCTGACACCACCCTGACCCACGGGGACTTTGCAGGTGCCTCCTGGGCATCACGGTGGCCACTGGAACGCCTCTGCCAGAGGAGCGGCCGACAGGACGAGACATCAGCCCCACTCAAGCGTCGGGCACATCCAAAGTGTCAGCTGATAAAGAGTGACCATCAGGTACCTTAAACCAAAACCTCCGAAGGTCCTCATTTGAGGATAAATGCACTCTCCGTTGAGTTCAGCTCTGCTGGAAGATACATTAAGTTTTAGCTAAGAAGTGTTTTCGTCAATAGCGATAGATTTGCAGTGAGCATTTTTCTAGGGATGCAAAACCCTGTGCCTCGCTTTTCACTCTACGCTTGTGTAAGCCGAGTCTTGGAAATGGCTACAACAATTTGAGTTGTTTTGATGGAGTTAATTAACTGATGCAATCCCGTATTCTGTAAATGAAATTGTAGGGATCCACCTGCAAACAAGTCTGCTCTGTAATTGAGTTCATCCTCCAAGGCATGACCTTTATCTGGGAGATCTTAAAGGCTGCATCTTTTTGACTCATGGCGTGGCACCGTGCAGCGCCCGCCTTCCCCTGCAGGACGAGGGGGAATGCTCGGGATCCCCCTCTACATGATATAAATAAATAATATAAATATATATTAATATAAACGGTCTACATTGGGATGCCTCTTCGCCCCCGACGGAGCCAAACCTCGCCACCCCGCATGCAGGAGAATAATCGAAATAGAATAATTAGAAATAAGAATTAGAAATCAGAATAATCGAAATAGAATAATTAGAAATAACTGACTCCTGATTTTAACAGACTAATTTCTGAGTCTTCTCGGCCACCACCAGCCGCCCATCACCAGCAGGAACCAGTAGATCCTGGCTGGAAGGGGGTTCCCGTGCTGTTGGGTTCCAGGCCCCAAGGGAAAGCAGCACGAGCACAGGTAAGAACTGATGGAAAAGCACATAATCCTCCTTAGAAATCTACACGGCAGCAAAACCAGAGCAATCCATCGCTACACAAATTCTGGAGCACCATCAGTTTGCATTGCTGAGTAGAAAAAGTAACAATATTGAGAAATAACGATTGAGAAATACTCAGAGTAATAATTATTGCAAATAAGCTTTATGAAGCTCCTCAGGAGTACTTAAGGGAGGTGGGACGGCCACAGGAACTTTTACTCCATTATGCTGAGTGTAATACTCCTATAAAAACGGAAATGCACGCAGAGGGTGAGTGGAAGAGTCTCCCCATAATCATCCAGGCTACTGAAAAAAAGTAGGAAGAAGGAAGATTTCCATGGAGAGGTAGTAGAGAAGATGCAATTATGTATTAAAAAAAATGAAAATAATAACCCTGTGTCCATTTCCTGAGCCTTCTAATTACTTTCTACAGATTCAGAGGAAAGGCTTAACTCCGGACAGTGGCCTGGGACGGTGACTCCACGGAAGGGGGTGACCCCGACGCGCCGGGGGCAGAGCACCCCTCCAACAGAGATGCCACACGACACGCACACCGCAAAGTTTAGTTCCATTTTATTTTCCACTGTTAACGGTTTTCGAATGATACATCATGCAGTCTGCCAGTGTATCCATCCATCTCTGATAGAATTTTAGAACGAAGATAAAAGACTTATCTCCAGGGGATGGGGGAAGGAGGGTGAGATCTGCTATCGAGAGTTTTAATACATTTCAGCATCATTTGATGCAATGGCAAAAAAATTTCCCCTTGTTACCAGCAAAACGTGTCCACAATTTATTTCTTTTTTTTTTTTTTTTCCTAAATTGAACACTACTGTAAAGATACACAGAGCCCAGAGAATTACACATCTGCAGTACACGTTACACACTTTACAAACTAGACAGGTATAATTCTACAGAATGCCTCAGCCCCCGCGGGTCTCCCTCGACGAGAAGCGTTCCAACGGACAGGGCGGCGAGAGCCAGAGCAGAACCGGTGGGTGTTCCCCCCCGGGGGCTTCGCACGTCGCACAGGCACAGTGAGGACGAAAAAAAAATCAAAGCAAGGGGAGATTAAGATTATCCTGCCCATTTGTTGTTGGATCCCTTCCATTTCCAATGGAGATCTACTTCATTCCTGTTTACGCAACGCCTCTCTCCTCCAATAAGGGAAATCTGATTAGGCCTTTTCCTTTTGGACCTGCATGA
Source organism: Limnodromus scolopaceus (assembly GCA_028565335.1). Classification (NCBI taxonomy): domain Eukaryota; kingdom Metazoa; phylum Chordata; class Aves; order Charadriiformes; family Scolopacidae; genus Limnodromus; species Limnodromus scolopaceus. The sequence continues at coordinate 2,660,519 of JAOXNO010000078.1, forward strand.
CCATTTGGTTTAAATACCCATTTATTCAAATGAAACCACGTTCAGCTTGAAATTCTTTATTTCTTATATTTCCAAGCCTTATTTATCAACATTTCAACCAAATGTGCAACTTAGTCCATTAGGCTTTATAAAACAAAACTCATAAGGTTCTATACGCAGAAATTACTGTAGTGAAGTTTTTTGTGACTTATGTTTTAGTTTGCAACATACTCAGGATAATCCGCTCTCACCCTTGTTGAGTTAAATACAAACGTAAAAAAATGCATCAGCCAAGATCTTTCCAGGTTTAAGACTTCCCTTGCTTTTGAGAAAACAAGTCGGTGAAACGTGAACTCAAGGACAAACACAAGATATTTGATCATGAAGAGAAGCTCAGGTGAGCAAGAAATGCTTTTTAATTACTAGCAAAAAGAAGGGTATGCACTTTAGTTCCATCTGAAGCACGTTTCCCATTTGTGAACAGTATTCCCACCAAAAGTTGTCCCATGCATGACATTTTAAGGTGTGAAATTTAAGTAAGTTGCGCTTTACAAATCACCACTTTAAAATTAGCCTAGAATAAACATAACACAACGTTCAAAGAGCAAAGAAAGTAAGAAAGCATCGAGCAGTGGAAACAGCAGGAGACAGGGTGCGATCTCTGCAGAGCAGATGTGGGGGTTTCCTTTCTATATATAAAATGTGTAAGACTTAAAAATGGTACAAAAGTTGAATATACAATACGCAATACAAACTTAAGTCGCCTAATTAAAATAGGCTTACAAACCAAGAATCTATACATAAGCAGAGTAAGTTCCATTGAGGGAATTAATAATTTCCAATTGAGTAAACACCTTCTGTATTTCTTTTCAAGAATTTTAGCCTCAGGCATCTCTTCAGCGTTTCAGTCCTAAAAAGTCCTCCTCCCAGCTTGATGTAAAAAGTTAACTTGGAGAAACTTCAGGTTATTTTCGCTAGGTGAACTGACTGGCTGATCAGCACTAGCGCAATTAAGCGATGTCAAAGGTAACTTAATTACTCGAGCCGAAGAGAGACCTCTCAACTGCCAAACTGACGGTGATGCTGCGAGGAACTTCACGCGGTTTTTAAGCTAATCTAGAACTTACTTCCGCGCCGAACTATGAATTCCAGAGACAGAACCAAAGTTTTCCTACGGTGCAAAATCCTTGACAGCAATTAAGTTGGGTATCTTTTCCAAGACAAGCGTTTTAGAACCAAACCAAGAGGATCATTATTAGTTCATAGTAGAAAGTTCAGCTCTGAACAGCTGATAAGGTAGCACAGAGTAGTTCTGAATGAGTACTTTTAATTAAAGATTGCATATGGCAAGTTCACAGTTCATTTTGCTGGCAGTGCACATGCACATAAAGAAAGAAAATATAAAACTTTGAAAAATACAAAATAAATTAAATACATGCAAATTTGCAACTTCATTAAATATTTTTAGCAAAACGCTCCCCAAAATAGTGCAACATGAAAAAAAAACCAACAAAACAACAGTTAAATTAAGTTCAACTCACTTTGCAACAACCTAAATAATTTCAGTAGAAAAAAAAAATACCTAAAGTCAATTCACGATCTTTCAAAACGCTCTGCACTGACTAAATAGTTCTACGTCTACTAACAAACGTGTTCGGAAATTAAAATAAAAATTAAAAAAAAAAAAGTCAATCTCAAATTAAATATGAGCAAATGTCTGCAAAACAAGAGCAGAGGGCTATGCTGGACCGTACCCTTCCTGGAACCCGCGTCGTTAGAGGTAGGGGTGCAGGAGGAGGATATGTGTGTGTGGCACAGAAGCGGGAGGAGGAGCAGGAGCTTCTGCCTGCCAGAGGAACCTTCCCAGAACGATTCCAGTGCCCCCCAGTGCTGAGAAGATGGAAACTTTCCGTCTGGCACGCAAGAGAGATCCGAGAAAGGGAAGGGGGTCTCGTCCTTACCTCCTGCGCACTGTCCGTGGGGACCACTTGCTTGGTGTAACCTCTAATGACATCCTTTTCCCCCTGCAATACGCTCTCCGCCTCCTAACAAGCGTATTCCCAAATTTGAGCTGCAAAGGACAGCTCGAGCAGACAACTCTTGCCTCCTTTAGGACTCTCTCTCTATATAATTTTTTTTAAGGTAAGGGGTAAGGTTTGGAGGATTTCGGTTTATTTTTATTTCTTTAAAGTAGCGTCTGTTCCGGTAGGGGACAGTTCACTCCTGAATTCCCGAGTGAGCGGACTGGGGCTTCCCGAAGGCGTGAGGGGAACGGGAAAGGGGGAGGGAAGCGGGGGAGGACGCTTGTCGGCTTTTCCAAGACAAGATTTCCACAGCATTCTGAAAGCCTTCAAAATTTCATAGAGAACAACGCTTACAAACACATGGCTAGCCATCACACTCCAGGAAAACCCACCACTGTAGGGAGAACTACAAGCAGATCAGATCTTAATTAATTATCTTAATCAGATAGGTCACACAGATATATTCATGTAACTACCAAACTTCAAAAAACCTAGATCTATACTAACAGATTTCTCTGCATCCCGTTTGATCTTTACCAGGTACTGCAATAAAGGTTATTTTATACAGTCCAAAGATTTTTATCAGGATATTACAAATGGTTCTTTGGGGAAATTTACTTCTGAAAATGTAAGCAGTAAAATTAAACCATATAGCAGCACATTTTCTTCCCCTAAAAATATAAAATAATATGTATATTATACAGTAAATCAGTCATGACAGAGCACAATCACCTGCCTTTGATGGCACTTGGTCATTGAATCATTAACTCTCTGATGCCAGAAGTCGGGATTTACTGATGCAAAGAGAGGACTTCGCAAAAGCATCGATCTGAGCGTAGAAGCCCCAACCCTAACCAGCGCCAAGGGGTCAAACGCAGTCAGTGAGAGATTCTGAGTGGCAGACTTCCTACCGTTACTTTAGATGGTTATGTTAAATACATTGTACAAGTATCTGTAGAAGAGTTGAGCCGAACACTTCTGTACACGTGGAGAATCCTACGAAGCTCAAAAGACCCGGGACCAGTGCATTGCAGATGGCTGCAGGACGCGCAGGATGATCGGGATGTGGATCGGGTTGAAGAAGGGGGAGGGGGAAAAAAAGAAGCTAGTGACTTAATGACAGTCCTTAGCATGCTAAGTGGAACTGACCTGTCAAGAGAGAGCAAGAAAGGTAAGGACAATTAGAGGAAGCTTGAGATTAGAAAGTAAGATACGCGCCCTGGCAAATCACCCGATACCTACAAGGCACAGAAATGGGATGCAAAGAAACCAAAGAGCCACGTAAAGCCCAATTTTAACAATTAATGAAATTTGGGTTTCAGTTTCTAACCCTTGGAGAGGAGTTTTCTCAGATCTGTCTTTCCAGCCCACAAATTGGCAGAGTCATAAGGAAACAATTCTCTTGACGAAATGCATTCTTTGCCACCTGTAGCACAGCATTATGTCTCGCCTAAATACAGCCTTAAACACTATCTAAAGGTCTAACCTTTTTTTCCCTTTTATCTCTCTGTTTTTAATAGGATTTTTCTCTCCACTGTTCAGCAGTTGGATATGCTGAAGAGCAGACGTGTGCGTATCTTATGCAACAAGTAAGGAAAGTCACTGCAGTTGAGTTTGAAAACTTCTTATAAAATGAAAGGCTGAAAAAATACAAATCCCAAGGAATGAAAGGCTGAAAACATACAAATCCCAAGCAATCTTTCTGTTTTATATGTCTCCTGACAGAGAGGTGCTTTCCTAATATATATATATATACACACACATACATATATAAAGAATATATGTTTAGAGAAATATATAAAAATATTTTATATAATATCCTGGTAATATATTATAAAATTATACTGTATAATTTTAAATACCATATATACATATTATACCGGCCTCTTTCTCACTAAGTTAATAGTAATTGCATCCAGAAGCAAAGTTCAAGGCACGTTACCAAGCACAAAGGTGATTTGAAGTTGATTATAAAATATTTGAAACACAGACTTTAAAAAACTCCTGGGTTTGAATTTTTTCCTCCACATTTCTCATTAGCCATATGGAAAGCATCATATAAGTAATTGAATGTGCTGAGCACATTTTTTAGTACATTAGCTAATATCAAATCAGCCTTACAAAGAGAGATGTGTTTTCCTCAATTAAGCATTTTCTTGTAGAGTTATTTAAAAAAACCTTGTCCATATCCAAGATCAAGATATAAAAATAAATAAATACATAAATATTGATGCATTGGTGTTTTTACATTTACCCTAAATTAATGGTGGGAGTTGTAGTTGGCTCCTAACTGTCATGCTTATTAACACCTTAAAGGAAACCAGGAAGATTATTAATTCATGCATCTTATTGGCTAGATTAACTATGGTCTGGCTAATTAAATATAGTTATTCATCTTGCTCAAGGATGGGGAGGTGCTGGGAACATACCAGAGACTTCAGGATAAGGGACATACAGACATATTTCACAAATACAGATCCCAGTGCAAGTTGCTTTAATAATTTCCTTAGGCCATGATGGAGCGTTACTCGTTAGTGTATCTTCATGTCAGTCCTTTCCTTCTCTTTTGAAATGAGGTGTCAGACAAGTTTGGGCAGATATTAGGAAGGCAGATAACCAGGTTCCTTCAGATTTGGAATAGGGAAGGACACACATCATTACCCCATCTGCTGCTGGTCTGTCTGTCCAAGGTTTGCCAGCTCGCCCACAGGTCTGGCGACTCCAGAGCATCCTCCAGCTCAGCCATTGAGAAAGGACTCGCAAAAATGGGGACAGCAAGCCTAGAAGTTTGCATACGGCACCTGAAGTGCTCTCCAGCAAAGCCACAAGTGTTGGAATACTATTATCTGTGCTGTCCCCAAGCTCTGCCAGGGACCCTCTGTTCCATGTGTGGGGCTGGGTGAGGTCCAAGATAAAACTAAAGCAGACTCAAAGATGATCGATCTCTGCTTCTGTGGTGGAGTGACTACATCAGTGGACAAGGGAAGAGCTATGGATGTTGTCTATCTGGGTCTATCTGTTGTCTATCTTCTGTAAGGCCCCCCAGGACATCCTGCTCTCTACACTGGAGAAGTGTGGATTTGATGGGTGGACTGTTCAGTGGACGAGGAATTGGTTGGATGGTCACATCCAGAGGGTAGTATCAACGGCTCAATGTCCAGATGGGGATTGGTGACCAGTGGTGTCACTCAGGGACGTAGTAGGACCAGTACTGTTCAGTGTCTTCATCAATGAAACCACACTATACAGTGACTTTGATAATTTTGTGCAGTTTTTGGCGTAAACTTTTTGGGGCAGCATGAGAAACAGTCAAAACAATTTGGGTTTTGCTTTGTCTTTTCTTTTTTTATTCCTATCTAAAGCAAAATTCATACTATAGCTGTTCTTTTTTAATGCCTGGTATTGTTTAAAAAACTTAATATTAACCTTTTTTGAAACCTGCACTGTGATTACATTTAGAAACTTTATGGAATTTACAACTGAGCTCTGTAGCTGACCAGCAGAGAAACTCACGTACAAGCACCCACATGACACGATTTGCAGCCGTTCACGTGTGGGGAGCGTGGTTCTTTAAAGTTTTGTCAGAATACTTCTCTCCACAAAATTCGAAAACTTTGTAAGATTTACACTGAAGAATACATTTCAACTAATTTTATTAATACAGGAAAGATGGGAGCACCTCTCCTATGGGGACAGGCTGAGAGACCCGGGGTTGTTCAGCCTGGAGAAGAGAAGGCTTCGTAGAGACCTTATAGCAGCCTTCTAGTACCTGAAGGGGCTTCAGGAAAGCTGGGGGGGACTCTTTGTCAGGGACTGCAGTGATAGGACAAGGGGTAATGGTTTTAAATTGAAAGAAGGGAGATTTATATTAGATACTAGAAAGAACTTCTTTGGTGTGAGGGTGGTGAGAGCCTGGCCCACATTGCACAGAGAAGCTGTGGCTGCCCCATCCCTGGAGGGGTTCAAAGCCAGGTTGGAGGGGGCTTGGAGCAACCTGGTGTGGTGGGAGGTGTCCCGGCCCCGGGCAGGGGGTGGCACTGGATGATCCTCAAGGTCCCTTCCAACCCAAACCATTCTATGATTCTATGATTAAACTGTAAGAATTGACTCAAAACTGCGCGACTTAGAAATCCCCAAGGCCGTCTCCATGAAATCCTGGTATAAATTTAGCTACAAGGTTGTAGCAATTCCAGTGCTATATTTCTCACAGAAGAAGTAGTTCAGAAAAACACTAGTACTGCAGCACTCATCCTGTTAGCTGTGAATTCCCTTCCTCATCTTTTCCAAAATCTTGGGTTGAGGCATGCCCCAGGTAACAAATTCATCGCGTTTGTATTTTCTACAGCGTAAACAGAGCGAGGAGTTATCTCTCAGAGCTTTGCAGACACGCCTCGGCCTCCTGAGTCTCCTGTTTAAACCAGATACCTGCAATTTGCAAATTCAGGACCGCGTTTTATTAACGCCCACATGTTTTTTTGCTCCCGTCTGCTACTGTTACTCATCAAATGCTACGCTTTCTGGGGGAGAAATCATCTCCTTACATCACGCTCGTTGCACCACGGCAACGTGGCCCAGCCTGGGCACAGTCTGAACTTCGTCCTGATGAGTCTCATGGGTTTGCCCAGCTCTGCAGAAGAAATTTTATCAATGAACTTCATAAGAACAGCAAAAGCAACACTGGCTGTTACTGTGTTAGTGAATCATAATCACTGACCAGTCTAACAGTAGTAAGTGTCTATTATCTTTACTGTGAATGATGATGAATGTAAGATAAATTGTCCCTCATCCTGGGATAAAGTTTTCATTCCAGCGATAGGGTATGGTACTTGGCAGCAAATATTTATGTAGAAACCCCACTTCTATTTCACTGCTGTTAAATGGATATAAAAGAGAGTTCTGCTCTAATTCTAGCTGGGTAGAAATGCCAGAAACATCTCAATGATCTTATGGAAATTATCTGTATAAATTTTTCCCTGCACAAGCAGTATCTTTACTAACACTCTCCCTCAGGCTCCTCTGCTTTCATCCAATAAGCTCAGAATTCAGATTATTGATCCTTTTGGCAGCCAAATAGCTGCAATTTGCCAATCATCTTAACCAAAGGGCCAAAAATGATGAGAACTGACTGTCTTTAATCACTGCCCTGCCTTCGTTTACTACATCTTCAAGACATCTTTCTAGATGCGTGCAAACAATCTAGAACTTGACTGACTTTAAAAAACAATTATAAAGCCTAAAACATGGTTCTTTGAAGGAGTAATCATAGAATAGAATCATAGAATATCTTAAGATGGAAGGTTCCCGTAAGGATCACTGAGTCCAGCTCCCACAAGTCAAATTGTTGCTGTACAGATAATATGGAATGAAAAACACAGCCAGGCCTTAGACTCAATCTCGAGCAATAAGGAAATTAGACCGGTAAAAGCCACAAAGGAGCACTACTGTCAATTAAGGAAAAAAAAAACCCCACACATACTTTTTAAATGGCTTCATTCCAACCTGCAGGGCTTCCATTTGGTTTTCAGAAATATTTTTTCCTAATTTTTTCAGAATCCATAAATCTTTAAGCTTAGCCCATTTCTTTTAAGATCTTCCATCTTCTTTTTCTCCACCACTATTGGCCAGGAGCTCCTCCGCAACATGTTCCAAGGCTGGCCTGAACCTGCTTATCCTCCACCACCCCAAATCTAGAACTTGGCATTTAAAACATTTGGTGGGTATTCTATGCCTTCTGATTGCTTTTTATTGATTTCCAAAGTCCTGTTTTGTAATACACCCATCTAGTTTTAAGTCTATTTGTTTTGTTAATAACTTTTTTTAATCTACAGTTGTTCACTTGACATGTGCTAATACCTAACATGCGGCCTGTTAGAGTTTACACTTAATATCCTAGCAGATGGAATGTTAAAGGCCCACCCAGTTTAGGCAGGTAGCAGCTTTTTTCCCCACAGAGCAGCCGTTATGATAAATGTTTGGAAATATTTTACATGCCTCTGTATCACACTCTTTTCCCTTTGCTCTTTCACAGAGGTGGGAATGCAATGAAGTAGATAGACAGAGGCTACCTTGCTTGGGAGATGGAAAAGCCACAATTTCAGTGCAGAAGGAACTAATGCACAAAAACCCTCAGCAAAGACTTGCCCTAATCCATCCACAACGAAAATATGTTGCTCGCAGCTACAGGGCTGGTGGAAAACACAATGGACAGAAACAATCTGCACCAACACAATAACAGCTTGAGTGTGACGTGATGGATGGGTTGCCTGCATGACATGAAACATTCTCAAAAAAAAAAAAAAAAGAAAAGGAAAAGAAAAAACCACCCAAGAATGCCAAGTGCCTCAAGGAAACCACATACTATCAGAAGAGAGTCAGGAGAGAGATTAATCCTCAAGGAGGGAAAAAAGGCAAACTTGGAGGGACAGCTCAGCAGTCCACTGCTTTTCACAGCCACTCACTGCCATCCAACTCCTAGTTTGCCTGTAACATAAAGTTATCATCCAAAATAACACCAAATGGCTCAGAAAGAATGAACATTTCAAGAAATAAACAGGAGAGGTAGGGTACATGAAGCAGTCTCATGGGAGTATGCTGCTCATCTTTCCAGGGTGAGATTTTTGCTTAGGAGAAACCCTCAAACTCTTGCAATTAAAGTAAAATATTTACTTTTTTTTTTTTCTTTTCTGAAGGCTGAATAAGAGTGCAAAGCAAAAGAAAGAAAAGTAAAGTTTGTCAAATTGTGACTCTTCAATTTGGAGAGCTCTGTGCTGCTGCCACTGATGGCTGCTCTACCCCTGTCCCAGGCTGGGATATCACAGCATGGGAACACATTCATGGTACAGAAAGCAGAACATTCTATTGGCAGAAGGAACCCCTGGAACTCTATTTTTACTACATGAGCTTCACACCTCTATGTGTGAATTTCAGTACAGATTTCAGAGCATTTGAGTTTATTTAAAAAAAAAGTTTTAAGTGATAAGTCATTATAATAAAAACTCTCAGCAGCAGCTTGCAAAGCATTCTAACAAGGCACTCCTCACTTAAATTACTAATTTTCACACTTAAGATACCAGCAAATGAGTCCTACTAAAAATAAATTAAAAAAAATACTGTGGGTCTTCTGAAAACAAGACTGAAATGTAAGGAAACTGGGTGATCAGTGAAAGAACAGAAGAGTGAGTGAGTTTGGTCTTACTTCTCGTTTATTTGGTGTTGTGATAGTAGCTGGAGTTGGACATCCCTCCCCCTCGGATGGCGTGGACAGCCGTTGGAGAAGACGCCGGGTAGTGACCAGGGCGGATGGGCTTGGCTGCAGAGGAAAAGCGGGAAACCAAACAGGACATTTAGCTTTCACACAAGTTTTTCTACCTCACCTTCTCCTCTGGTACAAACCCTGGTGTTTCCAAACAAGGAGCTGTGCTTGGCAGAGCAGTCTGTAATTTAGCTCTGCGGAACATGGCATTCCCTTACCAACAACAAATTCCCTTGGCCAACAACAAATACATCCCTTTTCTGCTCATGACAGAGCCATTTAACCACCCCATGCATGTCCCTCATCTCTGTGAAGATTATGGACTGTCTACACAACAGAGGGACCCACTTATTGGTCAGTGATGTACTTTCTGTGTCCACTTTGACTATTTAAATCATTCCAGAAGATGCTGAGACAAAGCTGTCAATGGCTTTCTACAAGCCATAGAATACAGCAGGAAACATTATGTACCACCCAATTCTTTCTCAGGTTTTAAGACACCAATATTAGTATCGCCATCCAAAACATTATCCTTCTACTTTAGCAATTCCAACAAATAATTGCAAAAATTGCCCCATCTCAAATACCATTTGAGTGTATTCATGCATTCAGATTGCACCCTACATATAGATCAAGCATTTGAATGCTATAGGAAGTTTTTTGACTCTACAGAGCTCAAATTAAATCACAAGGAGGAGTGATCAGGGAAAAAGAGAGGAAGGGCCGAGGTCCAGAAAGGCAAGGAAAGAATGAAAGCAGAAGGAGAGTATGTGGGGGAGGAGGAAGAAAGTGAGAGACTAATTTAAAGAGACAAGTTTTCAGGTCACTAGAAGGGCACACAAGACCCATTATGCCATTTATTTACTGAGTTAAATAGCAGAGGCGCTTTAAACTTTAGGTGGGGCAGATTCTATTTAAAAGCGAAGCCTTTGAAGATGCCTGTGCAGCAGAGAAGCAGACCCCGCGGTTTGCCCTGCTCTGCTGCTTTCAAAGCTCTCTCTATTTAAACACGAGCAAACAGACCAACCATGAAGTATGTGAGCAACCACTAACCCTTTAGCTCCGTGGCCTTACCAATTTGAGCGGAGTGTGCTCTCCGTGCCATGTTTTTGGCTCTCACGGCCTCCTTAATGCGATCTACCTCCTGCTGGTACCGTTTGCGGTCTCGCATGGCGTTCTCCTTGGCCTCCTTCAGTGCGCTCTCCAGGGCCTTGACTCTCTCTGCCGTAGCTCGAAGTCGTTTTTCCAGCTTAGGAAGCTCACAACGAAGATCTGCATTATCACGTACCAACTGCAAGAAAAGGAGTTTCAAGAACATCCCGTGAAAAAGGTCACTCCATTTAACAAACTTTCACAGATCTGATCCTGAAGGGTGAGGGTTCCAGGACTCCAGGGTGAGGGCTCCTCTACCATACCCACTTTTCTAGGCTTTAAGAGCAACTGTGGCAGAAACTCTGCAGAACACAGAAATACCCTGAATTTCACAAATACTTGATCACCTCATTATTTCAAAACGGCAATCCTTATCTATGGCTTTTGGACCACACTGGGTATCATTAAAAATTCATCATCTCCATCGTACAGTTGGACTCGGTGATGTCAGAGGTCCTTTCCAACCATGGTGATTCTGTGATTATGGCACGCTCACCTGCTTGATCCCTACTCCAACGTAAGGGTAAACTGGAAACTTCAATGCCTCAAACATTGTTAACAGTATCACTTAAAGGCTGTAGTTATAAATGTGAGGATTATGTGCAACTCTGAATTCATGCACTTCCTCAATTAAATATGAACCTGAGCAAGGTCTATCACAGAATCACGTGGTGTTGGAAGGGACCTCTGGAGATCATCTAGTCCGACCCCCCTGCCAAAGCAGGTCCACCCAGAGCAGGTTGCACAGGAACGTGTCCAGGCAGGGTTTGGAATGTCTCCAGAGAAGGAGACTCCACCACCTCTCTGAGCAGCCTCTTCCAGTGCTCTGCCACCCTCAAAGGAAAGAAGTTCCTCCTCAAGTTTAGGACAAGGTCTATCATTAGAGAACAAGTCATATGAGGAGAGGCTGAAGGAACTGGGCATGTTTAGTTTGGAGACGAGGAGGCTGAGCGGAGACCTCATTGCCCTCTACAATTCCCTGAAAGGAGGGTGTAGAGAGGTGGGTGTTGGCCTCTTCTCCCAAGGGAATAATGACAGGACCAGAGGAAATGG
>JAOXNO010000078.1:2690789-2717449 GCA_028565335.1 Limnodromus scolopaceus
CAGCTTTCCTGGAGCCCCTTGAGGGACTGGAAGGGGCTCTAAGGTCTCCCCGGAGCCTTCTCTTCTCCAGGCTGAACAACCCCAACTCTCTCAGCCTCTCATACCTAAGGAGAGGTGTCCCTGATGATAAACAATGCAGTCAGAGTTGCACTTTATAATTCGCAGGAGACTTCGCCAACACATGTAATGTCTTATAGATATACAAATACATGCACATCCTTTCTCTCTCCTTCTCTGTCCCCAAATTTCAGCTGAAGAGAGACCATTAGAGACACATTTATTAACCAATTTACAGTTCACAGCTCTGAACTGCTTTAATGAAAGAGGAAGCTCAAGCCACAACACAGAACTTGGACCTCAACTGCAGAATTTGTATTTTCCTACTCCATCACAGTCCTTGAAGAAAACACTGCCAGGAAATGCACAGTAAGGCATCCAATTTTACTGGCATTTCAACTTCTTTGTTAAGACAGCATCCTTATGGGTAGGAACTGATTTTAAATATAGAAGAGAAACGATGATGGATTCCACTGTTCAAGTCCTTCCCCCAAACTGCAACAGGGACACCAAGCACAGGACCTGACCAAGTCCCTCTCTTCCTGTTCCTTCTCTACAGGAACACTAAAGATAAATCATTGCTTTTTACCCTATCAGACTCAGCTGGTATTTTGTGTTTCACTGACAAGCATGCTAGATTGATTTCTGATAAAAAATACAGCTATCTATAGTAGAATACATCGAATCACTTCCCAGATAGAACACGAGAATGGTCTACACTGTAACAAGTTATACATGGCAGTATTTTGGGTTTGTTTTGGGGATCAAATACCTTCCCGTTTCCCATAGTGCTGCAGTAACGCACCAAATTATGCTTCCCATGTTTTCTAGGGTGAAACTCAAACCTCCTGCCATTTCCCTCAAGAATAATTTAATAGGCTTTGCTATTATTGATGAGGGAAAGTGAAAGAATGACTGACTTCTTTTCATTTTTCTAATCAATACATAAAAGCTAGAGGTTGCTACTGGGGCTGCAGTCTCCATCACAGAAAAGCTGTAATTTCTTAAAGACCTTTACTGTTATTTTGAATGCCATCCCCCCGACTACTTATCTTCACACGAGCCAAAGCCATTAATGGCAAGCGCTCGGTAAATGTATGGCCGATAGCTTTAAGTGCCAATGAGGTATTTCAAGCTGTGCAAATAAATAAATAAGCCACCTGCACTGCAGGCAGCGTTCACAGCTAGAACAATAGGAACAAAAGAGCCCCAGGGGATGGTTATGTATTTTCCTTAAATTTCTAATACACAATAAATCTGGAAAAAATATTAAGATACCGTCTCCCTTTTTTCTTCCTCCTATGACTCCAAGATTCTATGATGCTATAGTTTGCTGAGGGATTTTACAAAAACCACTGAAGAAAAGGAGTGCTGAAAAGCCTGTACCGAGCCCTTAAATTTAAAGGCAAATTTGGCTCTGATTTCATGGAGAACACCACCAAACACTATTTGCAGAGGGAACAGAGGCACAGAGCTGACATGATCTGGTTTTATGCAGTGATAGCGTTTTGAACTTTGGGACATTTTCCAGTTCATGGTGCTCCAAAAACACAGGGAGACACCGACCCATTTTGGCTTCGTTTTCCATTTTCACGCAGCGAATGGAGTCAACCCAAAAGTTCACACCTTATCATCCAGCTGCCTGTAGAGACTGGCAATCTCCTCATCATATTTCTGCTTCTCCTCTGTCGAGATGCTGGCAACGACTGGTGTGATGTTGTCGATAATCGGGGTGTTATCACAAGGCTCCAGGTTCTTCTGGTCCTTTGAGCTAATCTGCTCATCTTCAGGCACAGCTTCTCCTGCAGGCACGCAATTTATGGTCATTACAATCCAAGAGAAATGGTTGGCCAAACCCAGGGACATCCCAGGATGGTCCTTCATGGCTGCTGAGAGGGACTCAGAAAAGCAAAGAAGGGCTGTATCCAGCTGTGCAAGGCAAGGAACTGCCATGCAGACAAATGAGGGGCCAAAGGAGGTGTGGAAAGATGGCCATCCTCGTTAGGAAAATTACCTCCATGGTTAGAAACACAAACACACACAATGCATCAACAGTTCGAATGGCTACCGTTAAAAGCACTAAACTCCCAGCTCTCTTTTCACTCCAACCCTCTATAGAGGGGATTAGCTCCATGGATTACCAGAAGTGTAAATAAGGAGCAAAAAAATCCTACTTTCAGCCTAAAGCCTACTGGCAATTAAATGTCTCTTCCTCTCCAGATTTCCAACTGCATCATAATGAACTGCTAGAGCATCAGGACAACAAGCGAGACAGCTGCATTTAAAATTATATTCACCTTCTGCCTTGTCACATCTAAAATTAAAGCCCATACACCAATTTTCAGACGTTGCCTGTGCACACCAGACAGGATGTTCTCCCTACACCTTTGCGTTCAAAATCATTTTCTCCGAGGAATATTTTCTTGGTACCGTCGGTGCATTACAATTCCGAGCCCGGTGCAGTTCAGTGAAGAGGGACAGGCGAGGCGCTCATGCCAGAAATTGAATCTATTCTCATTAGAGCCTGGTGAGAGACTCCACCAGTCACTGAATCCCGCACATGTTGTGGGAAGGTTACATCCAATCCTTCTGCACAAACAGTTTTTTTTCCCTTTTCTATGAAAAGCTACAATATTTTAGTCCCATAAAGCTTCACTTGTCATTCCTCTTGCCAAAACAGCGTAGGCACTATTTGTTTTACTGGGGGGGAAATAAGTAAACATGACAAACGTATCAAAACCCAAAAAGGCAGGCTAATTCCAGCCCCAAAGCAAACAGAACAGGGCATGAAAGAGCACAACCAACTAATGGAGAAGATAATTTTCAAGCTTAAAGCATGAAAAAGAGGAATTTGAAAACAAGGATCATAACCTCAATAAAAGTACCTCACTCAAAATACTTTTTGCCCTATTGCTAATGGCTTGGTGATATTTTATCTTGCTAATGAGAAAAACGTAAATTGATTTTTCATTGTAGCATTTCAGTGGAGCAGACTAGGAAAAGCGGGCTTGATCAGACCGCGGGACCCCACACACACGGCAACGCTCCTCAGGCTGCAGAGAATCCAACAGGAGCCTCCCAAAATGAATTTTTAGATTTTCATTCATTGGATGAAAACAACCTCCTACCCATAAAACACAGGCCAAATTGTGCACTTGGATACAAAGCTGCTGAAATCCTGCTTCGGTGAGAACTGAGCACACCCATTTTCTGCTACGGTTTTATTTTGCATATTATTTTCTAAGTTTATAGAATAAGCCATACCAACGGAATATTTCTGCCTCTATCTGGCATTTCATATTCAAGATGCAATTTCTGTGACACTTTTGTTCATAAAGAGCCTCTTTTGACAGAATAACCTTCCAAAGGATGCTATCGCAGATGGTCGGACAAGAAATCAATAGTATTTTGAATGCATTGAATGTATTGCTGGGTAACACCAATGAGAAAAGCAGGAGAGACAGAGGGGACGAGGAGGTGTGTATATTTAGACAAAACAATAGAAACAGCATGTTACAAGGCTTGTTCACGTGCCGTATAGAAAGGATCTATATAGGGTTTTCTAAAAAAAATGTTGCTAGAATGGGAAGGAAATTAAAGCCGTCACATTTAGCAAAGACGGAATGAAACAGGCAGAAGAGGAGCGGGTTAGAAATCCCCAGCCCTCCCCAACACCGCCAGCACAACCACCGTCTCCATAGCAATTGCGCTGCGCTGATAAGGGAAATACTCCCTGCACCCAAATCTCCAGAGAAAGGCAGGGAACGCAATCATTAGGTACCGATCTCTCATCTGAAAGGCAAGGAAACAGCACAGGCAGCTGCAAAAGGAAACAATTTTTCGCCCCCATAAAGGTCAGGTATTATCTTGTAAGGGGCGATTTCACCCAGGGATGTTCAAAACTGTGCCAAACGAACTGTGACTAATCATTAAATCACAGATTTGTTCTCATTTTAGATACTTCACGTTTGCAAGAGTTACGTACTATTGGACTGCAAGACACATCAACGTGTAGGACCGTGATGACAAGCAATTGAGAAAATAAAAATGACTCCAAAGAAGTGGTATTTTACTGTTGAGGCTTTGTTGGGATTTCAGGGTGCAAGAGGGTTCTGGGCTAGGTTTTGGAAATTGGGGAGGTTGTTTTTTTGTTGCTTCTAATTGGTATGTGGGTTGGGGGTTTTTTTTGTTGGTTTTTTTTTTAATACATGGAATAAAAACAAAAAGCAAGGATGGTTTGCTAAAATTATTTGTCCACATTCCAAATTAAATAACAATTCTTTAATTTGCATTTATGCATAAAAATATTACTCCTCCTCTAGCATCCTATGCTTGATCGTACAAACCTACCCTGAACAGAAATTCCCTATGTTTCTAAGCAGAAAATTGGCTGTTCCCAACACTAATTTCACTCGGAAGCCACAGAAGGAAACCAGTGGTCATTCATCAATCAGGTGACACTTTTAATCATTGTACTAAAGGACTAATTACTCTAATGGTAAACTCAATTATAAAAAAAAAAACCAACCACCAAGATCTCGTTATCTTAAAGCATAATGGAACTGACTGTCAGGCCTGAAGAGCAGAGTTCTTTGAAAAAACCAACCAATCATAATGGCATTTTATCTTTTCTTTGTTAATATGATTAACATTATTAAAAATTATTGATGCCTTCCTGTATTGGCTACATCTGATGTCACACCAGCTTTGGCATTGAAAACGGTACCGGTCTGTAAATGGCTGCTGCTGGTTTCCCTGGTTTTTGCTTCTTCCCCTGTCAGTTATTACTATGAAGCGTGAGCTCCAGCTCTGAATGGTGAGCTTAGAAATAACATGACTCTTTGTGATTTAAGGCAAGATTTAAACCTATGTAATTTAAAAATACAAAGGCATGTACCCACTCCCATTTTCTGATACGTACCATTTCTCCACCTGTTCAGTTCCAGCTCTAGGTGCTGAATAACATTCTTTAGACTCTTGTTTTTGTCTTTCTCCTTCTCGTATTTTTTCTTCCACTCCTCTGCAGTCAGCTCCAGATTCACAGACACCGTGTTCTTGATCGTCTTGGCTCTGCGCAACAAAACCAGGTGTCAGTTGCTCTGCAACTTTTATCTCTGTACAAGAATTCAGAAATTTTTTCGTAACACAAAGGGAAACCACTGAACATTTGCAATTTATTTTCTAAAGTACAATGCCACAATTCCATTTTCTCTCAAAACTTCAGTGCCATTACTACCTTGAAGCCTCAATGGAAATTCTTCCAGTGACCAGTTAGACATGGATCTGCCTCTTCAGATTCCTTCAAAACTAGAATTTCTGGAAACTGTTCTTGGATTAAGGACAAAACCAAGACCTGTCACTATTGCTCTGTGAGCTAAGCTGTCACCTCGCAGCTTCTCCTGGACCCACCACAGAGTTCCCCACAGCATCTGACCACAGGCTCCCCCCATGTCTGAACAACCATCCCTTAAACTCCACCAACAAAACTCAGCCATACGTCAAGTATCGCAGCATGAAGGTTATCAACACAGCGAAGCAGAGATATAGAATCATAGACTCATAGAATGGTTTGGGTTGGAAGGGACCTTGAAGAACATCCAGTGCCACCCCGTGCCCTGGGCAGGGACACCTCCCACCACACCACGTTGCTCCAAGCCCCATCCAACCAGGCCTTGAACCCCTCCAGGGATGGGGCAGCCACAGCTTCTCTGGGCAACCTGGGCCAGGCTCTCACCACCCTCACACCAAAGAAGCTCTTCCTGAGATCTCATGTCAATCTCCCCTCTTTCGGTGTCAAACTTACAGAAACTTATCCTTCTTGAAAGCCATATAACACTTTCAAATACATGTTTGGGGGTAGAAGGAAGGGAAGGAGGGGAACTGCTGGTCACCCCTGGGTAACTGGGCTACTGCTGGGCTGAGGAGGGCTCTCAGGGGGAAGGGAGCCCGAACTCATGCCTGTGCCACTGCTCACGAGTTACTGCCTCTCTAGGCAAAAATCACAAAATTTAAACCCTTCTAACAACAACCGCCACCACTTTACTATTGTGAAAGTGCTTAGCTCCAGCTGAACCAAAACAATCCCACCAGAAAATGCAAAGCAAGCAGAAAAACCACACTGCACCTACTCTAGCAAATCCACATTTAAACAGAGAAATCAAACAAATCAGTATGAATTAAGAAAGTTTCGGATCTTTGCCCTTCACTGCTCAGACACTGAATCCCTCTGACTCCAGTGTTACGAGGTAAAAGAGAGGCTAAATAAAGGAATAACAGACAAACCTCCTATGGGTTTGTAAAGCGTAGGCTGAAACGTCAGTGCAAGAAACTACGCCCAGGAATGGGCTAGAGACATAAGGGCTAACTCTTCTTTGGGAAGGGCACAGGATATTAATTATTTTCTTCACAGCTCCACTTACTGATTCTAAAGCATCCTTTAAATGTGGCCAATCACTAAAAATCCCAAAACTTTGTTTTGTCAGCAAGAAAACACTTCCCTATCTGTGCCTCATCCTCCAAATTGCATTCCAGTGACTTGCACTATGTGGCAAGCAAGAGTTTTATTACCTTAGAAACATTTTTAAATAACCCTATACTTTTAAAATATGCAGATGCCTAATAGTTGGCTTTTACATATTGTCTCTGCCAAAAGCATGGCTCGAGTTTCCACTCATTGAACTGCACCAGGGGAAAAAAAATGCCACACCATTAAGTTCATCGACTGCGTTACCCTAATGATGGATGAAGTACTTACTAGCAACTAGAATTAAAAACAATATAAAAACACAAGAAAAGATGGAGCAGAAAGAGAAGAAGCCAATTCACTATTAACAGAGGAGCATAGGCACGTGTTGATTAGTGTAAATGGGCCCATGAAAATGAATTTTACTCCTAACACTTATTTTAATGGTGATATAATTCTTTCTTGCTGGGAAAGATGGAGGAACCAGTAATCACCCATGACTCATATACCTTCCCTTTAATGTTATTCAGGCCCTTAATACTGTCACATCAGAAAAATGAAACACCGCAACCCAAGAGCCTGTAAAAGAAACCATTTCCCGTAGACGGCAATATTCCTATCCAAAATGCTGACAAATAACACTCTGTATGTATAGTCTGTGTGCTGCTCTGCGGGTCCACTCTATCACCAGTCCTCCTGCTGGTACTTCCTCCCTAACAACTGAAAGTTCTCCATGAGGAACTCCCATTTCAGCCCAATTCTATAGCTCCTAAGCAAACAAACACAAACCCCACAGTAAAACCCCAACCAAGCACTCCCAGGAAGTATTTAGCTATTTTCCCAGTGCTTTCAGCTGACATCCCAGTCCTCAGTGAGGAACAGCTTACAAATGTTCCTCTTCCTTGAAAAGTGTTGGTGATGTCACATCACCCCAAGCTCTGCTAGCCAGGAGGTGCAGAGTCAGTTTGAAAACTATTTTGCTCCAAAAAGAAAGGCAAGTTTTACTGATTATTGGGAAGAGAAACAAACCCAAGAGAAATGTAAACTGAAATAACCCAGAAACTGGACTTTCTCTACACACGCTTCCTCAAGCAGTCAAACATACAACTGCCCAGAGATCTTGGAGCACTGTTACACGTTACAGAACAAAAGCAAACCCCCTTTAATCCAGATTAAAAAAAATAATTTTAAAAAAGCCACACTACCTTTTAATCCCCTTAATCTGAACTATTACGTTTTACTGCTTACATTTCTATTTACTTCAAACCATACCTGCAGACAGAGCACACTGAAACCTAACACAGAACCTACTTATCAATTAAAAATGAAATGTCCCTGCACTGCGCTACTGCCCCGGAGCCTTATCCAGAATAAATTAGCAGGAACTTCGGGACAGCTCTTCTGTTCTAGAGAGGTGCAAGATGAAATCACCTGCAGTCAGAAAATTGTACGTGGGGAGGTTGAAAGTGTGAACCATCAAAACGTCGAAGCTTTTACCATCAACAAAAACTGTGCAACTCATTATATTTCAGAATTGTTAATGCTCTTCATTTAATTACTGCATCTTAAGATTTGCATTTAATCAACATTTCTGCGATGAACATTATAATATATGGGGTGTCAGTAGAAGCTTACATCTTCAATAACTTAAACAGGTTCATCATAAACTGGTGAATTAAAACTGCACAGTGACCCTTGACCCAATTATATGCTAACGACCACTTTTCCATAAAAACTTAGTGCAGCGACCTGTGAAGTTCCCTTTGGGGAGTTTTTTTTGCTGTTATTTAAGTGAGTAGCTTATAGGAAGCAGCGATGGGAGGAACTGGGGCTTTTTGCAGCTACCTGGCTTCCAGCACATGGGTCACTCCCCACCTTCCACAAATCCCAGCAGCAGGTGACAAGGACAAGTTAATACTGGTTCTGGCAATGCCAGATGGAGAGCGTGTTGCAGAAAACCCGCACTAATCCGCAACTCTCCACTAAGAGGGACTGCAGCCGACTGCAGCTGTCTGTCCTGCACTTTCATGTAAACTTATATACAATAAAGGAATCATCTTCCCTAAGAAAATCCAAGGAAAACTCACATTAAAGGATAAAAGTGAATTAATAGAAGATTGTCATATTCATCTTTCATCCATGATTTGACTTTCCAATATAAATTGCTCCTTAACAGCGTGGGTTTCAACACAAAAATTATGCATGGTGGAAAACAATCTATTTTCAGACAAAGATAAATTTATTGTATTATACAAACTGTTAAAGAAATTCTATTTCAAACTATCATAACTTGCTAGTATTTTCTTCTTTTGGCTATTACACAAATAAACCAAAATGATTACAAAGGATCAGAGTTCTCCTGAATTACAACAAAAGCAGTAATTACGTCATGAGCCTGACCTATTTTTGCAAACTTTCCAAATGTATTTCATGTGACTATTGCCAACAAACACATACGGAAGAGAAATTTTCCTTCCAAATACTTCCACGCTTATTTTATCCTCGCTTGTTTCTGAAGACTTGTTCCTAAGCTGTTAAAACCTTTCAAATGTAAAAACGTCCATGAGCTATCATGGTCATCTATCGAAGCTGTCAATATTACATAGAGTCCACGTTCTTCATTTTTCACAGCTAAAAAATATTTTTTACAACCATGACAATAATCCCTGAGATGCCATTCAAGGAGAAGACACATCTTAAAAGCATCAAGAGCAGCATCAGATAAAGCAAACCCGAATATTTTCCACTGTTAGCCAACAGAAAACCACCCGATACCATTATCTTCCCCATAAAATTTCAAAGTGCTCCGATAACACTTTGTGCTTTCTACAGGAAAAACTACCAGAGCTTCTAAGCAGTGCAGCTGCCGGCCAACATTAACATTTATTTTTATGGTACCACAGGGAACGAAGAGACAGTTTTCTCAAGTTCTCCAGTACTATTTTTGAACAACTCCAGAAACCATAACCTCTATATTTTAAAGTGCCCACTCATCTCGCTCCCCTCAGCAGAGCTGGCTCGGAATGCGTGGAAGAGCCGGAGTGTCATCCGGCCTGATGCCGAGTGGGACTCACCGTTGTCCAAACATCAGGGTGGACTTTGTTTCCGCTTCGTTGAACACGGAAGGAGAACAGCATATCACGATGGTGGTTCTGCAGTTCCCACCGAGGGAATCCTGAAGTATTCGGGTCATTTTGCTGTCTCGGTATGGAACATGGGTTTTCTAATCAAAATATAAATAAGAGACAAGAACAGTTTTTTTAAGTAATGATATCGTAATGGAAGAGAACGTGAGTCAACAATGACAGGTTTAATGGATTTGAAGCATGCAATCCTGAAGAGTAATTGTTTTGATTGTGCTAAGATTGGATAATCACTCAAGTGAAATCTCTGAGAATTAGTTTCTTATCTTCAGTGGAAGAAAAGCGCCACTGGTTTGTGGCTGGAAAGCTAATATTTTCTTCTTTCAGAATTGAAATGTTAGCTGACTTCTTTATGTGCATGGCAAAGAAACAGATAGATAAAAAGCCATTCTTCAACAACACAAAACAGGATTACTTACAGTTCCTTCTGCCAAGGCAGATATCACATTGCCTAAAGCAGACAAAGACTTATTGATATTTTTAGCTTCATCAAGAACAGCGCCCTCCGCTCCGGTTTTGCTGACCTACCAAAGAGAGCAGGCAACAGTCAGGCTCAGCTACCGGCAAGCGCCTCTACAGATACAGCTACAACGCAGATACTGCAACTGGTAAAGATGCTCTTGGAAGAAAAACAAAGCAAGGTTATCCCTCAGTATGAAGGAGGAGAATTTTATACGCACTTTTTTGTTAGTAGAAGCCTGTAAAAATTCCACGTTTCCTTCAGTGTAACAGCAAGTTGACCCTTACATTGTTCAGGGAAAAGCTGGTAAGTCCGTGCTCTCTTGAGGACGCTTGGGGACCACTTCTAAGATCAGACTGTCCATAGAGATGGGGAACGCTACAGGTGTATTCTCAGTGGCACAGAATATGTCACCAAACAAGTATCTTGGCTTTGTATTCTGCTTGCATGGACCAAGAATATCAGGACGGAAAAAGCGTGATGTCACTCATCCTGAATGCAAGGTTTACCAGTCTACAAACTGGATCCTAAGGTGGCCCAGGCGAGAAGCTTGGTGGCCTGGAACCAGCACTCTTTTAAACATCAACACGGTTTTACAGTCTTTTCTCTATTTTTGGGGGGGTGTGGGGTAGGGCACAGAAAAGTAGGATGAAGCCATATATTTTTCTCTACATTAAAACTACAGTATCTGTACTTCCCCCTTAAAACGCCACGTGACATAAAAGGAAACAGAATTATACCTTTTAAGAAGACAATCTACCAAGGGAACCCTTATTTCAGGTTTTTTGTACACCCAAACAAACAAAAGTGTAGTTTTTAGAGGAGAGCAGAGCCTTACTAGGCACTCATTTTCTAAACACCACTAAGAGTTTTTTATTTAACATTTAGTATTACATGCAATAATAGAAATTAACATGATTAATTACTCTGGTGAATGGCTTCCCCATTGTACCGATGGGTTATCAACTGTGTGTTCCCATGAGCATTCTGAAAGCTGCCCAGCCTATCAAACACAACCTTTTATTTTAGTTCTCATTTTCAGAAAGAAATAGAAATCTCTGACCACAATGAGAGATGTTGCTTCATCGTGAGTAATTATTTTGACATGCACAGGGGTTACCAAGGATCCAGCTTGAATAAAGAATTCCATAGCATTGCAAAATGACGAGTTTTATCATTTATTTCATTTACACTGAAACAATTTTGAACTCTCCAGAAGATGTTAGAATGAGAACTGGGAAACAATGACATTTTCCCACTGCAGTACTGTTCTAGACCATTAGTCCTTTGGTAAACAGATACAAGTTTTTTTCTGGTTAGTATTTTTCTATATTGGAGAGCGGAAATAGTCACCAAAATCAAGAGACTCATTCAGGGAGCTTCAGATAGACTTCAGCTGTATAACTGCACTAGCTGCTGTTATTTCATTGATCTAATACGTGAAATAATTACAGACAACTTAGAGATAGGACAGGTCTGAAAGTAAGCAAATTCAAATAGCTGTCTAATATGACAAATTATGTTAAATTACATTGCTTTCTTCAAATACTCATAACTAAATGTGAATCTATATAG
This sequence comes from Limnodromus scolopaceus, assembly GCA_028565335.1. Lineage (NCBI taxonomy): Eukaryota > Metazoa > Chordata > Aves > Charadriiformes > Scolopacidae > Limnodromus > Limnodromus scolopaceus. The sequence continues at coordinate 2,702,488 of JAOXNO010000078.1, forward strand.
AAGTACACTGGTTCAATCCACTTTATTATAAGTGAAGATATATTGCAGATTTTTAGGGTTTGCATTTCATACCAACAGTTCCGATCTGCTGCTTTTCTCCATCCCATATTAAAAAAAAAAAAAAAAGAAAAAAAAAGGAAAAGAAGAAAAAAAAACCTAGTTGCCATACTAACGATGACCTAAGACAAGACCTCTGTAAAACCTAGCTTAATTTGCACATTCACACACTCAATTTAGTAGCCCCAGCAGGATTATTCACAGTTTAGGAAAAAGGAAAGGTTACCTTCTCGCTTCCAGCCAAGTCCACCAGGTAAAGCTTTCCACTGAGTTTCTTCTCAGTTTCCACATTCTCTTGCTTAATGTTAATGAGGAAGATACTGTGGCTCCTAGAGCTGTGTTCATTCATATCTGCAATCACATTTGAAAGGTTTTGTTTAATTGACTTTAGAACCTGACAAGAAATGATATCTCATCAGAGCTAGCCTATGGCTAGTACGAGGAGATTGACTGGAGAGCCCAGACCACTGTTCTGACAGCAGCATCTACACCAGGAGCTGCAAATAAAACTCACGGGCTACAGAATGAGCTTCTACTTTCTCCCAACATCACCAAGTTAACCAGATTCATGACAAAATGTAGCCTTGGGAAAAAAAAAAAACCACACCCTTTTTTTTTTTCCTTTCTTTTCTGAAAGTTTTTTTATTCCCCTGAAGCAATAAAATTTGACCAGAAATAGTTAAAAAAAAAAATCACAAAAAATATCATAGCCTAAGAATAATAAAATAACATTTCACAGATACAGTAAGAAATAAAGGTTCTGTCCTTTTATGCTTCTTCATGAGCATAGGCAGCTCACACAAAAACCTGCTGTGATATAACATACACTATTTAGACACAGAACTGCAATAAGGATGTATGGACAGCATCCTGGGCAGAGGAATAATTTTGAGTTGAGGAAGAAAATTTAAAGAGAAGTAATAACAATTTCCCAATATTTTAGCAAAAGCTTGCATCAAAAACATACTATTTAAATTAAAAATTCAGTGATTTTTATTGTTTATGGAATTAAAACTCCTCCTTCACCCAGGCAGCAGGTGAAACACAGGCAGCTACGGTTTCAGCTTCCACTTATTCCCAGTTTGATTGTAACTGGATCACGCTTGAAGTTTTTCTAAAGTAGCAAAAAGAAAACATTAAGAATCAGTCAACCCCTTTCTCATCTCTTTTCTCTGTTACTTTAAAATCCACTACCGCCTTTCCCCATTCACAGCAATATTTATATTTTCCTTAACTCCCTTTTTCTCCTCCACCTCCAAAGCCATTTTTTTTCCATAACACTTTCAAATTTGCTCCTTGCCATTTCAGTCTAGGTAAAATTCAATCTGTCAAATTCTGTCAGAACTTTTCTGGGTGCACCAAATGCAACAGGCAGTGTCACAGCAAGAGATGTATTTGGATATTTTTTGTTGAAGAGAATAGCAGAAACAACAGGAGGAAATGTTACGCAGAAAAAAAAAAAAAGAGGATACATTTCTATTGGTATGATGAGAAAGGCACAAGAAAGCTAATGAAATATAGTATTTACCAAATCAAGAGGGTAGGGACATGGAAGAGAAAGAAGTTACCCAGTGTGTCATAAAAAATAAATTAAATTAAAAAAAAAGCTAGCACAAAACCCCCGTACCCCAAATCCCATCCCAGCACAAAGATTTGAGTTACAAGAGTTTCTGCCAAGTTCATTGCTTGGATCAAAGACATCTTAGAGTACAAATTGGGAAACTGGCCAAAGATACCTGTCCTTTTTATCACGGTAACGCTAATAGCCTGCACGCAACACAACGGCAGTGCGTTTGGCACAGCCTGGAGTGAATATTCTGGTTTTTAGTTGAGGAAGATTTGTTTGTTTGGCCATCATTGGAACTCAACCTCAACTCGCAAGAGCCTCCTAACTGCTCTGCAGTCTTTGCCTCCCATTTGACCAGTGAATTGCTCTGACACCTTGACTTGTAGCATAAAGAAGAGTGTACGTACAGAGTTGCAGCTATACATCATTTCAAAATATCTATACTATGTGTGACAGCACATATTTTGACACTTTATATAACAATACTATATAACGCCATATGTTAAATTCAGGAGTTCTCAAAGCTGAAAGTCAATAAATGTTTCCGTATGCAGTGAAGTGGTAAAATAAATTACAGCTCTATTAATTTTAGAGTGCTATGATTTGTACATCATTACACCATTCAAGTAATTTGAAGTACTCTCTGAACATGAAGAATCAATACATCACCGGGAAGGTACTACCACCCGCACTTTATAGCCAGAATACTTACTTGTGACGGCTACATGACGGTTCGCTTTCCCTTCATCGATGACATCCAAAACTTCTTCAGGACTAGATACAAATCTTTCTGTACAACCCTAGAAATAGGCAAGTCAAACACAGAAAAGTTTAGGAACTGTCCTAATACTCCAAATGCCCTCAGGAAGAATATTTAGCACTGATGAACAAACTAATTAGAAGACCCATCAACAGTCACCATGATCATTAGCAAGGCAATGGACCAAAACATGCCTCTGTACGACTTTCAGGAGGACTCCATGGGATAACTTGAGGGACAATTTTCTTTCACAAGATTAAAGATTTGGTCAAATCCAAACATGGAACGAAAAAGAGTTTCTGTACATAGAACACTTGGAATGATACGGCATATTTTCCTGTTACTAATTACTGTTTTTCTCTCTCAAACGACAAGACAAGGTGCATAGTCCTTGTTCTTTGCCTTCATGCAATATTACTAAAGGAATTATTTTATCCATTTTTTTTTTTTTGCCTTCCCCAGCATGAGAATAAACAGAACAATATTATTTGTATATTATTAAGTCTCACATACATTCATAACAAATATATTACATTTAATTGAGGGCCCAGGAAGTCATAAGACAAATTCCTAACCCAACAAATCTGTTGTAAAATATTGCGAGATTACAATATCCATGCAACAAAACATTAAAGAACAAAACATTAAAGAACAAAATTCTTCTCTTTCATATCTGACATGAAATGGGAATACAAATACTTAAAATTCAACACCATACTAACAAAACGTAAATGTTTAAAGTCAGGAAAATAACGCAAACATGATTCAAGCCCATTAATATTTCAGGAAACTTTCTAAATCCAATACTACTTGAACATTCAAGACTCAGAACATGAGTTGAATTATTTCAGCAAATGCACTGGGATAGAAATGGAAATGTGTAAATAAATGCATATGGGAGTAAGAATGAAAAACAGAGCGTCACATTTTCCTTGTACCTTAACATATGGGACTCTGTTTTTATCTTCATGTACAGCGAGGTTCGTCTTTGACACTACAAAAAAGGATGGAGATCATTAGGAATATTCCGAGGTAATAACGTGTCAGCTGCAGGCATGAGAGACAAATACCGTGAATGTATTAAATTTGTAAATGAGAATTGTAGTCGCTTCCCATTCCTTATAAACTACCAATATTTCTGCTACAGAAAACCTGTTTCTTGTTCTGTCAATCTTGTACTTGTTTCTTTAAAGTTAATTTTATGGCACAAAAGCTTTTGTTTGCTGTTTGCATTAATAAAATAAACAGAGAACAAGCTGGATTTTGCCAAGACAGCAAGAATTTCAAAAGAGACAGAAGAACTCACTGGAATTCAGAAAAGCTCAAATACATGTTGCTGATTTTGTGTTACCATTCACATAGATTTCTGTCTTCACACTGATTCAACACACACAATTCACACTTTCATTAACTTACAGCACGTGTATACAGACTCAAATTGCGAAAGAGACAGATCCTTCCCAACAAACTCTACCTAACAACCAAAGCGAGGAATAAGTTGAACCCAATGGATTCTAAATTTAATAAGCTGTTGCTTGTCCTCACCGTCCCTTGCCAGTGCCTTCAGAGCCCCACAAACAGAACACTATATAAATTTTTAAATTACAGTTTTTTTCTTTAAGAATATACATTGCCAATGAGGCTCAGACCTGTCTTGAAGTCTGTAAAATTCTCTGTACTCACTGATTTATAACAAAGCTACTTCGCACTGCAGCGGTAGGTGCACAGGAGACAGAGATCAGATGACTTAAACTGCAAAATTCTCTTTCACAAATCCAGCTTAAATGTAAATCACTATCAAAGAAAGAAACTGTTTCCCCATGAGATTGACTCAAAGCACTATAACAAGCCAAAAACCACTCAGTCACATAAGAAATGCAGAACTTACCATCAAGTAGGTCCCTTATTTTGTCCAAATATATCTCAAAGTAGGAAACCTAATTAAGTAATCATAAAGGTTACAGATTCAAACTTTGGCAATTTAAAAATCTCAGTACCTATAGTTCTGTATCTGTCAAAATAAAAAGCACAAAACTAAAAATAAACCCCACCTCCCACATTGTTTGAATTACATCTTTCATGTGAACGCAATAGTATTTTGAATGATTCGCAAGTCATTGATCTTTCTCCATTTATCAATGATTCATCAGGAAAGTATACAAAAAAGAATCTGACAAATCTTATCATCTTTTTTTTTTTCACGTAGGCAAAATTGACAAAAATATTGAACAGAATCAAATCAATTTGCTATCATATCAGTACAGCTGCATCACGAGAAGGGTCAGGTTTGACAACTGTAAGAGAGATATTGATATTCACCAGCCCCATCAGTGGTTTAACATACCAGTTACATAAGCCTAAGCAATATATATATTAAAAGAAACTTTTAAATGAGGCATATGTAAAAGTTTTGTCTTGAATCAATTCCCAAAGACGAAACTGAAAATGAGCTTTTTTGTAACAAAGGCACAATTGTCCTAAAAAAAAAATAATAAATAAGTAGAGGGAGAACGAATGAATGAATGACTCTCTTAATAAAAGGGTATTCAACTCAAAGAAGCAAAGAGAAATGTGTTAGGGGTGTGGTGTTTAACCCTACCCTAAATAAGCTTTATCCAGGGATTATTTAGCTAGAATACTAGATGGTTAAATTCTAGCTGTCAGAAAACTCTAGCTATTTAGTAAAGTATCGTTTTGTCTCATGTGAAAAATAAATTATGTCTAATTTTTCAGCCTGATGAGTTGATCTTCCTGCCTGATGACAGATATATTTTGCTTTTGTGCATTTACTTCACCTGTGTCCCATTTAAACCCATCCTCTGGACCAGCTCATTTCAACAGTCCGGTTCACCCAGACTTAACTCACATGCTTTATATTATCCTATTAACACACTGCTGAAGACCAACACACAGAGGAGATACCAAGTTTCCCTCCCTGTTCTAAATGGGTCTCTAGTAAAGTGGGAGAGAAAAAAAAATTATATTAATTTTCAACATTGGCTCAGTTATTAAAAGAGTCTGACAGTTTGGTTCAATTCTTGCTCCCAATGACAGAACATGCATTTCTCTCAATGACAGCTCCTTGTATAATCACTCACTCATTCATAGCTACTTAGGCAGCTTTTCTGTTAAGATATTCATAAACGTCAACTAGGATAGGAAACCGCTGAAGCAATTCAGCGCTGGCAGAACATGTTTTATAAAGTGATAATCTTCTGCCAGGACAGGCATTTACTACGTCTTGTAGAAGGGGGTCCCCATCTGTGCTATCAAAGTGTATCCAAGTGCTATCAGTAAAACGGCAATAGCCACAGGACGGCTTTACAGCTGATGAAAAGAAATCAGTGTCACTCCTACAGAAGCCATTCCTAGGAAAATTCAGAGGTGTTGCTTCTTAAGGAGTTCCATATTTTACAATCTAAGGTCCATTAAAATAATTTGCTGTTTTATTTGTCCATGGTAAGGCTGCTGCTTCTCTCTGTAGTTCATAAGCACCCCCACAAACAGGCACTGCTAAGAAGGTTCTCAATACAGAAGGACCCAGCACTTCCAGAAGATCAGAAGCTGGTTCAGAGGTACTCTTCTAGATTATTTATATACATATATACCCCCAGAAGTGCTTCGAAGGCTTTAATCCACACAGCAATAAAAAGTCACTCATCTCTAACTTTCAGGCCCAAGAGGGACAGAGGAGGAGAGCATTCTCAGAAAGCATCACCTGGTCACAGCAGGAGAAGGGAGAGTGTTCTCACACTCTACCTGCGCTCAGCTACTTAACTTCACTGAAGCCATCTACGTGTATTCTGTGTGTTTTGAGGGAGGGATGACACAGAGGAGTACTCATTTTTCCTGCAATCCACTGGGTAATTGTACTGATGCTTGGAAGGAAGCTGTAGCCTGACCCCAACTCTGCCAGATGGACCAATGTCCCCCCATGGCTGAGAGCTCCCCGGGAGACTGGATGAACAGTAGGAATTAAAGTTCACTCAAAAAATCTGAGAGATCATATGGCTGGGATTGAGATAGGGACATGGAAAAACATAGTAGCTGTTCAAATCGAGACTTAGACCACCATTATTAAGGAACCCATACAGCTTTTGAGCTAAAAATGACTTCTAAACAGCCTTCTATAAGTTGCCCAAAGCCATTTTTCCTCCATTTCAAACCCACATACTGTGAAGGACTGTTTATATCCTTCGGATAGGAACAACATGTCAGTATTTTCACAGATATCATGCGGATCAATAGTATTTATGGTCCTAACTAGTGGGGCTGACAGTCTTTGGAGAAGCTGCAGTGAAGTAAGTGTGTTATTTCTTACCAAGTTGGCTACTACCAACTGCGGTGAGAGACAAGGCAACCAGGGGACTAGCAAACCTGAGCTGAAAAAAAAAAGTTTACCAAAGGCAACTAACTCTATGGGATTATTTCTAGCAAATGTCCTTAGTGAAATGGGGTGGTTTTTTTCAAATTATAAAGGGGAGAAGGGAAAAATCCCGCAGCAGAATGTTCTAGCGTGGATGCAGATTTCCCATCCAGCTCGACTTTCCTCCACCCGACCCATTGCGTAATGCGTCACTCTGCATTTACCTTTATGTGAAACTCCAGGTTTTCATCCATGGAATAGATGTGATCAAAGATGTCATGTGCAATTCTTGGAATGATTCCCATGAGCTGAGGGTCGTGCAGCTTTCCCTGTGGACACAAAACCAAACCGTAACTCGGGAAGCCTTGCATGGGCACAGGAGAGGAGAAAGCCTTGTCCAAACACACCCTCCTCCAGTGGGGGCCCCATGAACGTGTCTGCTGGGGGAATTTTATTTGATTTAAGTGCACCAAAAAGGTGGCAGAACGACTCAACGTGTTAGCACTCTTCACCCGATGGAGCACCTATCTGTTTTGTCAGCTCCTGCCGCTATCTACACCGTCACTCTCCGATTAAAGATGGAGGAATAAACACAAACATATAAATTACAGCCCGGTTCTCCCAGTTAAATCAGGTATTTGGAAACATGTCACAAACAAGAAGTATTAAAGCGTTTTGTTTCTCTTTCACCACAATGCTAGAAAGCTAAAGGGAAATCTGGGTTGCGGGGATTTGGGGATTAAGAGTAATATATTCTGATTTGAGCTTGCTGGGCCTGTTGCCAGAGAACCGTGCCTTACAAACACTACTGTTCTCCATGTTAATATGCACAACTACCTTCCTCTATTCTTTCAAGAACAGAATATTAAATAAAAACAACGATTTCCCTGGCTGCATGGCTCCTTTTAGTTGTATTGCTCTGTTTGAAAAAGCCAGACACGTACAGGAAAGCTAACACTTAAAAACTGAACTCAAAATATAATTCTTTTCCAACTACAGCACACACTGTATTGTTATTTTCCAAACGTTTTATGAAACTGCTTAAATATGCAATAACAAGTCAGTAGTTGTAAGACTCCATCAGAACACAGTCTAGAAACTCTAATACACCTTTTGAATATATCTTTGTCCATGTAATACTGCCCATATCAGCACAACAAAGCATCTTACTCCGAAGAGTGGCAGGGAATTCTTTTTTTTTAAATAATATAGTGGGTAACCATACAATTCCAAGTCATGGGAATTCAGATTTATCTGTGTCCTGCTTGGAGACAGAACAAAACCAATTTTCCTTGTCAGTAATTTTACTTTTCAATCAAGTCTCTTCTAACTGACTGCACTCTCTGAAATTAATGGTATGTTTTTCAGACAGTGTCTGCTTCTGGCAGTGATAATGCCTGGCATTTGTAGTGAATGCCAAGGGATGGTGTGCAGAGAGGCTCCTGCTTATACTTATTCCTATAACAACCAAGGTCAGCTCACTTTTATTTGCCACGTTGGAGGGTTGGAAGCGGAAGAGCGTAGAGGGGTGGCACCTGCGGGGAGGAGGGGACAGGACAAGTGACCCCAAACTCTCCAAAGGGTTATTCCATCCCATCTGCTTCATGCTCAGTATAAAGCTGAGGGATCAAAGGGGTCAGCCCTCTCTTCTTCGATGGCCAGTGTCCGAGGAGGATTCTGTCTGTTCTCGTTTTAATTTGCCAGCGCAGCACTCGGTTCCATCCCATAACACTGTTATTGAGCAGAGACTGCAACACAATTTTCCCACTCTCCATTCAATCTCCCTGAAGAAGTCCTTGAAAAGCTCACTGAAACCAACTGACTCCCCTGTATCACTGCACAGAGAGAGTCTTCCCAAAGAGGGGAAAGGAGTTTTTCCCTAAACTGGAATAAACAGAGATTTGGCGGTATGTCTTCAGCACACAGGAATGCAGGCAAAGGTATGTCTACGCTATATAGCACTGCAGGATGCGTGATTCCTAAGGCAGCAGAGGCAAAAGCAGCTACAGAACGAGGAATGCTAGAGCTATGCAGTGTCCCCTTTTCTATGGTAGCTTTGACCAAACTGGGTTGCTGGCCCAGCCAGAGGCCAGTTTGAATTCAAATTTCCGCTGCAAAGACTTCTGTCTGCACAGAGGTGCATCGGCTTTGGGGTCACGGCACTACGCAAACCTTTCCTCTACTAATTGCTCTGGGTGACAACTTATGAAAGTATTTAATTAAACATTCTATCCTCAACAAGCCCCTGTAATAATAAGGCTTTCCTTTACGTTGCTTTCTCTAGCTCAGAAGAGAAAGTAATCTGTAAAACATGATTAAGTGTGCATCTACTTCAACCACGGCATCTACAACCTCTTGGGCTTGGGCTTTCCCACTGTTTGAATCAGTAGAAACTTCAGTGAAGCAAGATCACATTCAACACTTTGTGAAGAAAGAGTTAAGATCTTTAAAATGCTGTAACACCAGCACTCTGTGATGTATTGATAAAAAAAATCTATCATTTTTACTTTATTATCAGTGGATTTTTATTAAAAGAAGAGATGATTGAAGCGGGTCCCACTATAATTTATGGAGACCATAAACTGGGAGGGAAGAGAAAGGGAAAGGTAGGCTTATTCACTGGAAAGTTGAAACAAATTACATATTAAAAAAAAGGCCCACTCTCATGGATTTAGTTATAACCTCAGAAAGAGTTTGGAGAAATGTGCTGCAGCTGGCACACTGACATTGCAGTTAGTGAACTCCCCCAAAGCACCAGGACAGAGAGTTCTCTGCTCATTAAAGCCTCTCATTTTAATAAGAACATTAATTTCCACATTTAAACATAGCAGGCGGGCAGTAGGTAGTGAAGTGTAACATTTGAGGCAGTGCTGGTTTATTTCAGGTTGTTGACATAATAACTACAACCTATAAGGACTTAGTATTGAAAACTCGACTGTAAGGTCAAAGCTGATCACTTTAATCTTATGGGCAGAAATAGGTAAGTTTTAAGACATTTTTGGTTGTATCCTGCTGTACAGGTCGGCAAATGTTTTATCCAGCACAGAAGAAAGACCTATGGATGTCAGAAAGCCTATCCTGGCTATATTATACTACCATGTCCTGTTTAAGCTTAACACTAACACTCTGAAGCACTTCACATTTCACAGAAAATCCTCCATAACAGCTTTACCAAGAGGATTTACTATTTCTTCAACTACAGACTATTTTTTCCTTCCACAACATACTTTAGCAACTTTACAAGAGGATGTTTGGTTAAAAGGGGGATTAAAACTGAATATAGACTTGATTCCACTTTAAAATGACAAGGTTTTTTTTTTTTTTATTAAATAAGTAAACCAGCCATTTTTCTACAGTCATCTTCTTTATCGCAGCTTGTAATTCTGAATATAAATTGGCTTTAAGAGATCTTTCCCCATGCCATGTGGAAGCACCAGCTCAAGCCCTGCAGACATTTTGATTTAATTACATTCAGAGCTGGTGGATTACTCAGCCATTGTGCCATCTGTGAGGGCTGAGCAAGTGATTTCCACCCCACCCCCCCCATCCCCATCCTCCCAAGGACAGACTTAATTAGACACGAGGCATCAGTTATTGCATCCTCCAGGAAAGGAGCAACTGTGGCAATCGAACGGCAATTTCACCAGGGCCCGTTGGCTCGAGAGAATATTGCTTTCCGTCTCCTTTAACCTTCCGGTTAGGGAGGTCACCCGTGTTAATCGTGTAGCAAAACCATCTGATGCTGTTAAACAAACGCAAGCTCATTTTTTTCCTTTCATTTAGGCAAACTTTGCTGCAGCCCTCCTGCATTACAGTTCACAGTTGAACTGAAACGCTCCAAGACATCCAGCTTGTACAGCATTGCGACGGAACAACCCTACGCGAGGATTAAACGCTTGAATGATCCACCTTTTTTAGTGAAAGATTAGAATATCTAAGTATCTTCTAACTGAACAGTTAAAAAAAGAAAAAAAAACCCAACACTCTCACACTTCACGTAGCAGAAATATAAACAGACTGAGGACTTCAGCCACTGGAATTTGATAGAATTTGGTATTCTTCTCAACGATTCTCAAATTCATCCCTCTGTGCTGCAGCATGCGAGAGTGGTATTCCCAGAAGGGGAGTGGAAATGAGAAAACCAATAACCCAGGCATGAATTTTCATCATCCCGCATGCAAGGGAACTCTACAGACCCTTATTACTGTTTTCATTTATGGATTAACAAATCGCACTCAAAACCTTTAAAATATACACATAACCTAAACTGTTACGACAAACAGGGAGAAGCTATACTTGATGGTTTTGACTCGCTATTTATTAATTTAGGTAGATATGTATAGACATCTCTTGAAAAAAACTCCACATCGAAAGAAATACTATGTCTTAAAAGGCAGCAGAAGCTAAACATCCCCAGATCTCTTTTTATATGTCACTCACAGCTGAGTGCTCCAAATAACTGGCTTGTGCAGGTAATTGGGACATATTATTCTACTGCTGCCACCAAACTGATTTAATTTTGCCACTGTACCTCCATAGTATGTGTTTTTCCTGATGATGTCTGTCCATAAGCAAAGATTGTGCCATTGTAGCCTTCAAGAACATCTGCAAGGAGGAAAACAAATAAAAATCACATTGACGTCTTAAAGCTGGATTATCAGCATTTCATAAGCCTTCCACAATGCTGAAGGTCAACTAGAAAATAGTTTGCACAATAAGGAATGGAAAAAATACGACACAGCTAGCTATCTTTAGGAAAAAAAAAACCATAATAAAATCTAACCCATAGAATTACAGAATTATTGACATCTCTCACTTCCCTGGAAAAAAAAGAAAGCTCTCTGTACGCTAGATACTATCCAATATAACTGTGCAACATAGAAATGTATTTTAAACCATCACATAATGGAAAAAAAGTTAAACAAGCTCATACTTTTCCTACTACTATAACACCCTCAAGATTTCATGGCCTCATTAATTTCCAAGCTCATCTGTAAAGCAGGAGAGCAAAGCAAGAAGAAAGTCAGACAAAGAGGAATTTGCTTTATTGAAAATATGCTTCTCTCAAGGCAGAATGAATAATTTTATATTGCATCAAGATATAAAAATACCCGTTTTTCACTTTGCAGCAGTTAATGTCTGTAGTAGCTTTCAGAAACCTGGGAGGGTTGTAAACCAGCTGGTTCTTACGCACAGTCCCACGTCCATTCATTGAAAGGATTAGAGCTGGACTTGCTCCAGGCAAGTGAATTTAAAGTCTTAAGGAGGGCCATCTATTTATGCAGCTTTCATGTATAAAAGGGAATAATACTTGTTATATTTGCTAATAAAGAACAAAAGAAACCTTCAGCGGGAAGGATGCTGGCCAGGGGGCTCTGCTTCGAGACCCCCACCTTCCCCTTGCCACCATGCCCCCTGCTCTTGCGGGGAGGCAGTGGCATCGTACTCGGCTCCGGAGCTTTGCCAACACCAAAGCCAGGGGGAAGCCAATGGTGAAAAAGAAAAGGAAAAGGAAAGCTGGACTCTCTGAGCCTGCAGAGGGGACCGAGAGCAGCCACCAAAGCCCAGCTGCCATCTGGCAGGACAAAAAGGTTCCTGTCCACGGCCACTTCCGAACGCAGCCCCTGCTGTCAGAGCTGGCCTTTCGGCTTCTGAAATATGTTATGTTTCCCACCCTCTACACTTCATACTAAGGGAGGCTGCCAGGAGAAGAAAGTATGTCTGTGTGTGTGTATTTATAGTAAATACAGACACATGACTATATCATATATTAATGCATATAATGTCATATATATTACACTTACATAAACACACACACATATGTCCTTATTTGTATCTCCATATGTGTGCATGTAGATGTTCCAGATAGGAAGGATAATTAAATAAGATACGTTAGCAAAATATAAAAAAAAATGAAGAAAGAGCAAGCATGGAAAAAATTCATGGAAAAACCACACAAAGGTGATTTCAAAGAAAAGAAATGGATAAAGGAAAGAGATCTTTTTCAATGACAACTGCTACAAAGACCCCCATTTCCTACAGAGCAATTGTGAGTAAGGATGAAATTGGAATGAAACCATTTAAAAATATACATTCTAATTAAACACAGAGAACTATTTTGGGGAGCTGAAGAAGACTGACATGCCAGGGGTTGCATAGACCCCCCCCCAGAGTATTGCTGGGTAAATTTTTCAAATCTTGAAATCTAGAAGAATGACAATGTTAGAGACTATAATTATTGTCATTCCGGTATTAACATTTTGTATGAATTTAGCATCCTCATCTGTTTATAAAAATAGATGACACTGCTTATTCTTGCTTTAAGGAAACAAAGTTTAAAATAAGGAATTATAAATAATAATTGCAAAGATAAAACCACAGATGTCCAGCCATAGATACAGTGCTATCTGGAGTTCATGTCTTTGATCCATAATTTCATCAACAGGCATCAAAATAGGGCCAAATCTCATATTATTGGTATTTCAAAACATTCATTCACCAGTTCTTTTCTGAAGGGAACGTCTCATTGATTTTCAACTCAACACAGAATGAACTCGAGCGGAAGGGAAGGACTACAACACCAGGAGCTTGAAGAGCTGGTGACCCTCACTGCTGGCCCTCCAGCTCCACAACTTTCAGGGGTGCAATTTTTACAGCATTTTTTTTCCAAGGAAACTCCAATGTTTCCAATACTAAGCATTGCCCTTGGAAGACATTAAAGTATTTAGAAGAGAAAAAAAAAGCTGCTTAGCAAATTCCTGAAGATCGTTGGTGATTTAAACTTTAAAAGGAATTCTGCCAGGAGCTCCACCCAACTCGCACCAATGGGTCTAACCAGCTAGAAGCTGGGAAAGGAAGGGATTTTTATTCTCTTTAGAGGAAAGCCAATGCATGTTTGGAAGGTGCAGAGAACCAGAATGTCAAAGGTGCTTAGGCATCAAAAACTATAAATAGTTGTCCTAAAAGGAAGTCAGAAATCCTCGAGCAAACACATGCAATTCCTTTTTGTTTCCAAAACATGATCTAGCATCCAAATACCTTTTAAATTCTACCACAAGACAGTTAAACACAATCTAAGAGTTCACTACTGCTATTTCCAATTTTTGCCAGATTTGATTAACGTTTTAGGAAAATAGGTGGAATTAAAAAAAAAAAAAAGCTTATTTTTCTCCAGGTGAATGCGACACACAATGTGAGCTTTATACTGGTACACAGCCTCGGGGGAAAATAACCTGATTAATCAACTGTTATGTAAGAAAATTGCTCAGAATTTACATCAAGGTATACCAAGCTACATCACCGCTTGAGGAAGCGCAGATAAGCAATTTGCTGTCCCAGTTAGCAAAAAATACCTTATTCTATAAAAAAAAACCCAACCCAGTCCTTTCCATCACCTGCAATTAAAAAAAGTCAGCGGTCTCTGTGGGAAAAGAGGTTATTTTTGTTGGAAGACTTTCCACCTTAAGATAGTTAATAAACCATCTGTCAACTGGACAAAGAGAAGGCAGTTGCTGATTGAAACAGCCTGCACAAAACTTAAGAGCGAGGGAGAGGAGGGGTAAAAACAGATGAACAAAGTGACCGAACAAAGATCAGCTGGGTTTTTTACATAATTCATACCAAACCAAAAAAAAAGTCCAAGTGCTTTTCTTAATTCCTGGTCCAACTCTCTCCACAATGATTTTCAGTTTGATTTACCCTCCCCACAAAAGGCAGCTACTCAACTCGGCCACTCAACTGCTGCCAGATGGTGATTTTCCTGACATGGATGGACAGGACAAGTAGCAACAGTTGGAAACCACAGCCCTTGGTTTGGGGCTACAACAAGGATTCACTCAGGTTAGGGACCCAGAAAGCCTTTCCAGCTGCACCAGAGTCCCCAGCAGAGCTCTGCAACAGGTCCCCAAGGGCGGCTGTGGACTGGAGACCTTTCAAATGGGACCACTGACTACCATAGAAGTCTTAATGGCAATAAGAAAGACCAAATGGCCTTACAGAATTCCTTTCAGCTTCATTCTTACGAGGAAAGGTTGAAGGACTTCAGTCTTTTTAGTCTGGAGAAGACAAAACTGAGGGGGGATCTGGTCAACGCCTACAAATAATTAAAGGTTGGGTGTCAGGAGGGTGGGGCTAGTCTTTTTTCAGTGGTGCCCAGGGACAGGACAAGAGGGAACGGGCACAAACTTGACCATAAGAAGTTCCACCTAAACAT